>JAODKN010000046.1:2490018-2500128 GCA_026774425.1 Petrocephalus zakoni
CAACCCCCCCCCCGGGGGTTGGGGGGGGGGGGGGGGGCCGGGCCCCACTTTTCCATTGGGTAGTGCCAAGCCCCTGTGCTCTGGGGTTGGCTGTGGGCAGCTTGGTGTCAATCTGCCAAAAACTGGGGCTCTGGTATTAATAAAGGGGCCTTTATATGCTGGGGGGCCGAGGCGGGTGCTGGGTTTGGGATGTATATCGTCATATACGGCCCCTGCATGCTGGGGGTGAGGGCAGCAGGGCAGCTTTACGCTAGGAGGTGTCGTCCAGTCCACCCATCCTTCTGACTCCACATGGTGGAGGATCCGACACTGTTACACGCCCGGACTACTGTCCGAGAGTGTGGCACTTTGTTGGCAACTGCTACTGCCCCTCTGTCACATGGGCAGTCCTTTGCCCCAAGATTTGAAACACGGAGTGGTTCTTGTATGTAGGATCCGAGAATGTTTTGCACGGAATCTTCCTGTGTTTAAACGTGCTGGGGTTCCATTCTAAGCCAGACAGAGGAGCCTGTTTCTTCTCGAACAGGCCCTGGAGGAACAATGGGGCCCTTAGCGTAGAGTCCATCTTCATGTCCTCAGCCATCACCATTCATTAGCACCCGCCACAGCCCCCCACCCCCACAGCCATGTTCATCCCACCAGCACACGCACACTCCCTTACTTGACAACAGGGTCAGTGATTACACGTGTGACGGGGGCCTCCTGCCTGATGGGGTCCGGCATACACGGCCGACTCGCTGCCTAATTACATGAACCCTCCCCTCCCCAACAAAGGCTTTGTGACTGAGAAGCCAGCGCCATTTTTAAAGTAATACTGATAGGCAGTTTTTCCTGTGTGTGCAACAGCTGGCTTTAACCCCCCCCCCATCCCCAATTCTCTACTCTTACACCATCTGCTTTTTTCTGGCTTCCAAAAGACCCCCCCCCAACTGAGTGCAGGTCATTTACCTTAACTGACATGGTAACGGAATGCTATTTTCACAAAGTTTGTATCCAGCACAGCCAGACACATTAGCTGAGAGTTTTACCCAAAGTGACTTACAAATTACGCCCATTTATACAGCTGGATATATTACTCCAGCGATTCAGTTACCTTGCTCAAGGGTACAAGAGCAGCTCCCCTGCGGAGGGCCGAGCCAGCAGCGTTCGGGAGTCCGCGCCCCAGACCCCCCCACCTCCTCCCCCCGACCCTAAGCACAAGCGCCACCGTCCGCCGATCCCGATTTTAAACGGTGCGACCAGAACAATGAGTGATGGTGTTTCCCACGACTAACCCAGGGTATGAAAATATGTCATCTGGCTTTTTTAAAGTCACAAAGGCGGAAAAAAACACAAGAAGAAGGGCGGGGTAGAGCTGTACGGAAGAGGGAGAGGGGGGAGGGAGAGGGCTGGTGCCAGAGGTCTGCAAAGAAGGACATTGTGCCAGACATGGCACCAGTTCTGTGGGCACTTTGTCAGGAGTTCCGTCCCTTGCTGCCACCCCCTCGGGGTGAATCATGTTTGTCCGTTCTCTCTTGTTCATTTGTCTGTAGCTATGGGGTTGACCTGCCTTTTGGCTCCTAAGGCTTTTAACACTGGCTGCCTCGGTCATCGATATGCTCCGCGGCCCCGACCCCAGCGCGGCTTGCCTTACGACGTCGCGTCAGCGTTTCGGGGTCACCGCGAGGCTCGAGGCCGGCGACGGACACGTGGGACCCCGTAGTGACTTAATGTATGCAGAGGTGGCAGAAAGAGAAGCCTACTGGTGTCTGAAAGGGAAACGGGACGGTTGGAGGTATGAAGTACAAGGGGGCCGTGGCTCCAGGTGCATGTTTCGGGGGGCCAACTTAACACGTTCCCTGAGTTTGCCCAAATACACTGGCTGGGCCATCGGAAGACGAGTGCCTCGATGGGGGGCTCCGCGGGAGGAGCATTTTGCGTGTTGTTGGCCCACCTGCATCCTGCTTTTAAAGAAGGTTGTGTCAGCTTTTTAAGTATTGATCATTTAGGCTGTGCAGAAGTCTCCTTCACTGCTAGGGACCGTTTTAAGCGGCCAGCAGAGGCCCATAACCCTGCAGATTCATCTCATGCTCACCTTGAGATGATGGCGGCCTGCGCCGATAGAGTCCAAGGACAGTGAGAGTGGAAAATTGAAATAGAATGGGCTTGTTTGGGTTAGCCGCTCTGATGGGGGGGGGGAGAAGGGGTCTACGGTTTCATATGTGTCAGGCAGGTCCCAGCCGCAAGGCCGATAAGCGGGGGCCGGCTATCGTGTGACTGTACCATGACCGAGCCTAAATGTCATCTGGTCCGCGTCGCTGTTCCTGGCCTAATCTCATTACCAGCGCCTGTTGACTTTTCTGCAAATGAGAAATTACTCCTGCTGTAATCCCACACCCGGACGAGCACTGGCGTTCTTGTCGTTTCCTCTGAGAGGCCGGGCAGGAGGCTTTCTCCAGCCCCAATTCTTCCCCTACCCCGCGCTGGCCCCCACAAGTCGGGGGAACTTGGGGATGACCATTTGTAAGGGTTAGCCTGTGTGGGTCCGTCGGGCCCGGCCCATTGCGGTGCTGAGCACTGGAAGCTTGGGCAGAACATGGGAACATGCAACGATGTTCCCCTAAGCGCCCCCCCACCCTTTGGTCTGCCCCGTTCCTGCCCAGGATCCATACAAGTGAGCCTCCATCTTGACTTTGAATGTGAGTGGCTGTGGGTGCAATGTGACAGAGGACTCTGGTTCACAGCGTGCAGACTGTCCTGCAGGGCTATGTTTTGAGGCTAGCCCCTCACTGAGGGATCCGCCCCTTACCTCACTGAGGGATCTGCCCCCAACCCCGTTCATTCCCGTTTCGCCGATGAAAGAGCCATCCATCAGAGAGGCAGACCCTGTCCCTCACCCGTATCAAAACAGGACCCCCGTGCCAGGTATCACACCCTCACCCAGGAATCGGAGCCGATCTGGTTTCAAAGTCCCCCAGCCTCCTAGGCAGCTGTGGAGGTGAGATCAGATCGAGAGCGAGCGTGCAATCAGCTGCCCTTTGTGCTACTCAAAGACCTGCGTCGTCGTTCTAGACCCTCAGCTCCGAAACGCGGCTGCATCTAGTCGGGGCTTGTAGATAGGAATGCGTCCTCTCTAATGTGGGTAATGATCTGTTGTTTATATTGTTACTAGGGACAATAGATCTGTCACTAAGCATCAGAGAAGGTGCTGAGTTTTTTATGAGGTAAACAATACTATATGTTCCCCCTCTGTTGCCCTGCACTCTGGATGTGCTCCTGGCGCGGGCTGGCTCAATGACATAATCCCTGGCATGCTCTGAATGTACTGTGTTTTTTTTTTTTACTTGCAAATAGAGGAAGGGGTATGATTCTCGGAGAAGCATTGCGTAACCGAATGCGAACGTGAGCGCCGTTGTCGCAGATAGCGGACCGTGTGGTTCTGGGGGTGTGGGGGGGGCGAAACAGGCAAAGGGCTTTTCAGAAGGGTGTCTGTGGTCAGTTTTTGGGAACTAATGCCAGTGGTGAGTTGGGTCATTGACTTTGTCAGGTCCCTTTGTGAGACATGTTCTTCAGGTAATTGAACGTCACCTTATCGCAGTCACAATGGTCGCGCTCTGAAAGTTACTCTGCACCCGAAAAGCGTTTTACAGTGTGCAGTTTCTCACTGGATCATGTGACCCACTCGGTTCTTAAAATAGAAATGTTGCTCCCACTACATACTTGTTTGTGCTTGAGTGCGCCCCCCACAGTCCAGTGACCATCAGTGCGGCGTACCTGTGACACAGATGGGCACCTCTGGCCCCGGACACCTGCCCCCATGTTCCTCCTTCTCCCGTGCCCCTCCCCCTCCAGGCGAGACATAAAGGCCACATTTTATGGCGGGGGCAGCGTTCCACGACGTCCGCGTGAATGGTGGCATTGTGGGGGGGGGCTGATGTCATCGGCGGGAGGCGATGATGTCAGCGCAGCCGGGCCAAAGTCGTGGATGCTGGTGCAACCTACAGGAAGGAGGCTTGCGGCAATGCGTGACGGTGACATTCGGACTGTCAGACGCTCCGATGTTCCCAAGTGCTGCTCAGCCATGATGGGGGAGGAGTCAGAGAGTCTGACCCACAATCCCCTGCAGTGGCCCCCCTTTTTACCTGGGTCATTGATGTAAATTACAAAGACGGACTTTCCCAAATATTTATGTGTGTGTTTTTCATGTAAGAGGTAGCGGAGTGGCAGTGAGAGGACTGTTCAATCCCGGGGGAGGCTGGATGGGGCAGAGTTACTCTCTTACGCGGCAGACGGTCCTTATGTTACTTGAGAGGGTAAGTGACACTCTTTTACCGAGCAGGAACAATGACACCTCACTGACACTCGGGGTTTAAAGGAGCCGGTCTGCTTTTTACGCAAGAGTGATGGTTCCCTCAAGTCACCGCTCGCTTCATTGTCTCGAGCTTCGGCCTAATAAAGTATAACTTTCATCCTACATGCCTTTATGCTGAAAGCTACATACAAGATCGCCCCAGACCTCTTGATGTCTGACAAAAGCAAGCCTGTTGGTCTTTAGTTCCCCAGGCAACATTTATTTTAGCTGCTCAAAGGTACAACTGCAGGTCCTTTCAGACTGGCAATGGATTACGATATTCAATTTGCTGAATTCTATTTCAGTTCTATTTTATAGTATACTAATTAAAAAAAAATTCAAAGACCAGTGTGAAATAAAAAGACACAGAAGACAAAATAAGTGTGTGATCAAATAACAAATGCATACTTATTACAAAATCGTTGACCAAACAGTCAATGAATGTAGAATTACTCTAAATGCTTGACATGAAAGGTTGCTGTGGTCCCTGGTTATGGACCAAAAGCCAAGAATGTTTATCTGAGATGTGGTTTGTGGCCCAGAGAATGTGTAGCGATAGTATTGGCGTTTCATTTAAGGAAAGCTCAGACCATTTGAATGGAAAACATAGATAGCATGATTTACTTTTTTATAGTAATATTAGATATATACTCATAAGTTAGATTTTGTTCAGGTAGTAGCAGAGTTCAATTAAAATTTCAATAAATTTCAGTAAAATATATTTGACTTGCTAGCAGCCATATAACATCGTAAATTAACTTTTAATTGTAAATGAGTCCAGCTGATTCTACTCCAAAACATCTAATCGGTGTTTATTTTGCAGACATGTTCTTTCTGAGTATTCACTGGATTTTATCGGGTGTTTTAAAGCATGAATTTCAGCTGAGGTTTCGTTTTTTCCCTGGCTTGTATAATAATACAATGACCTGCAAGTCGTTACTAGACAGCGGCGGCCTCAGACGAGCTGGAGTTTGCTGCTGTCCGCTGCTCTGTGATTATCTTTGTGCATGTGGTGAGCCATGAATTTAGCACTACCTAAGGGGCGGTAAAGACTCGTTAGCATGTCAACTGCAATCTCTCTCACCTGACATTTGGTGGAGGGAAGGAGGAAAAGACACTCTGTTCTCAAAATCAAACTAAACGCATATACCTAACACACGCTAGCCTGATCATATGATCATACCAAATGCATATACCTAACACACGCTAGCCTGATCATATGATCATACCAAACGCATATACCTAACACACGCTAGCCTGATCATATGATCATACCAAACACATATACCTAACACACGCTAGCCTACTCATGCGATCATACCAAACACATACACCCAAAATACGCTAGCCTGATCACATGAGCATACCAAACACATACACCCAACACACGCTAGCCTGATCATATGATCATACCAAACACATATACCTAACACACGCTAGCCTGCTCATGCGATCATACCAAACATATACACCCAAAATACGCTAGCCTGCTCACATGATCATACCAAACACATACACCCAACACACGCTAGCCTGATCATATGATCATACCAAACACATACACCCAACATACGCTAGCCTGCTCATGCGATCATACCAAACACATACACCCAACATACGCTAGCCTGCTCACATGATCATACCAAACATACAGTATACACCCTACATACACTAGCTTGCTCACATGGTCATACCAAACACATACACCCAACATACGTTATCCTGCTCACATGATCATGCCAAACACATACACCCAACACACGCCAGCCTGATCATATGATCATACCAAACACATGCACCCAACACATGCTAGCCTGCTCACACAGTCATGCCAAACATATACACCCAACACACACTAGCCTGCTCATGCGATCATGCCAAGCACATACACCCAACACACATTAGCCTGCTCAAACGATCATACCAAACACATGCACCCAACACACGCTTGCATCTCACACATTCCCATAGAAAGTCATTTTAATAGGCAGCCCGGTGATGGGGGGGCAGGGGGGGTTGGGGGTGTGTCTGCTATGGGTTAATGTCTCCCAGTAGAGAGGGAGATGGAAACCTAATGAAGGGAGCAGGGCAGGGGACGGGGGGCTGGTATGGCAGATGGGTGGCACTAAGAGCGGGCACTGCTGGCCTTTCTGGGGAGGGAGGTAATTAAGGCCCTGTGGAGAAGGTCCCATGGGACGGGGGCCCCAGCGCTCGCTGCCAGGGAAACGGCCATGATTTATACCCCAATTATAGGGCCTATTTACACACCCACACATGTGCACGTGCAGGGACATTAGCGCAGTCCCACACACACACATGCACAGCTTTAAACACACGCACACACACCGATGCACCAGGGCATAATTACAGAGAGATGGACAAGGCACCATAAGGAAGACAAATATGAGTGAACACATGCTCTCACACAGGCTTAAACACTGGCACACAATGCACACAAACATGGTACATATAGACATCGTCTCTCATGCATGCAGTATTTTTCGCATAAGGTCCTGTACTGCACATACTTGCATAAGTCCCGACTCACACAGATGTTCATTGCTGTAGCTTCCACCTGGGAATTTACTCGTTGGGTATCCATAGTAGGCACCCCCCTGGAAGTGTCTCCAATTGATCTTGTAGGACATGTGGTCGTTATGAGTGGTGGAAGCTTAAATATTCATTAAAATGCCCTAAATAAAGTTGTTAAAGCAGGGTCAGACACTCTTTGGAGCAGCTGGGGCTTATGGGCCTTGCTCAAGGGCCCAGTAGTGAATTCTTTCAGCCCTGGTATCTGGCAGCTTAACCCACTGAGCGACATGCCACCTCCGTTTTCATCAGAACGAGACCAGACCAGGTCTGAACTGTTCCTGCCTGTCAACTGTGTAACTGGTACTCTTCAGCCAAACTTTTAGCAAAGTTCTAGTTTAAGGATACCTGCCCTCTCTTGAACCAATAGCCTTCAACCTACGAGTTGCCGTCGCACCTTGACGTTACTCATCATACCTGAGACTAAGATCGTTTCCATTATTTTCAACTGAGGTCAACGCTGAGAACCGACGTGGAAGGTGAAGCTTTTAGTAGATATTTAGCCACACAGGAATTCTACTAACGGGACCTGAGACTCAACACTGAGTCATCAGGAACTTATTTTTCATCTCTCTGTCGCGGTTAATGAGGCACATGTCCAGATTCTTCCAGATTGCCAGAGATTATTATTATTAGACCTAGGTGTTGATTTTGACCCAGCTGGGTCAGGAACACAGACCCCCATGGGATGAAAGCGGGCTCAGATCCACCCGGAGGATGTAACGTTCCTGCCTCGGCAGATCCCGTGGTTTTGTTCGGCCGCTCCCGACACCTGCATCCCATAATAACTGTTTACGGCTGAGCCCGTCTTTCCATAATGGAGAGTCGTCAGCGGCGGTCAGGGTGGTTGTGGGCCCGGCATGGGCGACGGCACCGTCGACCCCGTCATTGTCGACGGCGTTTTGGCGAACGCAGCAGGACGGCGGTCGGGGCGTCGCCAGACGATGGCCCCCGACACACCTTGCGTCACCCAGGGCCTGAATAGGCCCAGATAGATAAGGCGGGTTCGAATGAGCCACAAAGCGAGGGCTTCCAGTCATCTGACCGGTCGTAGTCAGAGCTACATCTTCAGCTGGCACTGAGGTGAGGCACCTTCATCCTGTTACGGAAACCCGGAGACAATGTCTGTCCGCTCATTCTGAGCCTTTATCCGTTTCTGCTGCTGGGAACCGTCTTAATTCTGTAATTCTGTTCTGTCACTCTCTGACTTTGCTCCTCCTTAGAGGACCAGAATCTGAAACGTATTTTATTAATTCCGGGATTAGAACTCGCTTGGATGTATGTCGCGGCTGATGCAGAGGCTAAATGCCCTTAATTTCTTCTTGTTGTATAAAAATCATTCCCTTGTGTTTCCCGGGTGGAAACGTTTATTTAAATTCAGAGGAACTTTGACGCTGGATTGAGTGTGTACTTAGAAGGAGGACGAGGAGAATCCTGGTGGCTTTTGTGTTAAAACGAACTGCTTGTTTTTTGCATTCTAACTTCTAACATACTAGCCAGTAGATATCTTTGTTTGTAAATGTCGTTCCAGGTCACAGAGGCTTACAAAAAGTATGTCGTCTCATATCTGGTGTAGGTACTGCCCGACTCCTTTTCTGGCTATTTAAGAGATCGGAAATAAAGCACTGGAATATTCTTGATGCTTTATCCGGTCCGTACCCATGTCCGTGGCTCTTGCCGTTCTTCCCGTGGCTGACCTCGCCGCCCCCGTGCAGTAATGCATCCCACAGATCCGGTCCCGCGCTCATGTGAGCCTCTGCCCTGCCGTTACCCAGCTTCCCTGCCTCTGACACTCTGACCCCTAACACACCTACTGTGCCCCCCTCTGGTTTTTATGCAGCACAATTGAATTAAGGAGCAGATAGAGGCCCCCTCGCCAGCTGGACGGATATCAAAATGTGTGATAAATTATCACCAGCTGAGCTGGCTTTGAGTGGGACCGGGACTCGCTGTGATCTGTTCCCTGAGCTACTCTGAGCCAGCACCAAGCCCCCTCCCAGCACCATTAAAACCCTTTCCATTGAGGGTTGGCACTGCTCCAGAAAGTCCTACCCCCCCACATGCACCGCCAAACTCCCTGTCTCTCTGTGGTTAAGGGAGATTCTACAGGCGGGAGTTGGGCTGCCAGCTGTGCTGTGATTGGATGACTGGATGGACGGATGATTGATGGGTGGGAGGGGCCAATTAGGCTCCTTTTGAGAGGCCATGTGGTTTAGGGGGAGGCGTGACCTTGGAGGTACTGCACACTTTAAATAAGCAAACCCCCTAAAGAAAATAATTATTACCCCCTGCTGAACTTATTGAATTTAGAATCAATTCTTTGCTCACTGAAACTAATAAAAACAAAGTAGTAATTCATAATGACAGAATGCATCTTATTTCAGGTTACTAATATGAATCTCCTGTGGGACTAAATGTTTTTATTTATTCACACAATTGTTATTTCACCTCTATCCTTTTCTCCCGCTAAAAGTTATGCTTCCTTGGCTTGCTTTTCGTACCTCCCTGTGCTCTGTGATCGTGTGATCATGTCTTCCGCGGCAGCTTGCATACAGCCGGTATTCTGCGCCTCCTAGCATATGCCACAGTGTCTATAGGCCAGATGTGGCCTTTCGGCATCTGTCGCAGCAGCTCTTGAGTCAACAGATGTGGCGTCCTGTTTCGTACCTTTCCTGTAAACTTCTTTTGTTGAGCCAATCAGGAGCCTGTAAACTTCTTTTGTTGAGCCAATCAGGAGCCTGAGGCCCATGAGTTGGTGGTAGGTGTGTCTCTATTTAGTGGCGCACTGTCGTTTAGGCTAAATGGGCATCATGGCTGTGATCAGTGATACGTCTAGCAGCTGCTGGATGGAGGCTCCATTACTGGCGTGTGGAGCAGCAGAGACAGATGCCCTTGAAAGCCAGAGCCAGCCATCGCTGGGGGTGGCGTGTCAGCTAGGCGTTGGGCTCTAGGTGGTCCCGGCGTGGCGGTTTCTGTGAAGTACCAGGGGCCTCGGCGGCGGGTAGCGCTGGTGGGGTGAGCGGGAGGGGCTTCAGAGGCTGCGAGATGCGGGGCTGTAAATCATGGATGCGGGACAGCGGTGCAGTGGGGGAGGGGGGCAGTGCTGGCGGGTAACAAGCGGGCAGGGACTGCACTGAGGGGGGAAGGGGGGATGTTAGTGAGCCCTGGGAAGACGTTGGGGTGCTCCTTTG
>JAODKN010000046.1:2500228-2512339 GCA_026774425.1 Petrocephalus zakoni
GGTTAAATGAACAAGACTAGGGGAATGCTTCCTAGCTGTGGTGTCTCTACCCCCCCCCCCCCCCCCCCGGGGCGGGCGGGGACGATGTTGCATGCTGGCCCCGGCCCAGGGCTCCGATTAGGCCAGCTGGCGGCTGATCCCTCTGGGAATTATGAATGTGCAGCTTGTTAAAGACATGGAGGCCGGGCCACGGACTGGACTGACTAGAAACAGCTGGAGAGAAAGAAAGCGGGAGAATCAGGGAGAGGGGAGACAAAGAGGGATAGGTGAGCAAGCCGCGGGACCCCCCAGCCACGGGACGGAGGAGGGGAACACGCTAGAAAGCGGGAAGGGGGGGGTGGCATCCGGCTGGTCTCACACTGTCACAGCGAAGGCAGAGAATCCGGGGAAAATTAATGGAAATGAAATCGGAAAAAACTCAGGGGGCCTGCAGGCTTCTGATTCCGTGTGATGGCTGTAGGGGAGAGCTGAGGGGGGGCCTCCCTGAAGAAGATAAAATAAAATAAAAATAAAACATGGGATAGATAACACTGGGAATACTTTAAGTGACAGAGGCGTCAGCAATGAGCATTTGGGCTTTTCTCCTTCTTGATACAGAGGCTAAAGGCGGCGCTGGGACATCACCCCGGAGCCATCGCCAACGGCAACATGAACGCCATGGGCCACATGATGGAGATGATGTCATCGCGGCAGGAGCAGGCGGCCCATCACCACCTGCACTCCCACCCGCACCCACAGCAGCACATGCAGGCTCCGCCCCACGGCTACCAGCACCACGCCCACCAGCACCAACACCAGCACCACCACGGCCATGCGCAAGGCCACGCCCAGAGCGGGCACCACCACCCGCAGAGCCACGCCCACCACCCACACCCCCCACATCTGCATCCTGGCCACGCCCACCAGACCTCCCCCCACCAGTCACTCCACTCCAGAGCCCCCTCCCAGGTACTCCCTAATGCTCCTGATCTGAATTATAATTTAATTCATTATTGTAATTAGAGCTCATTTGCATAGTAGACCTCTGCTAGCATTATCCAGGACTGGTTATCCAGATTTAATAAAGTCCTTAATTTAATCAGATGCAAGTACTTTATTTAATTTAAAATATAATCAGATTCGAGATTGCAAGATGTCTTTTTTCATTTGTGAAGTAAATGTCACGTGCTTGAAAACACTGGCACAGCGAAATGTGTGGTTTATCTCCGTGAAAAATAACGAGCGAAAGAAGAGTAAAAGAGGAACCTATAAAGGACGAGATGAAGTGATTTGTGAAATTGTTTTTAATCGCCTGGACGTGCTGCTGCGTCCCTCGATCGGAATAACGGTATTATTTTAAAAGTCTGTTTCTCGTGGCTTGTGCATTGCTCTCGTTTTGTGGCCTTGTTATGCTTTTCCAAACACATGCTCGAGCAGACAGTGTTTGTTTTCTTAATTTCTCCATGTGACTTTTTCCACTTCACTAAAAATATTTGGTAATGCTTTGCGTTAACTCCAGCTTCATAATGTGTTTATAATGCATTCGTAGAACATTCAGTGCACCTTCATAATGCATTCATAATGCACTTATAGAACATTCAGAAGTAGCGTAAGTATACCTTAATATCTTAACTTACTTTAACAGCTGTAGCTATGTTAATAACAAACATTTTATAATCATAGAAAACATTATAATAGTACAGTCATGTAACAATTGATATTAATGTATATTAAAGCTCGTGACAGAATGTTAAGTTATACTTAGATGCTGCTTATGAATGTTCTATGATGTATAATGAATATATTAATTAAGATGGTGCAGTTCATGTAAAGTTTTATGAAATATGTTTACTATATTAGCTAAGAGCCTCAATGAGGAATAAAGTTATAGGGGGCTTGGCGCCTCGCTGTCTGGGGAAAGGGGCTCTTCTCCCAGACCTTTCTGCGCTCTGATCGGCGGTTGTGCTGGATGGGTGGTTTGGCGAGGTCTTCAGGCATCCGACAGACTCTCTATGCCTCGCGCAGGCGTCTCCGGCCGCTCAGCAGATGCAGCCCGCGCAGAACCTGCAGTCGCCGCAGTCAAGCAGCGGCCGGCGCAGGCGGGTCGTGGATGAGGACCCGGACGAACGCCGGAGGAAGTTCCTAGAGAGGAACCGTGCGGCTGCCACACGCTGCAGGCAGAAAAGGAAGGTGTGGGTCATGTCGCTGGAGAAGAAGGCGGAAGAGCTCACCCAGACCAACATGCAGCTGCAGGTATCTCAGCACCTCACCAGTACCGCATTACAGCCCTTACCTCTGCTTATATACCACATATACTGCATTATAGCCTCTAATCTGCTTATACCATACACATACCTCATTATAGCCCCTTACCTCTGCTTATATACCAAATATACTGCATTATAGGCCCTTACCTCTGCTTATATACCACATATACCTGCATTATAGCCTCTAATCTGCTTATACCATACACATACCTCATTATAGCCCCTTACCTCTGCTTATATACCACATATACCGCATTATAGCCCCTTACCTCTGCTTATATATTACATATACTGCATTATAGCCCCTTATCTCTGCTTATATACCACATATACCGCATTATAGCCCCTTACCTCTGCTTATACCATACACATGCCTCATTATAGCCCCTTACCTCTGCTTATATACCAAATATACTGCATTATAGGCCCTTATCTCTGCTTATATACCACATATTATATGCCCATTATATGCCCTTACCTCTGCTTATACCATACACATATCTCATTAAAGCCCCTTACCTCTGCTTATATACCGCAAATACCACATTATTACCCTTTCCCTGCTCATATCTAACATATACCTCATTTTTCCTCACAGTTATTGCCCATATATTCTTCATTCTGAATCTCAATAAACACCTCAATAAATACCTCATTACAGCTCACATATTGTTCTTTTCTATCCCACATATACCTCATTATATCTGATTTCATATCATATTTCATGTTATATCTGACTTATATCTCAGGCTTATGCTTTGAAATATAGCAAGCACTTCAGCATTTGGAAATGTCAAAACTCCCCTAAAAGAATAGAGCCAATTGTATGTGTCGCAGTTTCCTTACTGTCACCTACGTCAGCATCCGTAGAAGTCTTATTGCTTGAGGAAGGTCAGCAGTCTGCCGTTCCCATTTCAGAACGAGGTGACCATGCTGAAGACGGAGGTGACGCAGCTGAAGCAGCTGCTGCTGACCCACAAAGACTGCCCGGTCACAGCCATGCAGAAGGAGTCGCAGGGGTATCTCAGTGAGTAGCACTCGTTCCTCCCGGTCTTTCCGTCACAGCCCATCATCCAGAGCAAGGACGTGTCACACCGAGCCCCAGCTGGGCTGTCCTGGGGGACAGCAGAATGGTTGTGTCCTCAGTTAAAGTCCAATGCCAGTAGAGTGTAACCCATCTCCCCCTCCCCCCCCAGCAAGTGAAATGGACTCTTCCACTTTCCACCAATCAAAACAGTTTAAACAGTTAGTGCTTTTTTTTATCAAAGTACCTTTATATATTTGGATCCTAACCCAATTCACGGAGATTAGTCCCCCCAGAATTAATTGTCTTTGCAGGGACATTATAAGAGCTAACTAGTACACATGACTGACAAATCTCCTTATCCCCAGGTCCAGAAAGCAGTCCGGCAGGAAGTCCCTCCCCCGTCTGCACCCAGCAACAGGTCATCCAACACAACACCATCACCACCTCTACCGCAGTAGGGGGCGACGCTGTGCTGGGCCAGCTCAACTCCCGCACAGGCCTCAACCCCATCCTTTAGAAACTGTTCCTGACCCGACCCACTGGTGTGTTCCAGGGGTTCACGCGTGTCAGGATTTCATGCAGATAATTGAAGATGCAGAAAATACTCAAGCTTGAAACCTTTTTTTATGTGATCTTTTCTAGCTGTGTTTCTTGTTCTGTTTGTGTGCCTGTTCTCAATTTGTGATCTTTATTTTAGCTTGAACAGATATTCAGGATTTGAACTTCCTTCCTCCCGACTGCCTTAGAGATATTTCTTCCAACTTCTGTCCTAAACCAAACAGACCAAAGCACTGTGGTTGGAGAATCCCCTCCCACCCCAGGAAACCAGAGTCCCCTCTGACCAGCCTCTTCTGGCTTGAAATATCCCACTAAGCTCCATCTCTGCAGTTTAACACTAAGCCCCAATGTCTAGCCTAATTTTCAATTTGTCACCTACGGTTTGATCGCTTTGAGACCAAAAAGAAAACTTTGATCATCGCCATGCTGGTGTTTCAGTGGCGCTGATGACAGTGTCACCCTGTCTCACATTTTTGGACCAGGCCCTGGTTCAGGTGTCAGGTACCAGTCAGGCAGCTTGCCCAAAGCAGCAGCAAGTTGAATTTCAGCATCTGACACACACACACACACACACACACACACATGGAGGCATGATTAAATGTTGAGAATGTTGAGACACCCATTGGCGGACTTTTCGTATCACACCTGGACTGCCTGCTTATAACCGAAGACGGAGGGTATCTTATGTGGCTTTTAATGCACTTTGTCCTGTGTGGGACACAAGGATGTACCAATTATGGCCCTTTTTTTGCACACTGTGGAGTTTGCCGGTGATATTGTGAACTGGAATGGTGTTGTTTTCATATGCCGTGGAGGGGGGGGGGGGCACACGTTGCGGTTTATAGAGACGAGGAAGAGGAGGATTCATCGTGAAATCATCTCGTTAAAACACTCAGCGAATCTGTCACTTTAGTGCCATCGTTTCCTTACACATAGTTGACCATTTTCTCTCCAAATACACTCACGGGAGTTTTAGGAGGGTAGAATAAAAAATTATCAGTTCAGAGAGATAACCAATCAGACTGTAGAGCAAGCAGGACCAAGACATCAAATTGGTTGGTTGGTCTGACATTTGACAGAAGATCTGATTGGCTATCTGTCTGAACCAATCATTTTCCGTTCTGCCCTCAGAACATGTCTGAGTAAGTAAAACTCCTTTGAGCTCCAAATGCTTCCTCCCTGACTAACCCTAGTTCTCCATGCCTATACTCTGTCTGTGGCCCAGGTCACCCATATCATTATGTCAGTTCTGACCTCCCCACCCCATGGCCAGTGCATCAAAGACAGCAGAGACGTGCCACATCTCATCTCAACTCTCTCTAAACCTTTTGCTTCAACTTTGGCTTAACACTGCGTAACAGTGCGCACCTCCAGGGCGTTCCATGCAGGGAGTACAGTGCGTAGTTTGTGTTTTGTCAAGGTGGAGGGACTTGAAAAGACTCCCTATGCCGACAACAGTGTGAAAACATGTATCATAATATAAATACATTCATTTCCAGATTAAACTATACATACTGTATAGAATTTCATAATTTTTTTGTAATCTTGTACTTGTAAGCATAACCACCTTTCTCTCGGAAAGGAGTCAGTGGTGCATATTTGTGCATAACATTGTAATAGCACTTAATACTTTCAAGATTCATGTCTCCTATATTAGAACATATATTGTTAATTTTATTATGCATAATAGATAAAATTCATACAGGTTTATATAACTTTGTATATTTCTATGGGTTTATTAATGCCTCAGACTTACCCTCTGTTTTGTGTTTTTATGCATTTGTACAAATGTGAAATTTCAGCGCAGATCCCGTATGAAAATAAAACACTCATCTGTAACAGTGTGCTTGAGTGCTTGTGTGTGACAGAAAGCAGACGCAGAAGCCTCAGAATTACTCGAAGAAGTGCCTAAAACGGGCATTTAACTTCTCTCGGAAAGTTGTAAGCATCGGTTAAAAATAAAAGCCTCTTCTTACTAAAACACAGCAACAGCCCGATGAGTATTCTATGCTATTTTTTCTTTACTTCTAAAGTCTTATAAACAAATACAGGGCCGGTCAATCTTATAACCAGGGTTGCCAACCGTCAGGCGTCTGGCGTGAAACGCTTTCAGACTCTCACGCAAGACATCTTACGGAAAATCTATATTACTCCATTATAAAGCTAAAATCAGCTGCAGCGGAGAACCTACAGACTATTTACAAGGTAATAAAACTGTTACATACATGTAAATGCGTGTACATGTGCGTGGTGAAAATCTCACCACAGCCCGCGGACCAAAGTTAGCAACCCTGCTTATAATCCACATAGGCGGCTGCCTACGGCACCAACTTCTGAGGGGGCGCGGACCTGCCAGCCAGTTCCATTTTGCTTCGGACAGGAGACACCGGCGGGGATGCTCGGCTGGGCACCAGATCGTCCGGGGCAGGTACTGAACTGAAAATACATGAATTCCTTATATGGTATCATGTCGTTTTTAAATTAAAGAAATCAACACAAAGGGATTGTGAAATCTAGCCAAGATCTACTGTAGTTTTACAATATATCCGTAAATAAGCATAAATTTAAGCAGAAATAAACATCGCTTCAGTTCAACAGATGTTGCCACATGTGCGCGTTCGGGATTTCTTATAAAGAACACTGCCTCCCTCTAGTGTAAACCTGAGGGGTTGCAGCCACATAGCATTTAATGGTGGTGCAGTGGTTAGCACTGTTGCCTCACACCTCTGGGACCGGGGTTCCAGTCTCCGCCCAGGTTCCATGTTTGTGGACTTTGCATGCTCTCCCTGTGCCATCGTGGGGTTTCCTCGGGTTTCCCCCTCCACAGTCCAAAAACATGCCGAGGCTGATTGGAGTTACTAAATTGCCCATAGGTGTGCATGTGTGACTGCCTCGTGTGTGAGTGTGCCCTGCGATGGGCTGACCCCCCATCTCATTCTATTAATAAGTAGAAAAACATGTCAAAATATACTGCTAGTTTCCTTAGACGTGTGTTACCATGAAGGACTCATCCGTCGGCAAACACCGTTATTAGGAGGGTGACAAGATAATCCATGCCAGGAAGGTACTTTAAACCACTTCAGGTTTTACACCCTGCTTTAAAACTGAAAGGTTCCTGTGATTGGCTAAATAGTTCAGTTCTTCTTCCGCTCTGATTGGTTTGTTTCCTTGATTGAAAGACTCATCCAGCTGTTTCACATTAACACTAGTGACACATGCATAGTTATGAGAGACTGACCAATCAGCGCGCAGCAAGAACTTGGCACTTATGTGAAATCCCGGTCCATTTAATTGAAAAGGACAAATCCTGTCCTCCTTGACAAGGATTATCTGGTCACCCGGTCACACATTTTTTCTTTTTTCCCCCTAGACATAATAAAAGTTTAAAATAGTGATTCCTGTTATACTTTCTGCTGTTGCTTTGTAGTTTACAGAACCGCACTGTAACCCAGGGCTGCTCACCTGCTGAAAACTGGTAGCAAACAGGAAGCTAATGCCAGCGTCAGCAACATGCTGCTTGCTTTTTTGTAGAGGTGGATAGTTTAGGTCCAGAAAGTAAAAATCCAGACCAAGTTTATGTTTCAACCAACCAGTTGAGTATAGAGAGTCATAGTCACAGAGTATGTAACTGGCTGGTGTAAACAAAGTCTTTG
Organism: Petrocephalus zakoni; assembly: GCA_026774425.1. Taxonomy (NCBI): domain Eukaryota; kingdom Metazoa; phylum Chordata; class Actinopteri; order Osteoglossiformes; family Mormyridae; genus Petrocephalus; species Petrocephalus zakoni. Next base: position 2,507,713 of record JAODKN010000046.1, read on the forward strand.
TCTGGATTTTTACTTTCTGGACATTCACCTCTGCATTTTTGTAAATGTGAAGCACACATAAATAAGTTTTTGCACACCTAATTGAGAAATGTATTTACGACTCTCAAGCAATAACAAAGTTACATCTTATATTCTTATTAACTGCCTTCCCCAGAGTTGTTCAGAATGATTGCTTTTCTATAGAGTACACAACCCAGGAATGCCAAATAACCTGCAATTGCTAAGCTCTTAATCAGTTTACTGTCAAATCAAGATTAGTCAAGACTGGACTTACAAACAAAGACTACAACTGACCTGCAATGGGTTGGCACCCCATCCTGGGTTATTCCCTGTTATGCCTGTAGCCTCTGGGTTTGGCTCTGGGTCCCCCGCGAAAATGGATGGATGGATGGATGGACTACAACTAACACTCCACTACTCACCGCTCCAGGATATAAAATGAAAGCTTATTAATAAGCATATTACATAACTGATGTTTGACAATGGTTAAAATGCTTTATTGTAATGCTTCACAAACTTTCAGGCTTAGAATGGTCATATTATTGGATGTGGTAGAAAAGATGACATGCAGACTTTTATTTGCTGGAATCTGCAGCATAGTACACACAGTCAATTACGTTGTTAGGGGTCTGACCCTCTTCATCTCCCTCATTTAGGTTTTCCCTGTCGTTCATCTAGAACATTCCATGGTGCTGAAGCTGAGGGCAGCCCTGAAATTAGAACATGCCTGCACTAAATATCTGAAGCTAAACTAGAAACTGCAAGATATGTCTCCACCCTTTCTTACCAAACAGGGACTAAATGACAGAGACGGGCGGTATACACACAGGCTACAGTGTACACACACCCTGTGACGTACCGTGCAAAATCGCCATGACACACCCGTGCAAAAAGACGCAAAAATATGAACAGCTCAACGCTATATAAACATACAGAAGCACAGAGATAGATGGGCGGTCCCCCAAAAATTATATGGATTTGCTGGTAACTAAGAATCTTGGGCAGCAGCTCGTCCCAAAAGCGGCCAGGTGAAATCGCGGTTTACTGATATAAACCCATCGCGTTTAGCACAGTAAACAATAAAAAATACATTCTTACAAAAAAGCGACTTCAAACCGGCATCAAGGTTGTTTTGTTTTATTGAAAACTATAAAAAGTACATGTCTAGCAAACTCGATGCAAGAAGTTTTTAAAAAAAACTGTATTTTTTATTTTTATAAAAGATAATGATCTACAGGTTATTGCATACTTAGAAAATACACTTCGTATTCCTGGTCACACAAATGAACACAAGGATTAAATAAAAAAAAATACTAAAATGTCAGAAAATAAAAGCAACGTTTCTGCCAACCAGCAGCTCCTACAGTTCAGAATTGCCAGGTGTAAAATGTAAACGCTTCCAATAAAGAAAGTTACATTAAACCAAAAGCAACCCTCTTATATGAGCACCAGCAAAATTCGGAGCGACGTACAGTTGTGATGTCACTAGACCCGCGGGGTTGCGTGTGAGCATGCTCGCGAACACAGGCACGCATGCGCACAGACGCAGGCACGCGCACGCAAACGCACGCAGATACCAAGTGCCAGGTGCAAGGAAGCCCCAAAGGGCCGATGAGACGGAAACAAACTATTCAACGAGGAAAGGGAAACGTCTGGCTCAAATTGTAGAAGATTCCTGAAAAACACACATACTCAGCAAAACAAAGTCATTTCACTGGGCTGTGACTGACAGTATTTCTTCAGTGACAGCGCATTTTCCCACCAGCCTGCAATCCCTTCAAATAGATCCAGCAGATAAGGAGTCACCTCTCCAGTCTTGGTCACTGGATTTCCAATCCAAGCATCAGTCTGTGAACCTCTGCAAGGCTTCGTCGCGCCTCGTACTGCTGTTGTCAAGGAAACGGTCGCAGGGAAACTCGATGAGGTCTCCCTCGTCAACGGCACACATCCTTGGCCGGCTGGTCTGATAGCTGGTGAAGTCGGAGGCGACGGCAGGAGCCATGGCGCGAAACGGCCGGCGAGTCGAGTACATGTGACGGACGTGCACGGCGGACTTCCGGTGCTGGAGCCTCCGCCTGAGTCTGCGGCCCGTCCAGGCTGCGCCCACCAGCAGCAGCAGCAGCGCGTTCACCCCCAGCATGGCCATGGTGACCAGCTGGAGGTCCGCGCCGGAGCGCCCCGCCCCCAAAGTGACCAATCCTGTGCAGTGGTCCCGGGAGGCCACCTGGCACACGGCCCCACCCACCACGGCCTCCACACACACCATGTAGGTGGTGTCCCTGCTCAGCTCATGGAGGGTCACCGACCGCCCCCCGTCCTGCACGTACACGAAGCGTGGGAAACGCACCGCCTGTCCGAAACGGTCGAACAGGACCCGAGTGCCGACCGCTGACGCCGGTGCGCTCCGGTACTCCCGCACGGACCAGGTGATGGTGGCAGAGTTCGAGGAGACCTGGCTGACGGTCACATTCACAATAAAGTGCCGGTTGAACTGGCAGGGGTCGGTCACTAGGGGGAAACCCAGCCTCTCCTGTTGGAGCCGGTCAAACTTCTCAGCTTCTTCTGGAAGAGGCATGGTAGCAACTGGGGGATCGATGCCGCGCCACTTGGGCACAGTTAACGGTGGCTTGGTTGTCAGAGGGCTGGGTTTGGGGGATGTCCCAGCAGAGGATGGCACACCCCTTCCTCTCTCTGTCCTTCCAGCAGCGCTGGTAGGAGATCCTGACCTGGGAGCGAGGCTCTTCTTTCGTTTATTTTTATCTGTGTAAGGCTTCTTCGTTTGACCTAACCCTCCTTGGTCTGCCTGAATGTTCAGCTCCTTCCCTGGGAACGTGCTCTCCAGAACCCCACCAGCCAGGCTCTCCACGGGGCTGCCAGACCCACAGGGCTGCGAGCTGTTCCCTTGGGACAAAAGCTGCGTGCTGTTCAGGTAGTCGAGATACTTCCCATTGAGGGCGTCGGGGTACTGACACTGAACGAACACGGTGAGGAGCCGCCCCTGAGAATGAGCCGTATTCATCCACTGCTTAAACTCCAAGATATTACAGTCGCAGGTCCAGTTATTGCCGTTTAAATGCAAGTTATATAGAACGCCATTGAGTGCAAAAACACCCCCGGAAAGGCTTGTCAGTCGGTTCTTCTCCAGCTTCAGAATCTTGAGATGCTTTAGCTGCGTAAAAGCTAAAGGCTCGACGCTGGAAATTCGGTTGCGGCTGAAGTCCAGCTCCTCTACCCTTTCCAGGGGGTCCAGGACCCCAGACGGGATGTCGGCGAGCTCGTTCCCGTCCATCAGCAGCTCCCTGACGCTTGACAGTCCCTTCAGAGCGCCCAGCTCGACCTGAGAAATCTTATTGTTGCTCAGAGAGAGCTTTAACAACTTTTTCAGATTTTGGAAGACGTGGTTGCCAATATGCTGGATTTCGTTGTCCGAGACCAGCAATGTTGTCAGAGACGGGAGCGAAGCAAATGTTAGAATATTCCGGATGCTCTGCTGCTTATTCCCGGACAGGTTCAGAAAGCGGAGGTTGGTGAGATTTATAAACGCGTTCCTGTGGATGTACCGCAATTTATTCGACTCCAAATGGAGATACATCAGATTAGACAAACGCTTGAAAACTGCGTCTGGTAATTTTTCGATTGAGTTCCCGTCCAACCTAAGTTTTATGATGCTTCCCAGATTTCCGAAGCAGTCCGGTTTTATCTCCTTTATGTCATTGCTGTTGCCATATAAAATCTTTAGTTTATTCAAAGACTGCAGAGTACCCGGGGAGATACCAGATATCAAGTTATTTCCCAGATACAGCTCTTGTAGTTTGGAGAGTTTCTCAAACGCCTTCGGGTGAATTTTGCGGATCTGGTTGTACTGCAGGTCCAGCCTGATCAGACCGTCGAGGCGTGAGAAGTCGGAGGCAGTGATGTTCTGTATGAAGTTACCTCCGAGACTGAAGACCAGGATGTCGGCGGGCTTGTGGGGCTGCGCCCTGGGGACAGCGCGCAGCCCCCGGTTGGTGCACAGGAGGTGCTGTGCGTACTGACAGTCGCAGCGCTCCGGACATGTGGCCGCCAGCGAGAGGACACCGGGCAAAAGCAGGACGCAGAGAGCCAGCAAGCTTGCCATTCCCAAAAGACGACGAAGCCGATGTTGTAGGCATTCCTTTGTATTTGGTTCGGTCGCCTTATCGTTGTGCTCGTCCACCTACCGACACGCCGACCGCAAAAACGCACATTTCCACCAGCTGCCGCGACACGATAAAGGAGGCGTGCATCAATAATCAAAGGCGTCTTAAGCCATTAAGCTGCTCTTAAGTTTTATAGCAGTAACAACAAAACGAGTTGACAAAGCGACAGAGAGAAGCAATTCGGTTTGAGGAAATGTACACCTCCCCAAATCCACATCCCCCAAGTGGTCATCTGCTGCAAATTACAGACTTCGGCAATACTCCCGAGCAGAGCCGAGGAGAGCACCTCCTCCGCTCCCGTCCCGGCCCGGCTCCGTCCAGATGCCGATAGGCAGATAAAGGCCGGGAATAAATCAAATAAGCTCACTCACGCTAGCATGGTCCTGACTGCACAATGCAGTCGTAGCGTCTGCTACCGCCTGTCTTCAGAACATCTGGCTGTAGACGCG
>JAODKN010000046.1:2515966-2529060 GCA_026774425.1 Petrocephalus zakoni
AGGGGGGCATCCAACCAAAAGTGAGAGTCGGCAGCTCAGCTCCTGTGTCTAATCAGCTTTCCAGTCCACTTTTCTCAGCCTCAAAAACATAGGAGAAACCTGAGCAGGGTTTCCACCAATGAGCAACAGCGTCACACCCTACAAAGACAGGACATGCCGCAACTCTATATACATTATAAATATAAGGCAATGTCAGTCTTCAGGGGACTAGGATGCACATATAAAAATAGTTATATAAGAATAAACTGGAACCTTCAAATATGGCCAAAGAGTTAGTCAAGTAAATAGAGAATCTCAGGTCACTTGGCCCTGGGTAAGAAGCAGTACATTTAGTGGGATGTTTTGACCACAAGCTGTGGGGGACCTTGAGTGCGGGCAATGTCCCTCGCATCAGGAGTACAGAAGTAAATGGCCACTCATTTAATGTGGAGGAAATTTATATTCCAGCAGCTACTAAGACATCTGTGCGAGTGGTTACTTGGCGGGAGTGCTGCCCGGTGCTGAACGCCGAACGTGGGAGCTAAGCACTTTCTCCAATAAGCATAAATCAGATTCGCTTTTTGCCCAGAACACAAACACAATATTTACACTCTCCTGTCGCCCATGAAGAAACACACACAACATTCTGGGTTGGTCTGTGGGCTCAGCTCATATCGCTTTTTACACCTCTTGGGTTGTGGGTTCAAATCCCGCTTCATCTTAAACATGACAGAGTGGGGATGGGGTTCAATCCTAAAATACGGGAGGTGAGACCACTGCTACCAGAGAACCTCAACCCCGTAGCTGCGCCGAGGGGAGATCTGAACAGGTTCCTGGAAAACACATTTCAGAGCAGTGAAGTTAAACAATCACTGCATTCCATGGCTGAGGAACGCTTGTACATGCTTAAGTACGTTTCATTCGCTTGCAGTTCCTTGGGGAAGCATCTGACAGCAGAACCGCTTTGCTGGACATCGAGGCAGCAGAGAGAGGAGAAAGAGGAATAGTCTGTGGGCTGTGAATGACATTTAACCGATCCTTCTGCACTGGGACCTGCAGAAGCCAGGACTGCACTATAAAGCCGAGACCTCCCCATCTGCTAATCTGCTAACCCTGCGCTACACAGGCATTGTGTTACTTGTCTATGTACAAGAGCTGCCAATGGGCTAGAACATGTGAAACGCCATCACGGTGTCTACTGTATTTCTATTTATCCATCCCTCCTTCCTCTGTCCCAGCCATCCCGTCACGTTTTGTTACCTGTCTGTTTTTTAAAGTTTCACGTGAAGCAGATCGAGTCCAGCCTGATAGCCGTGGCCAAGCGAGACCGGGCAGCGAGATCGCGTTCTCATCAGTCTGGCGGAGCAAGCACGAGTCTAAGAGCGATGAAAGGCGTCCCATCGGCCGGCCGGTTTCTGAGGTCTCCCCCGTCATGGAAATCATACAGAAGTGACAGCACTGACGAGGGACGCAGTGGCTCCGCCCCCTAACCTGTCATGTGACATATTAACAGATCATCCAAAGCAGGAACAATGAAACAGCCCTGATGCCGTAAAGTCCTGGGATTACACTACGACCAGTGTTAGACATCAGTGTTAATTTTCGTCATAGTGGAAACACAGAGCAGATCCTTTCCTGTCCGAGATTTAAGAAGCAGAAGGAGGCAACATCTGCTCTCCCCCATCCAGATTTTCTTTAGCCAAACTCTCAAACTTCCAAACAACAACAAAAGCGGATTAAGCACAACCTGGTAACCACAACTAACTGGCACAGAATAACCAAAGCGCCAGTGAGGGCCAGCTGTGAGTATTCAGTAAGTCCTGTATGTTCAGGGTCACAGGTCTTCAAATACCCAGAATGCACAGGGCAGCCGTGCTTTCCAGCAAAATCCGGAGCCAATGACGTACAATCATAAACATGAAAATCTCCCATAGCAACAAAGAAAAGAAACATCCTTGGTAACCGGCCTCTCTCTCCCTGACTATACAAGGCGACTGCTTGCCGCTATCTAAACAGGAACCATTCCAGCTTTATCTGCTCCAGGGCTGTGTCTGCACTTTTACAAAAGTGATAGGAACTACAGGAGGATGCAGTTTCTGGCTTCTCTGCCTCTTTTCATCTCTCTCCCCCCCCCCCTCCCTGTAGCCCATCACTGTTGACCCACTTAGTCACAAAGAGTCCATTCAGGCCTCAGGACAGAGATGTCCATCATCCAGTGGGAGGGGACTTATACGGCGGGGGGGGGGGTTATAATTTTTTTTGCATGTACAACATTTGTGCAGCCTCCCCACACATCGACCCCCCCCATGTGCACACATATATAAATGATGCTTCCTTTTCAGGGTCTCTTCCATAGGGCCCTGGTGAAATCGGTCAGTGAATACACCCCAGTGTGGAGCAACACAGGGATGTGGGGGTGGGCCGGGGGGGGGCTCTGGCCACCACAACTGAGTGCCCATTTCATGAACATCTGCCTTTTGGTCTAGACAACAATCAAGTCGGATCCGGCTAAGGGATGGGAGCAGCAGCAGAACCTCCATCCGGGTGGCGTGCGTGTCTCCGGATCACCAGCGTCTGCTGAAATCCTGTAGCTGGACTCCCCGAATCTGCCGGCTGGACGATAGGTGGGAGCTACGAGCTGGCTCTGAGGCGGGGGGCTGAAAGCCAGAGTGAAATGACCAAACCTGCAATAAACCCCCCCACCACAATTATGGGCCCTTAATGAGCCCAGGAGTGATGAAGGCCCCAGAGAGTGCAGAGGGGCTACAAACCACACAAAGACTGATGCAGAGGAGGGCTGGTTCTGAAAAAAAAGCTTCTGCTCCAGAGAAAGATAGACTGAGAGACAGAAACTGAGAGAGAGCCGGAAGTTCCCCAACTAGGAGCACATGTTGGGTATCATCTGAGAATGTTTTGCGATTACATTTGCAAACTTCTGCTCACAAGCCATATTCATCTTCCTACAAAGGAAGGTCGAATCTGCCTGTAACGGACATGTGCTCAGCCCTAAGAGAAGAACAGAAGAACAAACCGTGTTGGGATCCAGTCAGAAGAGGACAGGCGACCTGACTGAGGAGCTACAAATTAAACATGAATCATGGGGCAGCAGGACGAGACAGAGCGTCTGTGTGTGTGTGGGTGTGTGGGGGGGGGGGGGAGCTGTGTGCATGCGTGTGACAGAGTTTATACAACCAGCAGCTGTTAGGACCATTAAGGAACTTAAGCCATTCCAGAGATCAGAGATCTAAACTCACAGCATTAACCCATGCCGTGCCACCAATTCCAAGGATATTTATCATTTCCATACTCGGCTATACTCAGTATTTATATTACCATGGAGACAGAACTGACCCCTAAAGACAGTGAAACAGAGAACATGTATGTGTGTGTACACATTCCTGTTTGCATATGGATGACATACGATATGTCAGACACGTATGCGGCAGTGAGCAGATAGGTGTGCATTTACGCAGTGCGGGGGGGGTGCAGTTTTAAGCGGAAGTATGCGTGTAGATGTGAGACACGATGACGGCTGCCGGGGATGCTGGGAAACTGGCCCTGGGTGAGAGAAGGAAACCTGCAAATGATTGGGCCCCATGCTGATCTTCCAGAACCCCCCCCCCACAATCCCTAACCCAGCCTCCCATCTACACCCCCCAAGGGCCAGATGGTTCTCATCGAAGAGGCGTGCTCCACAGCTTTCCCTTCAAATACTTCTCCCTACTTCTGCATAAACCCCCCCAGTGGCAGTCAGCATGAGCTGCTATGTCGTTATAGAGAGCGGGACAGTTCCCCGGCCTGCGTTTGGCCCTCCGTGACTCACCGGGCCCCCCGCACTCGCACCGTCTGTCTGCAGCACTGGAAACAGCACTATCTGCTAGCCGTGAATGTGCCGGGCGGGAGAGGAGACCCACACATCTGGAAGGAATTAAAACAAGTTGTCCCTCTCTTACCCCGAGAAGAAGATGGTGTGGGGGTTGGGACGGAGACCGGGGTTGGAGGGGGGGATGGAATGTCCTTTATCACAAAGGAACTTCAGACACAACACTTTCCACTCCGCGCAAAACTGTGGCAGTTCAAAGACGGCTCACCGAATTACGGCAAAGATATAAGGGAGCTTAATTCTCCTGAGCAGTTAGAGCGGACGCGCGTTTGCCGCAATCACTGCCATAAGCGACGGACGCCCCTAAAGTGGCCACCTTTGTTCCAGCTCCAGATGTTTCTGGGAAAAGCTTCACACCCTATGCAGGGCGCAATGAGAAAATGCAGCCAACCTACGGGCTATACTGAAGCCGCAAGGGTATTTTAGGAGCAATACACTTTACAATCCCGACCAATAATGAAGTAAGCGATAGTGTATGTTGATTTCTAATACAAAGTCGGTTTTCCTGTAAGAATTAAAAGACCTGACGGCAGAGCAAGCTAAACAGACGTATCAGGAATGCGATGGCGACGGTGTAAAGGGTGATACGGCAGCGTGTCATTTTAGCAAAAGACGCTGCAGCAGCGACGCCTGGTGGCTGGTTTCGGAAAAGGCGCACTGGGACAAGGACTGGAAATGCGCCCGGATACGAACTACAGGACATAAAAATCGGGACGAGACGTGACATCCAGGCCTATTAGTTAATTCAGATAACCGCGTGTGTGCATAGGAAAATGTCAACCTAAATGTTAAAATGTCGAGATTTATAATGACAGCCATGTCGGCCAGAATGGAGGACGGCAGCACCCCACTCACCAGAGCCACACGAAACCCACCCACGTGGTTTTGGGTTTGTAACCAGGCTCGGTATCGTATTATCTGTGCGTGCATTCTCACGTCGTACATCTCCCGAATCTTCCGTTTTAAAAACCCATCACGCATTTCACTGGCACGTTTCCTGACGGGTCTGCGCATGTTGCGAGGTCGCCGCGATCCCACACCCGCGTCTCCGGCGTTCCTGCTTTTCTGATGACGCTTGGAGTTCGGAGCTGAATGGGCCTGGTGGATTTGTTCATGATTAATGACGCTACATCTTTTGCAAAGTTTGCTTAAACGCCTACGTGTGCTGTTCTCTCAACTACAAGCGAGAGACATGAGCGCTGCGAAAGTCTGTAACATTTAATTTACATTTGGTAATAATCCAAGTATAAAAAATGCAGATTCCATTTCATGCATTTACTGTATTTAAATTTGAAAATGGGCCTACGGTGAACGGACTATGTCTGGCTATATTATGCAAAGCATAAGCATTGCCTGAGAATTGCGTAATTAAGTGCAGAATAAAGAAAATCGCGGTGCCTGTAAAACAATAATATATTCTGAATGTGTTTCATATCCCAGTAATCCCCGTCTCCGCTGCAGAGAGACGTACGGCTGAGCCCAGTTGCTGACGGGTGCTGACTCCGTCCTGCCGCTCGTAATGCGCAGCGCAGCGCGGCTGGAGGATCTTGGCTGCTCGATCCTGACCGCGCATCCCTCTGGGAAACGCCCGCTAGGCTGATGAGCTTCACTCCCCATCTCTTCCAGCGTACCCACGCTAGCCATGTTCCTGCGTTAATGAAAGTGAGATTCCAATAGCCAGTATGATGAAGCACCAGTTGTAGTATCAGAACAATCCCACCTTACGTTTAATGGGAAATCAAAGAGAATAGGAAGGTATTTTAAAGTGTTTTTCCAATAGGCCTGCAATAGCGAATAATGGGACTTGTTCCATCGACCCGAAATCAAACGCATAAATCACTGCAATTATGTCCGTATTATCAGACGGTTTGTTGGTCTTGAACAATCCTAACTAGCTCAAGATTTCATATGTAGCCTTAAAAATTAACGAAGTCCATTTAAATCGATGTAACCACTAGGTGGACTCATAGTACTAGATATTTGTGTTGAAAATTTACCGGCAGTCCTCAAATCATGCGATGCAACGTAATGCGTATGGCGCGTGAAGCAGAGCGCGCGCTGACAAGTCGGGGGTCTCCACATATATAAGGTACTGCGATGGTCTTTATTTATATAACCAAAGCATATTATTTGTGCTATGTACTTACCACGGCCTAATTGTTATTTGGACCTACCATATACCTATAGTGTTGATGTCATGAATAAAAACCGCTATTATACCCCTTGGCGACTTAATGATAAATCTATCGCTTTAGATGTGTGTAAAATTGAATCGTTGTTTTGTATTATGTTCCTGTTTGCTTAATTTATGCCAACCATGCATTTTGATGTTTGGCTTGTATAGCTATGTACTGAAATGGCTGTGAACTGACATCCAAGTATGAGTCTAAACTAAAAAGTAGACAGCTGATAAACATTTCAAGTAGTCCTAATGCATATTTTGTCACTTTAATTCGATTTAATTGTACAAAACCGGTTGGTTAATGTGATGTCAAAATGTCAATATTTTGAAAAAAGAGTGGGAATTAAGCTCCTGTAATAACGAATGCCTAATCATGAATCTAGAACGGTGCTGAGTTCTCTCTCTTGGCGTCTATTCAATCAGTCAATCAATCAGTGATTCAGCCAAAAAGTACTTCTATGGTAATACGGCGATGAATTCGAAAGCCATGCAGAAATGGGGATTTATGTGTTAATAGCCTATGGCTTGGCTGAAGAGGTTTCCAGTTATTTGGGAATGTAAATCCGTCAAATATATAACAGCACGGGCAACAAAACATTTGCTCGTCTGGGTCTGCCTGGCAAATTAATAATACAGTAACGTTAATCTGGAGACTGCAGACTGGGCTGGCAGAAGGTAAGTGGATGGAGAGAACCTCTCCAGCAGTCTTCCCGGTAACATTTTATTCAAGTTTGGGCTTGACGGCGGGTTTAGCCAAATAACGTGACGTGCGCCCCATTACCAGTAAATACTTATAAATGCAATAAGAAGTATCCAGAGGCACAGCAAATGGGCGTATTTCAGGCGATTTAGAACATTATAAATGAACTCTCGCACGCAGGCTCCGCCGCTATAGGCCAGATTTGTGTCGTGCATTTGGCCCGTCTATCGCCAGTCGCTGCCAGACACTGTGTCGCAAATCCGGCACGTGAGCCGAAATCTGCTCGCGACAAAACGCACGTAAGTGCATGCGATTCCTGCATCGCAGATCGTCTGGGTGCGACCGGGAGGCAGCCTGCGCGGTGCCCATTACAGCCGCCTAGAGGAAACATATATGTATGAGGTGGCTGCGGAGATCTGTGCGGGAACATGCGTGCAGCCTGGCAGCCCTCTGCCACTTTAAGAAGGCGGAAACGGCGGCCAGGACAGTGTGTGTTTATTACTAGTCTTTAAGTGGCACATGGAAAAGATACAGTAACTCCATCTAATTCAACATGGCGAAGGATTCTGTGGCACACATACATATTTTGCGTGAACTTTAAGGGATATTAGCAACATCCTACGGATTTTTGCAAATAGCCGGAAAACTTTTATCGGCTTAAACTGCCCGTTTGAGATATACTCGTCATTTTTGGGAAGAACGGCGCCGCTGTCATAAATTGCAAAAAAAAATAATAATCGCGCAGCCGAATGCGGGAAGAGACGCCGATTCAAAGCCGTGTGCGCTTTAGGGGGCATCTGAGAGAGCGCCGTGCAACGAAATAAAATAGAATACAAATAAAAAAAAGGGAGAAGGCGTATTGGAAATATATGTGCTTCTCCTTTCTCCCGAAGCAAGAAGCGACAGCGGGTCTCTGAGCGAGATGGACGGACCTCCGGGAGGCTGTGCCCAGCGCACCTGGACTGCGTGCGTGTAAAGCAGCTGAAGACGGGGTGTCCGGGATGGCAGCGTCCAGCAACTCCAGCCTGTCTGGTTCCTCCGTCTCCTCCGGTGAGAATGCTCTAAAACACATCGTTCACCCTCCTCATCATCACTCTTTCACTGTAATCCGTCTACTTTGGGCTGTCATGACGCCGGGGCTTTGAACTCGCCAGCCCGCGGCCGAAATAGCTGTACATGCCAACGACAACCTTGCATATATAACAATTTCATTGTGTGTTACTGGAAAGGGATGACAAAGAGAGTATGTTTGTTGCGATCGGGGGTTTTGACGATAAAATGCGTGCACATATATGGGGAAGGCATGTAATAAAAAGGCCATTTTTGCATCTGCAGCAAACTGTTAGACTATGAAAACTACAGTATTGTTCCGAAGGAGTTAATTGTCTCTGCGGGCAATGTCCCAATGGGCCGAACTCTCGGCGCACACTGTTATTATCCTGGATTTGGTGGCGGGCTCCTTGAAGCTGTCGGTTCCTCCCGATCTCCGTACCCCCCCGCCCCCCACCCAGCAGGATTACATAGAGACGAGCTGTGAGCATTTCTCCAGCACCCACTGGTAAATGCGCACCGTACTTCAGACTGACAGGGTACTAGGCATCAGTCCCTGCCTCCACCCACCTCGGCCCATTGATATGTCCATTTAACTTAGAAGACCTAGGATCGATATGTAATTTCTAAAAGATCTGCGCGGAATGATTAAATTGACCACTTTTTATTATTATTATATATATAATTACTTACAGTTCTGTAATGTCGTTAGATGCGGCGCAGACGCGGTACATAGTACGCTATACGTATACAGTGTAATTCTGATGCCGAAGTTTCTCACGAGCGGTATGATTTTGTTTATATGTTTCTAGGCAGCATTTTTAATTGCCTCGCTTTGAGCTGTCATTTATTTGGTGAAAGGTGAACATGCGATGACAGTGAATATTTCATGGGGCGACTTTCGGCAGAACCACCGCTAACAAGCAGCAAGGCTGTAATCACACGCTGTCATAAGACCTAGGCAGGACACGACCGGTATGCGTGCGAGTCCCCAGCCAGGCATTTCCAGGACCCCTTTGTCATACAGCAGTGTGTATGCCGGGTGCCTCACTGACAAAGCTTATAGATACAGGTGTATTTTTGGCAAAACCTCTCGTGTAAAATTAGTGAGTCGGTTATGCAGAAGAGGACAGACACGGTCGAGACTTTTCTCCAGGTATCTCGACATGGTGTCAAAGGGAAGTCTGAAGGGAGACGCTGATCGCTGGAGTCTCTCCGGTGTACCTGGCTTGGATATTCATGCAGGTTCAAATTTAATAGTAACCACGTCGGGCCTCCGTCCTCTTAACCTGTCAAGCAAAAATACCCGTAAAACGATTAAACGTGAATGCAAATAGCCTATTTTAAGTGTCCCTTAACATATTAAATAGGTGTGGTGTTATGCAGCCGCCGTGTTCCCCGCTGCAGCAGATTGATGGTACTTTTTTCTACAATCTTGGCTTAGAGTCAGTGCAGGTTGTTTATCAGAAATGAAAACAGTACTGCCTGTACTGCAGTCTGAATCACAGTGAAACTACTGTAATCTAATGCAAATATATGGGCTTAGTTTCTTAATTCTGTATGTAACAGAGAAAACTACTGTATTACCACGGAGAAAACTACTTAATTCATTTATTGCCTGAAAGTGTGTATCAGTTTTTCTAATTTGTTTACATAATGGATTGTTAAATTGGCTGGTGCAGTTTACTCTGTATCTGTTTTTTCCCAAGTCGTGAGCGGCCTTCTGGGAAAGATGTAAATTGCTTGATTATACATCACGACCTCCCGACGGCCTTCGGAAAGACACCCCAGCCGCTCGATAGGTTTTTACAGCGCAGGATCAATGTTTGCCATTAGCCGGTGATACATCTCCCGGCATGCTTTATTGAAAGATTCCTATTCAACCAAACTTTCAAGGATATTTGAAACTTTCTTTCCTGTAACATTTTCGTTTCCTTCACGTTGCCGTTAAGCTGGGCACCTAAGTGCTGAAACGGCGGTTGTGTGTCCCCGTGTATTGGGACTTGTGCTGAGTGTTCCAACCATGGACGCGTTCGTGGCATTAGCAGACATCGTTGCTTCATACATTCACCACCCCTACAGCAGCACTTTACTTGAGGCAACAGAAATGCTTAGTAGTAACTTCAGTTATTACTGGAGTACAAATTATGTGCAAATATAGCCGCCACTTAAGATGAAAGATGTGTCATGATTCATCAATGATGAACAGACAGGAGCCGACAAATATAGTAAGAAATACAGTGACTGCTTGGGATAAATGTTTGTGTCACAATTCATAACTGATGAACAAACATGAGGTCAGTTTGTAACTAACACTTAATTTGTGCTTAATTAAAACATAGGTAATAGCATAATCCTGCATTATTTCTGTGGCCTTAAGTGCGACCCAAACAGGGCAGCGGTAGGTCTATGCGGCATGACAGATGGGCGTAGCACAGAAATGCACAAATGCACGTATTGATTGTCGTCTTCCTGCAGCGTGTGCACATTCTGCAAAAACGGCAATTCATAAAGTACTTTCAGATTAATGTCCCTCCTGCTGAGATGACGGGGCGCGTACCCTTAAAAACTCACCCTGACTGTTTGATTATTCTCTCGGGTGAGCCTCTTGTCCCACTGGAGGAGGCTCCAGACCCCCTGCAACCCTGAACGGGACAAGCGGCTTCAGAAAATTGATGGATGGATGGATGTAATACTGCGAAAGAATCGTCGATGTCCCCCGGCGATAAGCCCGTCCCTGCTTGCGAGATCATTTTCTCCAGGCTGCGTTGCAATGACATTTGTTTCATAGCCCGGCAGGTGATGCTAAATCGAAGGCTTGGAGCAGGTGAGGATATTAAAGAGGGAAAAAAAATGCGAAACACAAGTTTTTCTTTATCATATTATGGTATTTTCAGCAGAGCTCGAAGAGATTTCTCTCCTAGATGGTCTTACAAATACCTGGCTCCTTGCTGTGATTCTGCGTTTATGTACATATATATTTTCAAAGCGAGCACATTCTCCTCATGTCATTGAGCAGAGTGAGGTGAGTTCAGCAATGTCAATTGCTCGGCGCGGACGGCCGCGGTTCTTCATCGATGCTAATGAGTGCGATAATCTATAAAGAGCTCGCCGGCGAACATCCTCCTCAGAACTCAAACTGAACCGCAGGCAGCTAATTTCCAAGAGGGGGACCTTTTGTTAGGTTGCTTTCTCCCCTGCTGAAGGTCGTTCTCAAATTCAGCGGGTTTTTAATTTGGTGGAATATATTTGACTGTATAACAACTGCAGGCTCACCGGCAATAATTACATTCAAGACCGAACAGGTGAGGATCTGAACATCAGTGAATATTCATAGCCACCTGTCTTCGGGATGAACTCTTTCGATTCAGTATTACAGATGCTGGGGTTTTCATCGTAGAAGATTGAGACATCTTACTCCCGCTGTGCCTCTGCTCTTTAGGTATTTTATTTAAAGCTGCTGTTATTCGTGTTGGGCCCTCTGTGCCATTGTCACGGGTTTGGGAAGGATTATTAGGGGCTGGCCCCTTAGTGCGATTAGCATCGGCCCGCTGTACGGTGAGGTACAGCGACATGCGGTTGCCTGGGAACCAAGCGACAGGAGGTGTCATTATTTCAGTTGAGTGTTTTTCAGTAGACCCTACATTAGGGTCCTTCTGGCTGCGGTGCTTTCCTGGCAAATCTCAGGCCTGCCTTGCATTTGGATCTAAGTGCACACCAGCGAGCTGGCTGAGTGTTCGTCGAGTGCCAACGGAGTGACGCAGCGGTCAGGGTACTATGGCGGATTCGAAGTTTTGTCCCGTTACCGCGGCCAGCTTTCTCGAAATCGGGAGAGGCACGGCATTTATGGAGCGAGGGCGTAATCAGCCAAAGGGGTCGGCTTAGCGGCCCGGCGATTAAGGCTTTGCTAATGCTGTGCCTCCCTAGATCGCTGGTTCGAGGCCCTGCTCTTGTACCCTGGAGCAGAATACCTGACCCAAATTTCTCCTGTAAACCATCCCACCGTTAAAGTCTTAAGCAGCTTCGGTAACAAGGTGCTTGACTTGTGTGCTGACTTTCATTTTTGGGACTTGAATATCTACCCCAGTACCATCTCCTCTGGTGCCAGTGGTCAGTGCCACATAGTGCCTAGCCACAGAAAATGTATTGTATCTGTGTAATGTAGATACTCTGTACATTTATTGGCTTTCATGTTTCAAATTCAAAGCAGTATATTGAACAATCCTCGCGACCCCGTATAGAACAAGTGGTGTAGAAGATGAATAAATGCTGATAGTAAGATATAATGTGTAAACATCCATCAGTTAATCAATCAGTCCATCTGTCCATCCATCTGTCCATCCATCCGTCCATCCTTCTTCCATAACCACTTGTCTGGAACAGGGTCACTGTGAGCCCGGAGCCTATCCCTGGAAGCACAGGGCACCAGGCAGGAGACAAATGGGATTGGATGCCAGTCCATCACACAGCAGACACACAATCAGAGACTCGAGTTTGTAAGATTGCATATTTTTGGACCATGGTGGGAAACTAGAGCATTTGAAGGAAACCCCAGTGAGCAGGGGGAAACCCTGCACGTCCCACACACATAGTGGGGACGGGTATCGAACCAACATCCCTAGGGGGGAGTGAGCCTGTAGGGCTCCCCACAGAGCCCCCACTGAGCAAAGCCCTACAATAGCTGTACAGAAGACTGACAATCTCCCGGTAACCACCTCCCCACACACACTAACTGGAGTTGAGGAGTAAAATCAGACACCAGCCTAGCGTCCCAGGGGTGGCGAAGTCTGACATTGTCCAAATAAACGGTACTGAGCGGCATTTCAGCGCTACATAATTGAAGCAGCATGTCAACAGGCATCTGATAACTGGTAAGAGCTGCGAGAACCGTTCAGAGGACGAGTAGATTCAAAGGGCACGGGGACTGCAGGCCAGAATGGGTCGATTTTATCAGCATCCTCAGCATCCGAGCAGCCTGCAGAGTGACCGTTTGGCTCTGCAACCGGAACGAGGCGAATCGTAAGCCCACATAAACCTGGCTGCTGCACCTGATCCCTCCCCTCTCTCTCCGTCTCGTTAATGGGGGGCAGTGTGTGGCTCAGTGGCGTAAGCCGGCCTCTGTGATCGGAAGGTCGCCAGTTCAGATCTCGTGGTCAGCAGAATATTCTCACTGCTATCAGGCTCTTGGGCTAGGCCCTAAAGCCCTTCCTTGTTAAATGTTAATCCCAAGCTTCATTCCTATCTGCATATTCCTAAAAGAAGAGCATGATGGGATATGTGAAAACGAAAGAGTTCCAATG
>JAODKN010000046.1:2550876-2565417 GCA_026774425.1 Petrocephalus zakoni
CCGGAACATTGCCATATCGACATCGATACATCGCCATATCGGCATCGGCACATCGACATCGATACATCGCCATATCGACACCAGTGCATCGCATATTGGTATCGGTACATTGGTATATCGGTATCGGTACATTGCCATATCGTGGTTTCATCTCAACACTTTGTAACTCTAGGTTTGAGTTTCACCTGTGCGTGTGCGTATGTATGTACATTTGTTGAAATTTAAGTTAAGAAAAACTTCAAGGTGGATATACAGACGTCCGTGTTTGTGTTTGTAGTGACAGTGCCGGGCCCTTGTTCACCGACAGACACTGAAAAGAAAACCATTTGGCGCCACAATGTCCACGATCAGACCCCGTCCATAACATATCTTATTTTCTATTATTGGTATTTTCAAAATGGTGTATTTGTTATACGAAGGCGAGACCTTTCTACAAAATTAGCATATGAGAAGTATTTTTTGTGCGGAATTTAAGATTAGATTGTAATATATAAATTGCAGATTAATTTATTAAAAGTGTGAAGATGCACCTCATATTGATAAATTACTCACACAATTCTGTCTTTTGTATCTTTGTCGTCAGGGGCATCATGGGGGGGGGGGGGGTCAGGATGACTCACACTCAGGGGCCGTAAAAAAATTTGGAACAAATAATTAATTTTGATTGTTCTGGGCTGGGGACTCTATATATGATATGTTTTAATGGGGCCCAAAATCCCTGCTTGTCATGCGATGTGTTTGTGTACGACTTGAATTTATTTTAGACTGATTGAATGAGCCTCTGATTTTTTTATTGACAGAAGTGTAGATGGGTCAAATTTTAATGCAGCATCCTTGACAAGAATGTCGACTTGTAAACTGACGTTATTGATTCAAGTCCCAGTACCCATGGGCTAGATCAGGGGTGTCAAACTCCAGTCCTGGAGGGCCAGAGCCCTGCACATTTTTGGGTTTACCCTCACTTAACACACCTGATTCAACTCTTTGCAGCTACTTGTGCTAATTACCACACAGCTCTTCAGCTCAATAGTTTGTGGTGGATCAGGGAAAGAACTAAACTACACAGGGCAGCGGCCTCCAGGACTGGAGTTTAACACCTGTGGGTTAGATGATCACCTTAAACTGCTCCATTAAAATTTCCAACTGGTTAAATGTGTAAATAGGTGTAAGTACCTTATGCACTTTCAATGCTGTAAAATGCAGACAAGCACATTTGTTTTGCTCTGGGTTATGTGGGATGCAGAAGGAGAAGATAAGAAGACGGAGCAGGGCTGCCCAGTTCCCAGCCTGAAACTGCAGTTTTGTTTTTTTTTTGCTCTTTTGAAGTGATGAATTGGGTCATTAAACCACATCAGCTGGTCTTTGTAGTGGCCAGCAGGCACAGGGTGACGCATATTTTCTAAAAACCCGCAGAGCGGAAAGCTGAAGGGACCACTGATATTTCTATTTCAGGGAACAAGTGCTGATTGCTTGGTTTTATACATATTTTTCTTTTAACACTGACCCGACACACTGGAAGTTCCTGAACTGTGAGTCCTTGGATAGCTGCCAGACAGCACACAGCCCTCCGCAGAACGACCCCCTTCCCCCTACAGAGAGATGATGGGGTTCAGTCGGTCACGTTTCCCGGGCATCACACCTCGCAGCTCCAGACGGAGAGACACAATCCTGCCTCCTGGTGAAAACGGCAGCAAGGCTCCACCCCCAGCAACAGCGATTATCTCCACTCTGCTGGCCCGCTGGTGCGTAACTCGGCGCACCGTCAATAACACCAACACCGGCCTCACCGGGGGCGCACCCTTCCGCCCGATGCCTGCCTGCCCTGCCCTGCCCTGCCGCCACGCCGTGTGCACCTCACTCCACCAGTCATGGCGAACCTGGCACTGCCCAGCGTGGTCGCTAGGGGTCGCAGCGGACACATTCCCTCTTGGGAATGCGAATACCGGCCGGGAGAAGGACGGACGCAGCGCCCGTGCGCACTGCCCTGGCCTCGCCCTGGGATAACCTGTAGCTCCAGGGCCAGTAGGAAAGTGTTTCAGGCTGTTTACCTGTGTCGACGGCAGCAGAGGGGGGGCGGGTGTGGTCCCCTGAGCTTCACATCTATCACAGTGCAGGTGCAAAAAGCAAGACACCATCCTCATTAAGGAAATAATATTACAATTAAAAAATTTGTAAACTTTGCTTGCATGATTCCCTCCGATGGCTGAAAAATCCTCCCGTTTGTAAAGTAAAAGCTATGTTTGCATGCATTTTGGACACACAGCGCTGATCCAGAATTAATATTGTAATAACTCATGAGATGTGGTGTCAATTTGCATAGCGTGACCCAAACTTGAGTATCTGGAACGCAAAGCGCTGAAAGAATACTTCGTGTCTGAATCACGCGATCGGGCAGAGATAAAGCCCTGATACTGAGTCGCGCAGGTAAGAAAAGACTGTTGCACGGTACACAAACCCACGCAATGAATACATAGAAACCTGAAGAAACGCCACATAAATTAGTTTTACTTCGTATTCTACATTGTGTTTTCTTATTTACACTATCATCCATATAACAGAAACTGCAGCTACGAGAAAAGTAGTACAGTATACATTTCTGAATTGATTTTTTTATGGTCATGATTCGTTTCCTAGATTGATAGATGGAGATAGATCACTAAGATATTATTAGTTTAATAGACTGGACAGTTTATTAGAACATTTGTATAATAATAATGGTAATCATCATCATAAGTAGTGTTTTTTAAGTCATTTCGTTCCTAAATAGGACATTTGAAAGGTTAGCTGGCAGCGGAAAGGGGCTGGATGCGCTTGTGTACAGTGTAAGTATGAGCTTTAACTTTTCATTGTGGGAAAAGGTGCGCAGTGTATGGCCAAGTGACCCCACCTCCTTCACTTTCCCAGCCAGGTTCAGCTCACCTGCGCAACGGACCAATCATGAGCCAGCACAGGTATGCGATCTGCCAATGAGATCCTCGCAGGAATAATGCTGCTGGTCTGGTATAAAGCGCTGACTCGTCCCTTAGTTGCCTTTCGGCAGCGGGTTTCACAAAGATGATGGCCTTGGGCGCTCAACTTTAATTTACATCTAGTCAGTTATGGTAGAATTAAGCTAACTTCATGAACGGCATATTTCATATATTAAATGTACATGGTTTCATAGAAAAAAAAGTTTTTGATACAGGTCTGAGATGGAAACTTTATTCGAAGCGAATTAGCTGAATCAATAAATCAGCGCTGAGTGTTCGTGTGACATTTGTCTTCAAGCTACCGGTGCGTGACACTGCATTACCGTCCTTGAGACTGGTCAGACCAGGTGAGTGACCGAACAGGTGCGCGATAAATAGTGTATATCGCCATGGCGAGACCGGAAAACTGGTCTTCTGTCTACGCTTGACATCGATGGAAAGAAAATATTACTCATACCCTCTGAATCTGATAAATACACCGGTGGTGCATTTTATTCTTGGGTGAACATTACTCTCATAGTTGCCTACACCTTCTGCAACAGGCTGCATAATCAGTTGCTTAAAATTATTCAGTGGGTACGTGTCTGCTCGCTAACACTCTTTCCAAAACCAGTGATTGTAGTGTAGCTGTAAGTTAAGAAGTTAGTATCCTTCCTGTTCCGTTTCTAATAACCTACTTGCACGTGAGAGAATGCCCAGAGGGAATGTGAGTTTACCTATTCGATGACTCAGCTGTGTTTCTTAGTGTGCAAATGCAGTACTAATGCTGGACTAAGTTTGCCAGCACAGAATACGCAAACTGAGCCCGCGCATTTAACGGGCAAATAAAATATTAATGCACAGTGTCGCCTCTGTAGTAATGTTTTAACATGCACAAAGTTCACCAGATGTGAAAATAATGGCGACCTTCAAACGTTACAATGTATTTCATATTCATAATTCTTAACTTTTTGCGTACTAGTCTTATTATACGACCTGGCAATGTTAAAATCCTCGCTATAGAATAAAGAGTAGTATTGGTACGTAGTATTGGCAACCAGAAGGAGACACTTCGCTTTTTAATAATTTCCTTAAAATGACCTTTGTCCCTCTAATCTCCCAGGCACTACAACTCACATAAATATGGGTGTCTGTGTTATAAAGGTTATGCATCATATATGTAGAATGTTTCAACTTCATGAGTATTTGACGATCAGTAATGTTTCATGTAACTGATTTTCAAGGAGAAAACACCATGTCATCGAAGAATCCTTGGTGGAAATCCATAACAACCAGACGGAAAACCAGCGTCGGGTCCAAAGAGGCAGCAGTCCTCCAGCAGCAGGAGCCTGATCTGGATCTAAGAGCCAAGGAGGCGCAGGAGGATCTGCAAGGGGATCTGCAGGGGGAGGTGCAGGAGGCGCCTCAGCAGGCCACTCAAGTCGGCGAGGACACGGGTGAAGACTCGCAGTTCAGCGAAAAGAGTTCGCGAAGGAACCTGAAAGTTTCCCGCTCCGGCCGATTTAAGGAGAAGCGGAAAGTGCGCGCTGCCTTGCCCGTGAACTACGATGAGAACGCGCCGGAGAAGGAGGGCGTGCCGTGATTACTGCGACTGCGGCGACCTGCTCAGTGCTCACATGGGGGAGGCATGAAGCGGCACCTGCCTGAAGTATAACATGCGCCGCGGGGAGCGGCTTAACCCCTGCATTTATAAGACTGATTGGTTTAAACTTACGGCGAGCATGCTGCACGAGACACACTTGAAACCTGTCGAAAAGCCTTATGGGAACAGTAGTTCACGCTGAGAAGTTTAAAACAGTACTATATCTGCAGGGAAAAAATGGTATTTTAAAATATATTTCATGTTTGAATTATAATGAATTGACAAGCGATTGTCAAACAAAATATACGCCTAGTATGTTTCTGAAAAAGCACTGGTTTACATAATTGTTTTGCTTTGTAACTAGATTATGGTCTATGCATCAATGTCTGAAAACAAGGGTCTGCTTTTGTATAAAGGAAAAGACCCAATATAAAGAAACATTCCTAAGAAAATTAATTATGGATGAAATGCACTATACAAGCTCAAGGCAGCCTGGAGTGATGGCATGCCTCACCACAGCTAGCTCGAGGTTAGTATGAGTATGCTGTGGACGATTATACAGAATATGCCAGGCCCATCTGTAGTCAAGTCATCCAAAAAAGTCGGATGGAGCCATAAGCTGATAGCACATAATGTCTTTCTTATATTGCAATTAAGACACAGTAGAAGCTGTCTCCGCTTCCAAAGGTTTGAAGAAATATAGTCCATATTTACAGACGTCAGGCTCTGGAAGTGAAGGAACCAAAAGTTGGTCGGAAGTGACATATCTCATGAATCATGGTGATTCTTTTTCAGTGAATCGATTCTTTCGCCTGAATGAGTCATTCGTTGATTCTGCATTCGTCCACTGCTGGTATATCCCCCTTTTCACTCCGGGGAGGGGGACTTTGGATAATGTAAAATTGTTTTTATATATGAATGTTAAATGTATATATGTATTTTATTATATATTGTAGTCGCTGTTAATTACCTAGACTGTCTCTTTCATACCCCCTAACATCATGGTGGTGGAAGAGAGGGTCTCTCTCTGAATCAGCTGAGCGAGAGGAACATCACCGAGATCATTTAGTTTACTTGAAAGATTTGTGCAAATACAATGAATCCACCAGGAACAACAGACGTCTATTATCAATTAATAATGTGCCCTACGGACAGCGTCTTCCTTCTGCTGCAGATGTTGCTGGTGGAAGGAGGACCTGGGCTGCTCACATCTCAAACCATTTCATATTCCGGTTCCTCTGTCTTATGTGTCCGAGAACATTTTCCATTCTAACGTGATTACGGTGTGCTATATGCACATTTTTAAGAAATACATTTTTTGGCTATACCGTTTGCATGCATTTCTGTACAGATTCAATGGCATAACTGACTTATTATTGTAATTGTTAAGTTATGGTTTTAAAAGGTGCTGTTATCACAGTTACCAGTGTGTGGATGCGACTACAGTTGGTTTCAGAGCAAACTCAATAAGCCAATTTACTGTTTTTTTTTGTTGTTTTTTTATTCTGGACAATTATTCCTAAACCACAGCAGTGAAAAGACCCAAGTCCTTGGTGCTTCTTACCCATTTTCCGTAAACTTACGATTTACAAATGACATCCTACTGCTCACTAATAAAAATGTTTTAAGATAAAAGACAGAGACCTTAATAGCTTTTAATAGCTGTGCTTGTTTTTCTTCCTTCAATGTTTGAAAAGAACAGATGTCTTTGAGGACCACATGCTGCTTTGAGGTACTGAAGAATTGCAGTTTTAGCATATTCAATGGCAGCTTTTTAAACAGGCTCGTACTATGTGGTTTCATTAGTATCATCTATAGGGAAAATCTGGTGACTAGTTCCTGCAAATGAGCTTTAAAACCACATGGTTACTTTGGCCCATGTTCAAATCACTTCATGAACTGATCATCGCCTACGCACGGAGTCTTATCTTGTCGTTTTGCCATGGGTGCGGTGAAGACAGTTTATATTGCAACAGCCTGAGACATCAGACTAACCTTTGCAATCGGTGTTTCGTCTTTGAACGCTTCCCTTTTCTGTCTGTGCGTGAACCCGCCAGGGTACCCTCACACGGGGACATGCTCCAAAACAACTGATTATCACGGCTCTCATGGGAGATTATTTCTGAAAGGCCGAAGAGCGTTAATGTTCCCCAGATGTTTATGGTAAGACATGAGCGTTTGCTCTTAGATCACGCGTCCAGAAAACCAAAGTTCAATGTGTTTGCAGCAATAAAGCAGGCAAAGCCGTTGCGCTCCATGCACTGAAGGCGTGATGGAAATGAAGCCAACTCAGCAGAGTGTTAATGTACTGAAAGCCCCTTTTATCTATGCGATGTATTTATCCCCACTTTGGCTGCAATCCACCAGATTATCTGTGGTTTTTGCAGGGCTTCAAGTTCACCATACCTGACCACCGTCCCCGGACCTAAGTACACTGCGCATGTTCCCACTCTCCTTAATCATCCTGAAGTCGTTTGGTTTACAACCTCGCACCCGACTTGAACTCACAGTACTTTATACTTTTACTTTAACATGGATAGCTGCTAGGCTTTATTCATAGTGGGCCTACCTTATCATAAGCTTAAAGTCACCGGAGCAATTCTGATTAAGTATAATAGCGTCAGGCCTCAGACCTCACCTCTCAGTCCATTTCCAACCTGAAGCCAACCTCCTTCCTGACTCCTTGAAACGACCTCATTGAGTACAGAAGTCACACGACTCAATCTGACTGGAGACAAATTAGCGACCTGTTGTGATGCTTAGCCAGGTTGATATGGATCGATTTGGAACGTTGTGTGTTCCGTATTTTCATCATAAGCCATGTTTGAAAAGCTGTACTATGCTAAATGACGATGTAGCCTTAGACACGTACATAGGTAAGGTTTTTAAGCAACACATAGGCCTACGTGGGCGAGGTTTTAAGTGAATTATAGTCAATGAGGTGGTCAGTATGCTTAGGAAAGGCTTTGTCTAAGCCACTACTTCATCAACATTGTGACAAAGGAAAATGTCTAAGTGTGTCAGATGTGCGTTTTTCAACAGGGTAGCCTGGGGGTTAATTGGGCAAACAGGTCTTTATGTCTTGATTCTAATCTGTAATGGACTGACATGGGGATGAATAGAAGACTAATTACATATACATTCTTTATTGATTAAAATAGAGCTCAGTTAATTAAGATCCTCGTGCTTCACCATGCTACATATTTGGTCAATGTATTTATAAGTGTACTATGAATTTAATGTCTAATAATGATAATAATAATAATAATTATAATAATGGATTCTTATGTTATTCACTTTATTAACATTCATAGTTCAGTTATTCAATGGTGACATGGTTCAGAAAAACTCTTTCTGTCTCATGTCTGCTGAAACCCTCCAACTTCTTCAGTAGAAGGATGGTGATCTTTTATAAAGACAGAAGAAAGAAAATAATTGATCACCATAAACATTGCACTGTCAATTTTTCGATGCAAGTGAGATTTATTTATTTATTTATATATTGCAGTGCCACCCCAGAACAGCAGAAGGCGGTAGTGGTTACAGTGCCACCTCTTCCTTGGCTCCTCGACCCGGAGTCACAGGAGAGGTAGCCTCACAGATGAGATCTGTGCTCAGACACTTTTCCTTAAGTAGGCCTTTCCTTACTCAGGCACCATGTATGATGGGCCTTTTGGAGCTTTGACTAACAATAATCCTGATACACGTCTGCACTTAAACCACATGCTAACTCCTCTGGTGCTGTTGCTGTTTGGTAATTGATCGTCCTATATTTTGATGCGTTAAATTATCAACAAATTATGCACTGTGACATTTTTACAGAGCAAAAGAAGAATGTGTGTCACACATGGCAGTACCCTGGCAAACTGGAAGCATGGTTAAAAATGACGTTAACTGGTCCCTCAGAGAGCGACCCACTTGCCACTTTCGGAGAAACAGAGTCTTTAATTAGCGTCCCCAGTAACTCTCTCCAAGCAGACCGGAATTAGAGCTTCACTAGGATGTGTGAAAAGGCCGATCGTCTCCAGAGAATTTGCGCTCCACATTTTGAAGTGTAGTTCCGCCTTCCCGCCACCAGGTGGGCAAAACTCCTGCACAAAAAACACTGCATGGGCTGCGGGCTTACTATTACCCAACGTGGTGTTCCAATATTAAATTTCACTTTTTCGTTTGGTCATTATAAAGCTTCCCAGTCAGTTGATTTGGCTCACCACTGCCTCATTCATGTGAACGTTTAATTTCTTTAACATTTTTATCTGGACCACAAGACCAATGCGTGACACGTATAGCCCAATAGTTTAACTCTATAATTTTCCATTTTATATAATAGACATATCGTCCGCTTTTATTTACTTTTCTATATTTTTTCGGGAACAATATAGCGACCAAAATAGTTTACCGCAAGTTCCCAGAACCCCTCAATTCCCACTCACCGTGCAATATAACGAAGTGTATTTATCTAGAGAAAAGGTTAAAAAATACATGCAGTTATTTATGAGAAATGTATGTATTGGGACTGGCAGTGATTGATTGGTCAGTGTTTGTGCGCTGGGGCGGCAGGTGTGGCTTCGGGACGGCGCTGTGCGGAGCGGAGCGAGGCGGTATTGTCCAGCGGCGGAGAGCTGCGGGGCGCGTTTGCCGGGACGCGCGTCTTAATCTCGCCCAGAGTTATTTAAGGGTAATAATGAAAAGGAACACAGTTAAAGTATAGGCGAAAGGGCGTACAGTTGTGTTTTGTGCACTTTTTCGGCCAGTGAAGGGAGTACTGGGACACGATCGCCTGCGTAAGTAGACGGACCGATTTCCCACCTGCTCCTTTTAGGGCTTCTAGCGTAACGCCCGCGTCCTTTTTATTAAACTAATTATAACTGTGCCGGTAACCGTACGCCGTGCGGTGGGGGCTCCGTGCGTAAAAAGCTATAAAACACACTGACCGGCGCAAAAGTACAGGTAAGCTGACATTTCTATTAACAAAATAAGTGTATTCAACCTATAAAGGGTCTCCAAAGCCTATTTCTGTACATGTTCTGGTCGCTGTAGGTAAAACCGTAGCGCAGCGTATACTCACTGTACGAATATATATATATATAGATAAATATCACATTTATAAACTCGATTTTATGATAATGCAGATGTGCGTTTGCGATTGTTGTTATGAGAAATGATATTTAATGTACTGGACGGAACTTTTTGTTTACCCTAAATACTGTACTGCGAGTATGTTTTTATTTGCTGAAAATACCCCGTGTGTCATTTTAATGTCTATTTAGATTTTAATGCTCCTTTGAACCCCCTGACTGCTCGCTCGCTTAGGTGTCCCGTTACGAACACACTGTGCCCACTGCGTAGCGGTCGCACTTCGGCGTGTAACTTCTGTAAATCGGGAAGGGAAACGTTTGATGTGATTTATATAGATGTCCACAAAAGGGACCCCCTCCGGATCGGACCCAGATGGGGGTCTGTCCGGACAGTTGTTCAGAGCAGCTGTCCACTCAGCTGGGTGTTACTCCTAAAACAAACTTCATAGGAGGGTGTTTGGTCCGTCAGACGGGCTTTTTACTCGCCGGCATAGCAATGAAAAAAACGGTAACACTTCAACGATACTACTGACGGATCTTTGAACAGTACATGTCAGCGCGACGGCTTGGCCTCCTCGGTCTTTTAACTGTGTTATGTTCCTCTCAGCTTTGCATAATGATTTGCAAGGCGTCTGACTTGGCAGAGGCAAGACCGGACCACCCTTCCCAGACAACACTGTCCATTGTTAGGTCCTGATCTCCCCAAGGAGGCTTTGTGGGAGAAGCAGCACCACTTCCGCAAAGAGGAGGGAACATTCTTGTTTGGAAAGGCTGACATACACGCCCCCTGCCTTCAGTTAGTGGGGATAGTGTTTTTTTTTTGGTAAAATAAAGAGGCATAGTTTGAAATAAGAGACCAATTTTGGAACTTATCCTAGTATTGATTGCAGCACATTGTTTTAGTAAGTCAAACAGGAAACGATTCTTACAAATACATCTTCCGGATTTTTTGTTTAATGGGGATTTCAGCAGAGCAAAGGCTAGATATGCCTGTCATTGTTGCAGTGGGTGAGTTTAGGGCTGGGTGGACACACATAGACTTTGGCATGTTCCCTGTTGGATGGGAGATGTCACAATCGATTAATTACCCTTGGGCGAGGCTGACTGTCCGTGTGTGTCCTCTGCCTTTTTACAGAAGCTACACAGAGCGTGCCCAGGAGCTGAGAGTTCGGCAATGCCTGTCCCCCCTCCTCCGCCACCCCCTGCCCCCCCGCCACCACCTTCCCTCCATCCCGCCCAGCCGCCAGCCTCCTCCTTGGCGTCTCAGGTGGATATCCGTCACTCCGGTCCGGGTGGCACTGTGACGGGCTGAACATCCGAGACTGATAGCGACGTCTCACTGATGGATCTCCTCTAACGGGCATCTCTGTAACCAAAGCCGTGGCCGTTCTCATAGAGCGGGGCCCCCTAAAGGCGATGCCTCGTGGTTCGGACCGCCTGGTTCGGACCGCCTCGTTCGGCAGCTGTCTCGTGCCACTGGGGGTTTCTGCTCGGCTGACGTTCTTAGCTTTCCTGTGCTCCGTGTCCCCGTGGTAGGCCTATCGGGCAGCAGGCTCATGTGGTCTTTGCATTATTAAACAGGGGTCGAGTTACACACCCACAGACATGCATAGAGTCATCGGGTTGTGACAGGGAAAAAAAAAAAATTCAAGACCAAATGGCGAGATTGTTTGGCCAGGAGCAGGGACGCACAGCTTGATCTCTTTAGTAGATGTGAGTTTGCCCTGTTTTCTGTTTCTTAATCCGAGTTACTTGGGGAATACCTCATTGCCGTTTCGTAATGGAAAGGGCTGTTACACCCATTCACTTGCAATAGGGACCTGGAGGAATTAATTAGGCATAAAGAGGTCACCGTGGCAACATGACACCTGGATGAGAGATCGGGAGTTTCTGCGTGTTCGTTGTTGGGCAGAGTGACATTTCAGTGTCCTATATTATCACTGGTGCCCACAGCTTTGTCGGGGGCTGTGGTAAGACTGGAAGTTAATGAGTCTCGAGTCTTTAAATGTTGGTGCATCACTGCCACGTTATCATGAGCTAAGTGTTTAAGTAAGACCTGAATACTTGTTTTGAATTTTATGGCCACTGGAGAGTGGCAGAAGCAATTAGGATTTTGTGCCAACTGAGCTTTTGAGATTCTTGTTGCCTGGTGGAACTCACTGTTTGTTATGTTTAAGTCTTATACAGAGCGAGATGGGTTTTTTTGGTCAGTAAGATGCTTTAATGTTTGTTGCTTTTAGATTTAAAGGACGCCCCTTGATCAAGACCATAAATTAGTGGCTCATTTTTATTTTTTTCTGAAAATAACTTGAGGTATTTTTTTTTCACTGGTTATGATTCAGCCCTTTGTGTCCCGCGATGGGTTGGTGTCCCACGATGGGTTGATGCCTCATGATGGGTTTGGTCCCGTCCTGGGTTATTCCCTGCCATGTGCCTGTAGGTTCTGGCATAGGCTCCAGACCCCCCATGACTCTGTATAGGACAAGTGGGTATAGAGAGTGAATGAATGAATGTCTCGCATTTGCGTGTATTTATTCCCAGTTCTAACCCTGTATAGCAATAACAGTGCAGTAGTGTTAATAGTATAGTAATAGTTTTAGTAGCATTGTACTTGGATGAGATTTTGAGCTGGAAACCATCAACCATGTCTGCCCCCTAAAACAGCTTTTTCTTTAATTTTTAAACTAAAAATGGATGACAAGTGAGCCATTTTTAGATGATCACACTTCTATATCTAACCAAAATTAACACTAATATGCTAATTGACTGCCGCACCCAGATAAATTGGTTATTGGAGCAGTTCTTGCTAAGTTGGCTAAAGGGTCTTTCTCTGCCCCTCTGCTTGACAGGGATGGCCAGACCCCCCAAGGAGCCAACGGCCAGCACCGGGTGGTCGCGGCGCTCTCCTGGCTGACATCCAGAAAGGAACCAGACTCAAGAAAGTGGCCGTGGTCAACGATCGCAGCGCGCCGGTGATCGACAGTCAGTACATCTTTACTTCAATGCGCACGTGTATTTATACGGCTATCTTGGTGATTATCTGCCACACTTGGATACATACTTGAGGATGTTGGCCAGCTGAAGCACTTGTGTAGATATGCACAGTGACCTTGGGCATTCTCTTCCTGTTTATTCAAATTGCTTTAGACACACACTAGGCTGCCAGAACCAACAGCAATGTGAGCTGACCCGGGGTCTCCCTGAGCCCCAGGAAATAGTGGCCTTGGCTTCAGCTGGGATCTTTCTTGTTCTCATATGAGGTGCTGTGAGGTTCTCTTTTCCTCGCCTTTGCCGTTTCCTGCTGGCAACTCTGTGTGGTCTGTGACCTGTCGCCTGACCCCAGCTCATGTGAGATCATTGCAGTGTTTGAAGCCTCAGGAGTCACCGTCCTTCTTGGTCATTAAGTCATGATGACGGAAACTCTACAGCCCACTAAAAATGGTCCTACGGCCCACCAGCTGAGAAACACTGGGTTAAGGTTTATACTCCGTTGCATTTCTGTTTGCAGAAATGAATGAAATGATTGCGTGCAGGTAACATCTGTAGGAAAAATGGTCAAACTACTTTGTATATGTTCACGATTCGCAGCGGACCTCGTTCCCCCCAAAAGCTCAGCTTGTTCCTTCTGGCTGGCACTCTGAATGCTGTCCAGTGTCTGCCTACATTTGTGTAGCGCGCGTTTCAGACAGAAGGCATTTGGTGCCGTTGCGAGACTCTCCCTTGAGCGTCCTCCTTGGGGGCGCCGTGGTTGGCCGCAGTACATTCGGGTCGCGCTGAGGCAGTGTTTCGAGCAGGATCTTGACAGAGGGCTAATGAGTTAATACCTTTCGCTCGCTGGGTTGCACTCACGCTCAAGGTCACTCAAGGTCGGTAGTCTCGGCCCTGGAGCCGCTACATGCTAACTTGCGCGGCTCTTACGCACGTCAGGAAGGAATTTCGCAGAAACTGATAAGGATGTTGGCAGCATTAAGAGCTCCGAATCTGGATGTAGCTGTTTCCCTCCTAGTCAAAAGCAGTCCATCCGGCCCCTCGGCGGAGCGGGGCGCAGTTGGATGTTGAGCTTGTTTGCTAATGAAATTGTGAATAGGCAGTATTCAGTTGTGTCATAATGTAAGGAATGTGTGTTTTTTTCTCTCTTTCCCTCCAGACCCCAAAGGCAGCCGTCCAGATTCTGCTGTAAACAGTGGGGGCCTGGGTGGCTCTGGAGCTTCGGGGGGCCCTGTGTCCTCTGGCCCACCTCTGGCGGGGCTTTTTGCTGAAGGGTTTCCTGTACTAAGGCCGGCGGGTCACAGGGACATGACTGGTAAGCACATTAATTCCCAGTTTAATCGCCAAGACCGCAGGGCTGAGGCCTTTGCCATGCTGTAATCCCCCCCGAGCAGTGACCCGTGCGCTTGGAGCACTCGGGGCCCTTTTGTTGTGACCTCGCTCAGCCTGTCTCTGCCATTCGCTGCCTCCTGACAGACGTCGTTCTGTATTTTAGCGCCGCGGCCCAGTGGCACTGGGCTGAGGCAGCCGCTTTGGAGCCCCCCGGTGTCTGAGAGCTGTCCTGCCCAGGCCCCCGACGTGGCCCACCCCCCGAAACTTCCGGACAGGGGGAGCCCCATGCGCTCTGCCGTGCCTCCGGCGATCCCAGCGCCCCTGCCTAGCAAGCCCTCACCGCCCCCTCACGAGCGGCCAGTCAAAGCACCGCCCGTGCCCCTTTGCCCGCCCCCTGCTCCTCCTCCACAAACCACCAAGCCCACCTGGCTGCCAGTTCAGCCCCATTCGCTTCCCCAGCCATCTGTCCCGCCTCCTCCGCCCCCCCCGCCGGCCAGGCCGGCGTCGAACAACCCCGGGGGGCCGGCCCGGGGGGGGGAGCCTGGGGGGGGGGGGGGGGGGGGGGGGGGGGGGGGGGGGGGGGGGGGGGGGG
>JAODKN010000046.1:2573191-2585093 GCA_026774425.1 Petrocephalus zakoni
ATATACTGCCATATGCACACTGTCTTACATGCACACTGTATATACTTGAAGTACGCTTTTTTCTCTCTGCGGATCTGTGCTGCCTTTCAGCAAAGAGCTTGAAGGGGGGAGCACACAGAGACCCTGAGGGAGCCGGGAGCGAGCCTAGGGGAGAGCGGGCCAGCGAACGAGCAGAGAAGACAGACCAAGATGGTTCTCCAGGTGCTGGGAAGGGAGAAGACGACACAGCGCTGGAGCAGCTGAGAGGCGTGGCCCAGAAGCTCAGCCTCTCTCACGATGAGGGACAGAAGGCTGTCATTCCAGATCAGAATAACTTCAAAGGTTTGGAGAAAATGAGTTCAGGAAATGAAATTGACCCTGAGCAGACCACAGCACCCAGAGATGCCCTCCCTGGCCAGACTGAGGGGCAAGAAAAAGGCTTAGAGCAGGTGGACTCAACCAGCACCCTGAGCAACAGGTATGAAGATCCTCCTCCATGAAGGCCAATCAGAACAGGCCAGGGATGGTCCTTATAGCTCAGGTGATAGGACAGAGGTGTTCTACACACAGGGTTAGAGTCTGCCAGCCCATGAAAGTGGAGTATGGTCATGATGATCCTGGTGTGAAGTGTTCCAGTGTCCTGTGTGTGTGTGTGTGTGTGTGTGTGTGTGTGTGTGTGTGTGTGTGTGTGTCCACACAATACTATTGTAGTGGTTGATGAACTATGAGGTCCTGGCGCAGGAGAAGGCAGAGGGCCGGATGTGGCCTTCTGGAAACTCAAATAAAAAGATGTCTGAAGTTGTCTGTTCTCCAGTTGCCCTTTCATTTCTAGATATGGTTCCAGTTCATATGGTTAGTTGCGTTTTGGTGGGAGGGATTAGGCCTGTGTGAGTGTCCACTGCCACTTTCATGATGCCCCCCCTCCCTCGCATGCCAGCTGACCTCTACGACACTGAAGGTTCCCAGCAGATGAGTTTTGGCCCCAATGTGGCGTTTGCTCTGCAGTGTTGCAGTAACAGTGATACCCGCCTGTGCCCTGAATGGCGATGCACAGACCCTCGTGTGCTTTCCAGTGTTGCTGTAACAGTGATACCCGCCTGTGCCCTGAATGGCGATGCACAGACCCTCGTGTGCTTTCCATCCTTTGTGCCCGCCCACTACTGGCCCTCCTAGTCCACATCTCATTATGCCATGTGGGGGTGGGGGAGGTCATGTTGACAGTGATGTCTGTGTTTTGGGGGGGACGTGTCCCTGTGTTGCATCAAGAGCTCCCAGCATTCCTGGCATCCCTGGAAATAGGTCAGGGGTTTCCATTTGGCCTTGTTCGACAGCTGGTTGCCTCTTGTTTCCTACCCAAGCCCCAGCCCCCTGCACCAGGCTCCATCCGCTCAGAGCCATCATGTGACCTGTGCTAAAATATCCCTCCTGCTCCCGTTTTTCTAGAAAATGTTTAATGTTTTTGAACCGTTCTTGTGTGGCTGTCTTTCTCCCCGCAGCGGAGGGGGCCAAACCGGGACGAGACCGGGGGGGTGGATTGCTCTCACCTCTCCCCCTCCGAGCCCTCCCGCTCCTGGCCCATGCGCACAGTGGTAACTGTGTACACTGGGTACACAGGGTATACTAACAAACAAACAGGGTGTTTAGTACTGAACTGTTTCAGGACGGGATTCTGTGAAAATCCGTAGCTATCTGACCATGTGCAGTGTGTCTCTCATCTTCTGACCTCTGGTCCAGGTCAGGGTTTGGGTGGGGAGTCTGTACTTCATCACACATGAGGAATACCCTGGATGGGATGGCCAGTCCATAGCAGGGCACACACGTGCATACACACATGTACGCACACAGTCATACACTACAGGCAATCGATACTTGCCTAACTGTGTGTCTTTTGGACCATGGCAGGAATTGGAGAACATGGAGACCCCACACATAGAATGTGTAGAGGTGTGAGGTCACAGGGACAACCACTGAGCCACCGTGACCCCTGTGTTTTTCAGGTTAATTGGTAATTGGAACTGAAAGCACAAAATAAACCCCCAAGCCTCACTGACACTATTAAAAATGTTGTACTCTTGTCTTCGTAAGCGAATTCTTTTAATGTAATTGTGTGGCAAAGTGTAGCACGTTAATTCAATTAGCAGTAAGTATCTGCCTTCCTCCAATGACCTTCCACAGATTGCCAGTGCCCCCCCCATTCCTCAGTGCCCGATGGCACGGTCCCACCATCCCCGTCAGCCCCCAGTAGTACAGTCCATAAAACAGTCACTGCCAAGGGGAAAGTTCCTCTGTCGTTGTCAGTCGTCAGTGGTACATCTATCCATCTCTCATCTCTACATCCATCCCTCATACCTCCATCCATCATTGAGGGTCTGTTGCTAAAGTCTCTCATTTATTTGTTGCCTAAAGGCTACATTGACAACAGATGAGGTTTTCTGAAAAGACTGAACTTGGTTTGATATCCATTAATTAACTGCTTTAAATGTGCACAAAATGCATTTAACGCACATTAAGCATTTTACTAATGCATTATCCATCATTATGATTAAGGAATTATAGTAGAATACAATTGAATGTAGGGCCTTGGGTATCACTGTAGCACAGAGCTGTGTATGTAGAGGTTGCAGTTACTGTAGGTGAATTGGTGGCTCAGATTTCTGATTGGCCTGCCCCAGCCTCGTGCCCTATGTTTCCTGGGACGGGGTACAGGCTCTAGTACAGGCTCTAGTACAGGCTCTAGTGAGGTGCCTGTATTGGTTGCTTGGTTATGGAGAATAGGCGTCTGTCCATTTGTACAAGCTGCATCCCAGAAGGCTGCCATTGGCCGCTGCTGAGCTGAGCCTATAAACTAGGTCCATCTACTTGCTGTCGGATTGGCCTGTTTGAAAAGGGGGCGGGGCCAGGATGAGTCCTTTTTGTTTTTATTTGTCCACAATATAAATTCATATCAGACAGTTATGGAGCAGAATAGACTGCCACAAACAGCACATAATGTCGACTTCAACATGCATACAGTGAGTAAACGTTGTTTCCATCATTCGCAAATGGCAGCTTTTTAAGTCTTTTTGACATTCCTGTCATAGTTTGGCTCGCCAGCACATGATCATGGCACTGATGGTATGTCTGAGAGTGTGTGTGTGTGTGTGTGTGTATTCAGTTTCATTTGACAAGCCCCCATCGGTCTCTTGTATTTACAACATACAAGCATGCAGTTGTACCACAGCACTAGAAAAAAAACATAAATGACAAACGTTTAATTTGACTCGACGGGACAGTAAAGGAGCCCTTTCCTTACACAGCCCTACAGCAACTGGGGAACAATTCTCCGTAAATTAAATTCACCTCGATTAGCCTGCCTTTACTGGGAGTGGGAAGGCAGGATGGGGAGCAGGATTTATATACGTGCATATACTTGTATAAATAAACGCGCTTATATATATATGCATTTGAGCTATAAATGACAGACAGGATTTGCCTGTTCATTTTAATTACTGGAGTTGGAAGGAAGTCCAGCCTGAAAGTGTATCTGCATTTCGTTAAAAAAAAAGAAAAACTTGTGAGAGACGGCAGTG
This sequence comes from Petrocephalus zakoni, assembly GCA_026774425.1. Classification (NCBI taxonomy): domain Eukaryota; kingdom Metazoa; phylum Chordata; class Actinopteri; order Osteoglossiformes; family Mormyridae; genus Petrocephalus; species Petrocephalus zakoni. The sequence continues at coordinate 2,576,740 of JAODKN010000046.1, forward strand.
AATGGAGGCCAGGATAGATGGACCCCCACCCCCCCCCAAACACCACCACCTGATGTTTTGGGCAGTTCACTATAAATAGCAGCAGACGGATGATCCAGTCTCCTATCTGTCTATAAAGGATAATGTTAAGAGCATTAGTTACACCATGTAAGTTGATCAAATATTTTATTTATGTCCCTGAATAACCCCAAATAGCTTCTCTAAATCACCAGTTTTTGCACTCCTTTGTGACGGATCTCTGAATGATTCCTATTGGATTGCCATTGGAAACTAAAAACGGATCTACTTGGTCGTTTCATGGGTAGGAAATGTTGACGGTGAGGCCTGACCACAGCGAGAGCCTGGAGGTAGCCACACCAGTGTCCGGCTGCCTCTCCGGTTTCTGCACCGGGGTAACCTGATTCGCTCTCCATTCCACAGAACTACCTGCTGTTTTCTGGTCTGAACCAGTTAGCATTCCTTTGATTCCTGGAAGGCCATTTCCTGGCCAATCAGCATTTTGTTTGGAAAAGTTCCCCCAAACCAATGATTTTGATTCTAACAATCCTCCTCCGGATCATACCATCATCATCAATCTGTATCATGTAGTTTAACATGGATACAAACATGGAAAAATCTGCTTAATTTTTACCAGCATATAGCTTATGTTCTGTTTTGCTGTCATTAAGTGATCTTGAAATGCTACAACACCTCTGTCACATTGTAGCGGAAACTGACGGTACCCTGATTTTCGGTCATCGGGCTCCCGGAAAACCTGAATGTCCTCTTTAACAGCGCTAAAGTCGAGGTAATGTAACTCCGCCCCCTCCAGTCCTCAGCAGCAATCAGATCCCGCCTTCACTGGACACGCCCTTTTGAGCCACCCCCACCCCCCCTCCTCCATCTCTTCCCCCAGGGCAGATCCTTGATTTGTAGATGAGGTCCAATCAGCTGGTGGGACAGAGCAGTGATGTCATGGCTTATTCGTTAAGACTGACTGTAGTGGTCCTGTGTGTTTCCTGTGATTGGGTAAAAATAAATAAATAAAACACCCCCTCTGGTGGAGGCCACTTATAGAGCAGCTCAGAGGAGGCGTGGTGTTCCATTTATGTAATCAAGGGTCTCGTTAGCTTGTCTGTCGTTTGCGGTGATTTCCCTCAGCATCCGTTACCAGGGCTGGTCCACTGGGTGCACTACCCTGCTCTCTCTGCTCCGAGTCTCAGGTGAAGTACTTGCAGTTTGTCGAGTCGATCAGACAGCCGGCCGTGCACTTGAGCTGCCCAAAGGACCTGGGGACACAGCACCGGGCGACCGGTCAGGCAAGGATCAGAAGTGCTGTCACTGTAGGAGAAGAGAAAGGGGGGAAACAAACCCTGGGAGGTACGACTGGCATGTCTGGTAGCCAAAGTCCTTCCCGTCACACTCCTCGACCCCCTCGTGGCGATAGCCGTCACCGCAGAAGGCATTTTTGCACCCTGCCAGGGTGAGGAGGCAGAGAGAGGGGAGGGGGAGAGGGAAAGTGAGAAGATGGACGAGAGACAGCTGCGGAAGGGGCCGAGATTGATTACATGTCATCGCCTCCGTCAAGCCCCCGGTGCAGAGGTACCCCACAGGTCCCGTGATATCATGTTGAATCATGTGACTCACGGACGCAGCTGTCGGTGACGACCTTGTTGCCGTCGTCACAGTGCTCTCCGTTGCGGGGCTGCACCATGCCGTCACCACACACGCCAGCCGGCTCAGGCTCCTTCTCCGTCGACTGGAATGGCGTCAGCTGGAATGACAGAGGCTTTTGCAGGGGTTAAACACCTTCTTAAGGGACCCAAGAAGACGAGAAGTCCAGCAGCCTTTGCTGCTGCAGAAAGTGCCGTCTGCGTTAAAACTGACGGGATGAAAAACATGTGAACGAAGGGAACATAGAACAGAAGGGCCGTAGTACCTGTATCGGCTGCCAGCCATTGACATCTTTGAAATAAAGAGATCTCTGATCTTTGCGGAACGCGAGAGCGTTGTCGGTCTGCAGGCGTTCCAGCTCATCCTTGCTGTTAACGACAAATATCTAGGAAAGGAAAAGGCCGGGGACCCAATTACGAAAATAGGAAATGCTAAATCTCCCAGAAATGTTCTCTGAAATCAGGCCATGAAGTGCGGCCTCGGAGCAGCAGGCGGTCTCTTACTGCCGGCACTTGGACGTAATTGTGTCGTGGCGCGTAATCCTCGTAAGGGGGGCTGTTGATGTTCAGAGGAGCTTTGCAGTCACACTGGCCAGGGACCCCAGGGCTGCCTTTCTCTCCTTTCTCTCCCACCAGGAAGAGTCCTTGGAGAGCACAGTCACACCTTTTGCATGAGCTGGAGGTCCAGCACCGTGCTGAGAATGAGGAGCTGTCAGGATTCACGTATCTACTGTGTCTTCTCGGATTGGCTAAAATCAATCAGCTGATCATGAATTACATTCTATTCCCAGGGATCAACTCCTCAAATCCAAAGATCTTGACGCCAGGAAGTGTTGACATCATCATTGTGAGCTCAAGGAGATCCACCCTATTGTTCCTGACTCTTTCTTGATTTTTTTTTACTCATCGGACCAGATCATTTAGGATATGAAAGAGACAGTATAAACCTACAAAGATATATGACGGTAATGTTGATTTCTGTAACCCTGTTTGGTTTAACACACTTAGTAAGTGAGTAACATCTGTGTTTAATCCACCCGTGCTCCCAGTTGTCAGATGTCCCTGAAGAAAACTAGTGGGGAAAAATCCAGCAGGAACTTACAGCCACATAACCTCTTAATTACTTTAATTAGCTGTCAGCTCCTCTTCCCTGAACACATACCCCAGCCTGATATTCCAGAACACAGATGGACAAGAAGCCAAGAGATACAGTTCCCTTAATAGACTGGGCTTCCAGACTCTCCCAGCCACGCTACTCTGTCAAGTTGGTCTAGCAATTGAGGAAATGTTGGCAGGAAATGTCAGGAAGACACCAGCTTAATTAGGCAGTGACATAATGTTTGCTTGTCCCCAGTCTCAGACTTAGAACATGATGTAATGACTTCAATATCTTCCAGCTTCCATTTTATCTTGGGTGCACCAGACTGATAAGACCTTCTTGGGTAGGTGTTACTTCCGAACGGTCTCCCTGCAGCACCTGGTGTCAAAGTGCTCAACAGAGCATCCTGAATAGGTCCTATAAGCTCGACTAGCGTTTAGCCGAAGTCCCTGCGACACAAACATTAATAAAATCTACTCCGTCACGCTAATCGCGCATGCTGAACTGGCACTATGCGCACTACCCACAATTCATCAAACAGAATCCCTGTGTGTGCTGAGGATGAGATGAAGCAACACGCTGGTACCTGTGGCAGGCAGCCCGGGGGGGCCAGGATGGCCAGTGAGACCTGGGGGGCCCATGATGCCCGTGGCACCTTTGGCTCCGGTGTCTCCTTTCATGCCCTGTATCAGGTGTACAGTGACAGAGAACTCAGTCACCACTTCCACACAGCAACCCGATTTTATCCCTATGGTATATATCACTATCAATTGGCTCATTCTCCTACCACCTGCCCCCTTCAGTTGTAGTATTAAAGCATTAATCATCACTCCCACTAACTATACTTTATGCCATCTCCCAAGACACTCTTTCCCTCACAAGGAAAATAACCCCCCCGATTTCTTCCAGCTGATGGTATCTCCCTCTCTTCATCCTCCATGTTAATGTGCCCAACCCCCCTCTCTCTCCAGCAGATGGTATCTCCCTCTCGTCATCCTCCATGTTAATGTGCCCAACCCCCCCCCCCCCTCTCCAGGAGATGGTACTTCCTGATCCCCGCTACCCTGTCTGGCCCCTCTCGCATAGCCCTCTGGCCAAATGTGAAAGAGAAGCCACGTGAGGAAAAGCAGTTTTCCCATGTAACACAATAACATGTGAGTCACATGTCACCAGACCCCCAAGCAACTAGCACGGCTCCACGGCTTGGCAAATTGTAAGATGACAGGTCGCATGGACGAGGAAGCGGGGGTCCTGACTGAGTTAGACCCGACAGGGTCACATAGCCAGTAAATCCTAGGAGCTGGGACCAGCAAAGACACCCTGATGGGTGAAAGGCTAATAGGCCTGACATCAACACACAGAGAGCACTTCAAAATGAACCTGTACACTGTGGAATGGTGCACTGAGAATCTGTACACTGAGAAATGGTACACTGAATCGAACACTGTAGAAAGGTACACTGAACCTGTACCCTGCGGATTGGTGACCTGTGCACTGTGGAATGGTACGCTGAATCTGTACACTGCAGAATGGTGACCTGTACACTGCAAATCTATACACTGCAGAATGGAATGCTGAACCTGTAGACTGCGGAAAGGTACACTGAGAGCCTGTACACTGCGGAATGGTACACTGAGAACCTGTACACTGCGGAATGGTACACTGAGAACCTGTACACTGCAGAATGGTACACTGAGAACCTATACACTGTGGAATGGTGACCTGTACACTGCGGAATGGTACACTGAACCTGTACATTGTGGAAATGGTGATCTATGCACTGCTGCATGGTACGCTGCACCTGTACACTGCGGAATGGTGCACTGTGTTACTCCACTTGAAGTCTTCAAATGATGATGAGCAGAAATTATATATGCATCTAATATTTTTTTAAGACAGAAAGTGTGGAACTAGTTACTTCACTCAATAAACCCAAGATACTTTATGCCTGTTTATTAATTTGCCTAATGCGAAAAACCTTCTAGTATGCAAAGCCTTTACAGGGCATCAGACCAGTGACGAGTCTTGTGCCAAACAAAATGATACGCCTGCTCCCCTCACCTGTTTACCCCTCTTTCCTGGGCGGCCTGTGGGTCCCCTGTTCCCAGCAAAACCAGGCTCTCCCTTCGGGCCCATCTCACCCTGAGAAGGCATGGAGGACATTAAAAATTCCATGTAAGCCGCCACTGGAGGACAGATATGCAGTAAAAACTTTCAAGTTTAAAACAGTCTGTGACTTTGACTGAGAGGTAACAAACACTTATTATGGGTTTGTTTCGTAAAAAGTTATGACATTCTTTTCCACTTGCTTCTAGATTTACACCCAAAAGGTGTGATGATAGATATGGAAGATATGATGTAAGATCATCATAATTAATCCTTACCTTCGCATTATATTTATTATATGGTGGACACTTTTTTTCCAAAGCAACGTATTAATAATCATGATTTATATCGTGGGGTCGGCTCACCTTCTGGCCCAGCATACCAGGAAAACCAACAGAACCCTGAGGAAAAGAGAACATCACTCAGGCTGGATGCCTAATGGCAGGCGGAGAGTGGCGTCCGTATCATGAGCTTAGCAGTTAGCCGTTAGCAGTTAGCCGTTAGCAGTTAGCCGTTAGCAGTTAGCAAGGCGGCAGTGTTAGCCAAGGATGCTAACTGTGCAGAGAGGAGCTGCCAACCCTGGCTCCATGTGCCCGGCTGCCCGTGAAGCCGTCGTAGCCCCCGCCCCTCCCCCGAGATGCCGGCACCCCCCCTACCTTGTCCCCCTTACTCCCAGCCTCGCCTCGTTCACCTCGAGAGCCCTGGCAGAAGAATAAACAGTTAATTAGAGCCGCAAGCGTGGAATCAATGGCAGGTTCCAAGAGCAGGGATCCATTACGAGCATCTGCTTCACTCCGCTATCGATTCCCGGATCGGTGTGTTTCTCCCACCGGACATTTATTAAGTGCTGGTGGTGAGTGTATGAAAGCGAGGGGCTCACCTTTTCTCCTTTGTGTCCAGGCAAACCCTGCGGAAATGTGAAGATTAAGACATTCAATAATGAACAGCGAAGGGTACAGAGAAGGAGGCGTCAGGGCCAACTTTGTCAGAGTGGCACTCATTCCCGGTTATTTCCTGACTTCGGTTTTTAATTAGCGCCTATCTGTAGTCATAAGCATTATATAAATGTCAGTGAGCATGTGACTGCTGGATATAGACTTATCAGGGGCATTACCTGATTGCCTGCTCTAGTTTTGCTCACAGGGGAATATTTATCAGTAAAGTCCTTGATTGCTTGATAAATCGCTTGATTGATTAACAGCGTGTTTGGTTAATTGTTCATTGACGGATAGCTTGCCTGACTACTTGTGTGACTGACTGATTTATTGAATTTATATATGGACGGACGGTTGGGCAAAGGGTGGGTGAATGAATGGATGTACATCATCGGATAGTATGCAGGTAGACTCACGGACCTTAGGGCCTATTGGTCCTCGGGTCCCTGGCAGCCCCACTATTCCAGAGTCTCCCTTCTCACCCTGGAAGACACCAAGAGAGCAGAGAGTCTCAGAGAGGAGTGAGACAGGTGACAGTCAGGGAGTGCACAGACCCCCCCCCCCCACCTCCCCCGACACAGCTGACGGCTCAGGCAGCAGGATGCAGCCAGAGGTTCTTAAACGCCGGAATCATGACCGTCTCAACATGACCGTAGGCATTGGTTATTCTAAGTATTTTTTGCAGATGTCTCAAAGGGGCAGATATTTCATTGGTTGGCCTCTTGCATCACCATACTGCTGCACCAATAGGGATAGGCAGCAAGCGCGTATTTACACCAACATAAGTTCTTGTGACAGTGAATCCATCAAACAGCAGCAGCCTCTGCACACAGCCTTCCTTCATAAATTAGACGTGGCAGGATTCACCGGAGCAGTGACGCGCATCGTAACGCAGCGTGCCACGTCAGGAAATGCACAACAAATATCACCACGTAATATATTCACACAAAATCTGTACAAGTAAAATACAGTAAGTTGTAATATTGTACCAGTGCGAGCACAGGAGAGGAGTTAGCAGTGTGATCACAGGAGAGGAGTTAACAGAGTAACCACAGGTGAGGAGTTAACAGTGTGATCACAGGAGAGGAGTTAACAGAGTAACCACAGGTGAGGAGTTAACAGAGTAACCACAGGTGAGGAGTTAACAGTGTGATCACAGGTGAGGAGTTAACAGTGTAACCACAGGTGAGGAGTAAACAGTGTGATTACAGGAGATGAGATAGATTTATGTTATATATATGATATATATATATATATATATATATCATGTTCTGAAGCATGACTTACTTACTTTGGGTCCAATTGGTCCTGGCTGCCCCATTGGTCCATGTCGCCCTGGGAGACCTGGTGGACCAGTACGACCCTGCCGAGTCCCGACAGAACCAAATAGCCATTAATCAGCATGAAACAAAACTCATTCAAATCAATAACTACCGGAAAATATGATAAGCGAACTACACTAGAACCATCCATCCACTCGCCTTACAACCTTTTATCCAATACAGGGTCACAGTGAGCCAGAAACATATCCCAGGAAATGCTAGACAGGAAGTAGACAGGAAGTATGCTTCACATGGAAAATGGCCAACTCAGGACACACAACCAGATGAGTATAAAGTGTCACAAAGTACTCAACTGGTTGGATGAAACAAAAGTTTTGTCTGGAACAAACATCTGACCTAGAACTTGCCTGTGATGGATTACGTTTGTGAGTAACTTCCCCAACACTGTTACCTTATAGTAAAAGACTTCAAGGCACTGAAGCAATACATAAATATTATGAAGAGAAGTGTTTAACATTGCAAAATGTTCTCAAGTTTCAAAAAGCCCCCTTTGGCTTAGATGACAACCTTGAAGACTCTTGGCATTCTTTCAGCTAGTTACCAGATGTAGCCACCTGGGATGCTTCTCCAACAGACCTGAAGGAGCTTCCACACAATCTGGACACAAGTTGAGTACTGTGCTCTTACACTTTGATCCAACTCATGCCAATCAGCTTTATGGGGTTTAGGTCAGGAGATTGTGGGCGCCAGGTCATCTGTCACTGCACTCCATCCCTTTCCATCTTCACAAGATAATATTTACTACATAATATTGACGTGTGCTTTCATCATTATCCAAATGATTTTCAGTAGGTGTGTCCATGCTTTTGACTGGTATTGTATGCCAAAGCTCTGTCATAAAAGATACAAACAAAGCATGCATGAACATGCACATTTAAACCACAGCCCGTCACGGAGTGTGAGGAGACTCAATTTGGAAATTCCGTCTTCTAATTGAAGGAAGGCTTCCGAATTAAGGCTTCCGGGGGGGTAGGAGTCACCATTTGTGGAACCGGGAATGATTTACGGGGGCCCGCGGGCCGCACTCAGTAGGATTACAGTGCAGCACACCACCGGCCCCGGGGGCAGCTGTCCCGCTGCCTCAGAGCACCCCAATGTGCCCCCCCCCAACCCTACCCCCACAGCTAAAAGACACAGGCTGGAAATCTTTGCGATATATCTGGGATACATTAGTGGCTCTTTTCATCAGGAGACGTTAAATGGGCCCCCTCTTAGCCAT
>JAODKN010000046.1:2594470-2607158 GCA_026774425.1 Petrocephalus zakoni
ACATTCACTATGTAACAGTCTAACAGTCTCAAATTAGCACAGTCCAGTTACCTTTTCAACAATGTCACCTCCCTAAAGGAAAAATAACCACAAACCACAAAGAAACGAACCAGTTATTAAATTACATAACCCACTTCTGGATTTTATTATCCATAAAATATACAGGAGTCCCCGACGTACTGAAAGAGCACGGGTATAGGTATCCGGGCAGTCACTCTGCACTATGTACAAGCCAGCTCCGTCCTTTCGAAAGGAGACACCATCCCATTCCAATGGCATAAAATCAGCATTGTACACAAATCCAGTTTAAAATAGTTTTTCGAAATAAGATTTTAATTAACACACACACACACAAACAAAATGGCTTCACAGACAGAGGGGGAAAAAAAATGAACAAAACAAAGAGGGGATTACGAGGGCGGTCAGGCTAACCTGCCACTGACTTCTCTGTGGGCTAGTCTCAGTCTGATTTGTGCTACTGGCCTTAAGTTTGATGCCATTCCTCAGAACCATTTTAGTGTGGAGGTCCCCTCTCGTTACGGTATGGCCAAATCGGAGCTAATTGAGCCTCTGATTAGTCAGATGGTGCGCGGCGACAGTTACGGATGCCCCACGCGCGCCGGCACAGAGAATATAGGTGCTTTTCTTTCTGTTTAAATTATTATTGTATAACAATTCTGCAGGCTGAAATTGTACTCCGCAGCGGAGGCTGAGGGTGGAAGCCCCCGTCCAGCTCCAGAAGGCACGTGGAGAGACGAAAAGAACGGATATCGTCATGGAAAAAAGGGGCGAAGAAAAAAAAAAAAGGTTTTATTTCTAAAGTAACAAAAGCACTGGAAGGGACAGCTTATTCTCAGGGTTTGTTCTCCATCTCCCACCGTGCTCACCGCCTGCCCGCAGGTAAAACCGCCCCAGCGGCCTGGACCGGGGGGGGTGGAGGGATTGTTGGGGGGGGGGGCAACGGTGGCGGTGGGCAGACGTGGTGGCGAGCGTACAGAGACTGCAGTGTAAAAACCCCGTCTGCGCCACGCGTCGCTGGTCTCGAAAAGAACCATACGTAAGAAATGCGTGAGAAAAGGCCGTCGTATTAAAATTTCGTCCCAAAAAATAATTTGCTTTTCTCCCCCGGGTATTGATTATTGAGGGGAGGAGGCGGGTCTTTAAATCTGCGAGTGTATCGAGACATTGCAGCAATCAGAACTCTGGACACAATAAATTAACCGCGGCCGGCACGATCCCCCGCTCCCTCTCTCTCCTTTCTCTCCTCCTCCTTTCTCGTCATATTCATGCTAACGAGGGCTGGCTAACGCCGGCTCGCCACTTGGTCCCTTTGGCCTCGTTTCCTGCGAGTGTTTGTGTCACGCACGCTGGCGTGCCGCCCGAGTTTCGGCGACAGCTTGGCTCGAAGGAGCTGGTATTTTTTGTTTCTTTAATTCATGTTTAAAACTTTCCTTTCATCCGGAAAACAGAAGAAGAAGAAGAACAGAGTTAGGAGAAAGCCGGAAAGGCTTCTGGCACTGCCGACGAGGATAAGGAAAGAAGCACAGGTAGGTGAAGAACAGTGTGGGCCAGCAGTACTCTCCTGCTCTCTCCGACAATTTAAGGCTCCTGAGTCTTCGGGACACCTGGCTGGGGGGAGGGTCTCCACCAGGCGGGCCCTAGTGATTAAGACGGGGATAGGGTAGGGTCAGGGAAGCGGGCGTGCACAGGGTCCTCAGTAGGTCTCCGAGTCCGAGTCATTGAGCTCGTCGTCCGGGGCGTAGAAGCCGTCCTCGCGGGCCACGTTGTTGAAGGTGCAGTAGGAGCTATGCTCGCTCCTCAGCGTGGGCAGAGTGTCAAAGGTCACCGTCTTAGACGGGCTTGAGTAGTGGTTGATGGTGTTGAAGCCCAGGTTGGGGATACTGGCGCTGCTGGGAGACACGGGCATCATGGTGGCCAGGATGAGGGCGAGGCAGTCGGCCACATCTTTGTTTGGGGCGCACGCCAAGGCAGGGGTGTAACCTAGAGGCAAAAACAAACAGAGGTCTAAGAATCTATATGAATGCGACAGCTTGGCCAAATGGTACTGCCCCCTAACCAGCAGGACAAGAACCACACACACACACACACACACAAACAATCAAACAAACAAACAAACGCGTGGTGAGTTATTCTTGTCTGTTTATTGAAGTCCAGCAGCTAAGTACTGCAGATCTGCAGCTAGTTTGTGCTGCCAAGCATGAGCATGGCGGTATGGCAGCATGCGGGATGGCGGCGCGGTGGGATGGCGGCATGCGGGATGGTGGTGCGGTGGGATGGCGGCATGCGGGATGGCGGCGCGGTGGGGTGGTTGGATGGCGGTACAGCGGCATGCGGGATGGCGGCGCGGTCGGAGGGTGGGATGGCGGCATGCGGGATGGCGGCGCGGTGGGATGGCGGTACGGCGGCATGCGGGATGGCGGCATGCAGGGTGGTTGGATGGTGGTACGGCGGCATGCAGGATGGCGGCGCGGTGGGGTGGTGGGATGGCGGTACGGCGGCATGCGGGATGGCGGCGCGGTGGGAGGGTGGGATGGCGACACGGCGGCACGCCTCACCGTTCTCGTCGACCGCGAGCACACTGGCGCCCTTCCCCAGCAGCTCCTGCACAACCACGGTCAGACCGTTTCGGGCGGCGACATGCAGAGGCCTGGGGGGCGGGGCACAAGGGCTCGGATGAGAGAAGCCCCAAACCCACCTGGACCCTGAATCCCAAACTCAGACCCCTAAAGGTCACACGCATCCACCAGCTAATTCCAGCACATGATTAACTTGGCATTGCTTGGGTGGATTCAAACATTTTTGATCTGTCACTTTTAAGTTGCTTATCCACCCATCCAGGGTCAGGTCAATGGGAGCCAATGGCAGACAGCGTAGGGCACAAGGCTGGTGCACAGCCTGGACACACTGCCAGATCTCCTTGAAACAGTTCTCAGTGTCACATCACCACATTGAAATATATATAAGGTTAGACAAGTTTTTATCTATTACACGAAAATATCACCAGGGGGCGCTCTGTAGTCATGTTTTATATGCACAAGTTGCAACTCTCTCTGTGCTTCTCCCATGCACTCCTACCCTAGACACTATTTCTGAGAGGTGATGGAATGCAGCCAGCACGCCGGTACTACAGGGACTGAGGGATATGGCCATAAGTGAACTCAGAACTACTATTGCCTGTGCAGTGCACAGCTACAGGGCTGTGCCTACGCACTCAGTCTGCCTCCTGACACCGACCTGCTGAACTCTGCTACGCTGCATGGCTGATATTATTACAGTGCAGAGGCCAGATGTACCAACCCGTCTTGGTACATGCAAATGTTTATGTACCGGCTATTTATATTTATTGAACACAGGCTGTCCGATTAGTGCCTCTCTACTGTTTTGTTCCTGTTAAAAAAAAAAAAAGTGAAGAAAAATGAGAAATACTTCAACACAACAAAGTCGAGCTGGACGGCTGGTGTGATAAAATCTTCACAGTTAGTTCTTAAATTGCCTCTGGCAGTCAGGCACTTATCACGGTCAAGCATTGTCAGAGGACATCCCGCCCCGCCCCCCGGGCCCCGCCCCCCCGGGCCCAGCACGTGGCTCTCACGTCTGCAAGGCCGCATTCGTCGAGTTGATGAGGTTCCGGTCGGTTATCTTCTCCAGTATTAACAAGGCACTTGTTTCATGTCCCTGTATAAAGACGGGGGGGGGGGGGCGTGAGAACATGACAGCTGATGTTTACAAAACACAAAAGTTTATCTGCCAACGGATCTGTCACTTCCCAGAAAACTGGGAGGTGAGGACGTGAAACTGCCCGTCATTTCCTTTGTGCGTTTGGTGAAGGCGGCGCATATGCAGCGCCAGCCAGCTAGGGGGCGCACCTTGCTGCAGGCCAAGTGAAGCGCAGTGTTCTTGTTGGCGTCCTGCAGCGTGAGGTCTGCCTTGGCGCTACTCACTAGCACTTCTGTAGATGAGAGAAGAAAGCCCTCAACCGCGTGCGGCCAATCAGACTGGATTAACCCGCTTCCCATTGGCCATCTTACTGCCTAATCGAGGCTGTGACAGGAAGTGCATCATGCCTCAAGTCCCTTAAGCCATTTCAAATTAAGAGTCCCCCCAATGTTTAATGGCACTTTAAAATGCAGCTTTAAAAAGAGCAACTTATTTTGCTGGCGTAAAAACGCAGGCCCGACGGATCAGTTCTAACGTACCGACGGCGTTTGTCTGCCCGTTTTCTGCCGCCATCATGAGCGGCGTCTTCCCCGAGGCGTCCGCGGCGTTCACCTGGGCGTCGTGCCCCAGCAGCAGCTGCAGGCACTCCACGTGGTCCGTGAAAGCAGCGGCGTGCAGGGCCGTCCTGCGGGTCGAGGACAGACGGCCGGCGTCACGGCAGCCCCTCCTCACAGCCCCAGCCCCCCACATCACCCCCTGATCCCAGGGAGATGCACCTGCACTTCGTGTCGGTGGCGTTGACGATGCTGGGGCCCAGTGTGTCGATCAGCATCTCTGCTGCACCTTCATTGTCATTGATCCTGGCCGGGACGGAAAGAGTGCCGCCATTCAGACGGGCACAGACAGCCTGGCTCTCACAGATGGAACCAGACTGACATGGACAGGAAGTCTGGCTCTTACACAGAGAGGCACAGGCAGACATACAGGAAGGCAGAGACACGGACCGGCAGACAGGCACGGACCCCCCAGACAGGCACGGACCCCCCAGACAGGCACGGACAGACTTACACAGCGCAGTGCAAGGGGCTGAATGAGTTCCCTTCCATCTTATGAAACACCTCCTGTTCCAGCAGCACCTCCACACATGTGTCATGGCCTGCGGGGGCAGACAGTCAGCACACACAGAAGGGCTGAAAAGCGAGAGGAGAGAAAGGCAAGCCAGGGCGCCAGACGGTACCATTATAACAGGCCCAGTGCAGGGGCGTGTAGCCCTGGTTGTCGGTGATTACGGGCACGGAGTCCAAGGACTGGGCAGCCTGCAGGAGCCCCCCCAGCACCCCGATGTGCCCGCAAGCTGCCGCCAGATGAATGGGAGTGCGCCCCCTGCAGTCGCGAGCCAGGAAGCTGGCGTTGTGCTGTAGTAGGGCCTCCACGCACTCCTCGTGGCCGGTGACCGCCTGCGGGGAAGGGACAGGGATCACATGGAGGCTGGTGAGGACCGTCCCCTGCCCAGTGACGGAGAGAGGCAGCTGGCACTTTTGTAGAAGTCAACCACGCCATTGATAAACTCACATCAGCACTATTACCGAGCCACGCCCACCCTCAGGCTCCGCCCACCCCTCAGGCTCCACCCACCAATATAGCCTGACAATACCCATCCCCATACACAAGCCTCAGACCACCACACAACATGAATCATGCCTGTTCTGTGTGTCTGACATGTTCTCACAAATTTTACTCTGTAATTAAAATGTTTACTATCTGTGACATTTCCTCGCTGGAGCACAGTGACAAATTCCACATAAGGTCCTCACTGAAGAAGAAAGTTCATTCTGATGTTGTAATACAAAAGCATGGAGGGCTCATGCTCAAGTAGCCAGATTATGAAGTGAGAACTTCTGAAACTAATAAACTGCCGCATTCAGAAACATAACACATAAAAGAAAAACAGCCAGCTTGAGAGCAGAGCGCCCCCGAGTATCACATATGCCCCCCTTCGGCCCGACGGGACGGCAGGAAGAGGGGAATGCTTCTGGACTTAAGCGTGACATTTAGCAGCTGTGAGTGACCGCAAACAGAAGGAGCTGTGAGGCTACAAGCGGAGTGCCGGGGGCCCCGGGGGCGGGGAGCACTGGGAACGCTGGGCTGCTAAAACACAGACCACCAGTGGAGCGTGACTGCTGGGCCGGGGCGGAGAGAGGGGCCCCCGCTGGGGCAGGGCGGCTTACCCCGCGGTGCAGGGCGGTCCTGCCCCACTTGTCCTTGGCCTCGACGTTGGCCCCCTTGTTGAGCAGGGAGTATACGCAGTCCGTGTGGCCGCTGAGGACGGACAGCATCAGCGGGCTCCTGCCAAGACGGCCAATCAGGGCAGTTAGCCACGGCCGGTTAGGGAGACTTACTGATAATACAGACCAGTGATGAGGATAAGAAGAATGGTATTAATTATAACAGCGAGAAGTTATTCCTGTACATCAGTGACTGTAGGGTGGCGTCAGTCATGGACCAAGGAAAATGCCACGGGCTGTTCAGTAGAGGAATTGTACAGCTGATGAAATGCTCTCTGCCCCCTGCAGGCAAGGGACCAGCACTGCAGTGGTGTTATGCAGATGGGGGGGCTGTCAGACTAGGACATGTGCAGAGTGGTAATGGGGAGTAAAGGGGGACACTGACTGGCCATTTCCGTCCTGGATGTCCACGGCGGTTTGCAGGTCCGCGTTCCCAATCAGCAAGCGCAGGCACTCCGAGTGGCCATTCGTGGCTGGTGGGGGGAAGGTGGTGGAAATGTCAGCATTTCAAATGTCACCAATCGGACGCTGGTGAAGGTCCCACACCCTTCGAATACTCAACTTACCCGCAGCGTGGATCGGCGTCCTCTTCAGGCTGAAGTCTTTGACCAGGATGGATGCCCCCTGATTGATGAGAACATCCACACACTCCACATGGCCCTTGAAGGCGGCCAAGTCCAGAGGTGTGCGGCCCTGGCTGTTCCGGACGTCCAGGTCCAGCAGGGACTGAACCAGAACCTCCAGAGCCTGATGATGCCCGTGGTATGCCTACAGACAGACACAGAGCTAGCCTTTAAGAATGCCCCACTCTGTGTTTTCTGGTGGTCACAGGTTCTAATCCCAGAGTAACATTCACCAGTTTGGGGGGGGGGGGCTCCCTGGTGCTTCACTCACCGCTAAGTGCAGGGGGCTGACGGGGGCGCGGTTGTCGGAGTCGTTCAGGACGTCCGTCCCCGAGGTCTCCATCAGCTGGTGGGGGGAGGGTGTTTAAGTCACCAGATCACACTATGAGCTATATCTGTGCGCCTGTCTCTGGCGCTTGCTACCTACCACATCAAGGGGCGTCTCGCTGGCGATCTGAAAGGCAGAAAGGGGCTTTCAGACATAAATGCGAGGGGAAAAGCCACAAGATAAAGAGGCCCCGAGTTCTAGTATCGGATAACGCGAGACACCCGGCCGGGCCGAGCTTCTCACCAGCTCCAGGCACAGGCGGTGCCCATAAGCAGAGGCGTAGTGGACCGCGTTGTAACCCTGCTTGTCCCGGATTGCAGGATTTGCATCGTTACGCAGTAAGTACTCCAGACACCTAGGGGCAGCAGAGAGCCAAACAGTCAGACACCCACAGACAGTTGGGTATGTGAGCAGGCTGCAAGGACAGGCAGAGGCGGCCCCCCGGAGAGACTCACTTTCCGTCTGTGTCGGAGGCAGCCGCGTAGTGCAGGGGGGTGCAGCCCCTCTCATCCAGGTCATTCACACTTGCACCAGAACCCACCAGGGCAAACAGGCACTGGTAGTTACAGTTGGCCGCTGCATAATGTAGGGGCGTCCTGTTGACCCAGAGACATCGTCCTTCATTTCCAACACCATCAACCTCCCGTGTTCATCTGGACAGCAGCCGGCGTCACGGCGATGGACCGACCAGCTCAAACCGGTTGCGCATAAAAAAAATAAACAACCTAAGCCTTACCTTCCAAATTTGTCCTTCCTGTTGAAATCAGCCCCAGTGTTGAGAAGCAGATTCAAACAGTCCAGATTCCTGCGGAACAGGAAGAGGACAGCAAGTGGTCAAGCGCAACGTGTTACTGCATTAAAGACATTTATACTCAACTCCAATTACATTCTATTCCCATCTTACATGTATGAGGCCTGGCATTTTATTGGAGGTTTTGAGAAATGGTTTATTATACATGCATTAGCCCATTAACCTCATGGGAATTACTTACAATGTAAAATAGCTTTTTAACATTTTCACCTTTTAAACCTGTTTATTATATTAGTTACCCCCCCCCCCACGGTTACTTCCTGCCCTAACCAGACACTAATGCTAATTCATAACGTCACCAAACCCTTCCTCCTTCTGACAGTTCTGCTCCCCTTCCTTCTTACTCGTCCAATCGGCAGTGAGTCAGTTCAAATTTCTTTTTTCTTAGAATTTTGCCAGCTACTAGCATTAAACTTAACCTAAGAGCAGGAAGCGCGCGACCCGACACCCTCACAGTCAGATGCTGTGATGGTCTGACAGCAGCTCTCCAAGGGGATGAAGGGGATACCGATAAATATGGCATGGACACTTCCTGCTTAATGTGGTTTTACAAACTACGGGTGGCACTGAATGTGATCATGGAGATCATGCTACAGGCAGGAGGCAGCGACCCGGTTGGGAAGGCGGACGCACCCTCCAGCTGCTGCTGCGTGTAAACAGGTCCTCCCGAAGTCGTCGGGGGTGTCGATGTCGAAGCCTGTGGGGGGAGGGGGGACATCGAGGGGGGAAGTTCTCACCTGTAGGAGTCTGATACACAGCAGCACCAAAAGCAAACCCGGACGGGCGGCTGATATGTTAATTATCATTAATGAATCTAATTGGTTAGGAGTGTTTGAGGGGGCGTGTCCACAGGGGAGGCCGGCGTTCACTCACCGGACGACAGCAGCTTGCGGCAGCAGTCTGAGAAGCCGCTAAGCGCCGCCAGGTGCAGCGGGAACATGCCGTGGATGCCGCGCCTGCCGAGAGCCCAGGCCCGTTAGCGCCGTGTGACACCCTACCCAGCATGCACTGCAGCAGCAATGCCCATTATCACTCACTTGGTGGCGTCGGCCCCGTTGGTGATGAGCGTGTTGAGCAGCAGCTCGTGGCCATAGCGCGCCGCGATGTGCAAGGGGGAGTTACCGTTCTTGTCTTCACAGTCTATCTCGGCCCCTGTGGGTGTGGCCCAAACCGATGGCATTAGATACACAGCTCCCCTTCCCTGCTGCTGCACTTGGCCGTAGGACAGGGAGGGCGACGGCTCCAGGGTGACCTCACCATTCTGAATGATGGCCTGGGATCTGGAGAACCGGCCATGGATGGCGGTCATGTGCAGAGGGGTCTTCCCATCTTTACTCTGGAGAGAAAAATATCCAGCATGAACACCATGCCATTACACCCAATCAGGGACATGCTGTGTCAGGTGGCGCCCAATCAGTGACGTGCTGTCAGGCGTCGCCCAATCAGGGACGTGCACTGTGATGCTGCATCCAATAAGGGATGTGTCTACCTATTCCCCCCACCTACGTTTCCCAATACACAGAGAGCCCGTCCTGCGGCAGCACATGACGGGACGGCTGGGGGGGGGTGCCGTACCTTGATGTTGACATCAGCGCCATTGCTGACGAGCAGCTCCAGGCAGAGCGCCCCGTGCCGCGAGGCCGCGGTGAAGTGCAGCGGCGCAAAGCCCTTCTCGTTCACCTGGTTGACGTTGGCCCCGGACTCGATGAGCTCATTGACTACCACATCCTGCCCGTTGTAGCAGGCCACGTGGAGCGGCGTGTTGCCGTACGCGTTCGGCTCATTGATCTGAAAGGGAGACGAGGCGGCTCAGGAGGGATCTTCGGGGGTCACCACGTGCTGGTGGGTTAGGGGAGACGGGGCTCACACTCACATCCACTCCCAGGTCCAGCAGGTACTTGACCATGCTGATCATGCCGCTGGATGCAGCCGCGTGGAGCGGGGTGTACGCCTTCTTATCCTTGCAGGACACCTCGGCACCATGAGACACCAGGAGCTTCACCACCTCCATGTGGCCTGAAACCCAGAAACCATTCAGCCACTCTCCAACAGACAGGACTGCTGAAGGCCTGCTGAAGCTCAAACAGGCAGCAACACACTCCTCACCCATATAGGCAGCCCAGTGGATCGCACGGCGGTCCTTCTTGTCAAAGGCATTAATGTTGGCACCTCTGGAAAGTAGCAGTTTCACCATCTGACAGTAAGATGGGAGACTTACAGTGAATACAGCGCGCCTGAATATGACAGCAAGCAGCTTAACTCTGCACTAACTGCGCGAGGTACGGCCTGTACTTCCCAGGGCCCTGAATGCTGTCAAATAGGGCCCAGCAAGCCTTCTGCAGGTCAGCCCCTGACAGGGGTGGGGAGGCTGACTACTGCCACCCAGAGGCCTGTCGCCGACAGTTTGACGAAGCCACTCTGTATCGGTTGGTTGAGCGAGTCGGGCCTATGAGCGCCCCCTTCTGTCAGGGAGATGACCGTGCGGGATTCCTCCATGAGGCTGCTACCCTGAGAATCCCCCCGCAGGAATGGGACTGACCTCCAGGTGCCCGCTGAAGGCGGCGTGGTGCAGGGCGGTCCTGCCCGCGCGGTCCGACACGTTGACATTGCTGAGCAGGGGCACCAGAGCCTCTGCGCAGCGCACCGCCTTGTTGGCCGCCGCGACGTGCAGCGGCGTCTGCCAGTTCTTGTCCCGCGCGTTGACATCAGCCGAGTGCTTCAGTAGGACCTGCACGGCCTCCTGGGAATAGGAGGGGACAGGCGGGGGACATCAGGTGACACCCGTTCTGGCTGAGTGGGTCGGCTCCAGAATGGGAATTAATTAACAGAAGGGGCGGGTGAACCAGCCAATCAGGGTACTAGCATGCTCTCAGAAGAGCAATCGGAGGAGCGACAGCAACGTCACGGTGAGATGGAGGCAGCTGTACCCAAGTGACACTCACACTGCCGTACCCAAAGAGATACTGGACGGAGAGGCGCGTCAGCTGGGAGTGTGACCTCATGCGAGGGCAGAGAGAAACAGCGGGTCCGAACTGACGGAACAGCCCATTAGCCAAGCCCAGCCTTGATACGCACTGAGCACGTTCCGTAGGGAGAAGGAGCAGGAGTACGACACACCACCCTTCTGCTCATACTCGAGCTGTGTCAGCACACGACTGAGGCTCGGCCCAATTTGTTTGTGGTGGGAAATCCCAGAGCTCAGACATTTATTAGTTATAAAAAGTACTTTCCCTGGAATATAAACAAAAATCCAAAAATGAGTTCCCCTACATGCCTGCTCAGACAGTGCCAAGTTAGTAGCTCCCCGACAACACTGTCCGGAACAAACCCACAGCGCTACAAATACAGCGCGCAAGCCACGGGGAGGGGGACTAGAGGGTCCCTTCCAGGCCCAAATGTCAGGCAGGAGGTGAGAATCTCCCCATTTTCAACACCAAGTCCGGCTGCTTGCTCCTCGTGATATTAATGCCCGTCATGGTCATATTTACTGACCTCAACAATGTCATTACAGATGTTGACACCATCAAAATGTTCCATTCACAAATATCGCAGAACATGTATTAAAAGCATTTATTAAAGCCTCTACTACAGACTCATTTCAAACCAGCACAAACAGCGCTGGATATATACAGTATTAGTCCAAATACACACAACAGGTAAATCGATAGTTAATGAATAAAAGTATGAGCTAGGATGCTGGAATAATCCTGGACAGAAAGCCCCGCACAGTTTCTGTGTGATTCTGAAAAAAAAGGAGCTCCTGCGGACCCTGGCGGGCCTGTATGAGAGCAATTTGACTACCACAGAACGGGCTTGAGAGGGGATTTAAATACCCACAATGTCACGGCAAGGGCCTCAGAAGAGCCTGCAGCAGAGGGCCGGCGCTGCCGGATCTGGGTCAAAGAGTAAACTTTAAAGAAGAGCTATGAGAATGAGGGGGCATAAAACCACCGCCTCAGAGCCAATTCAGATTCCTGACTGCACTAGTCAACCCCCCGGGGGAACATCAAACACAAAATGTGGGGGGGGGGGAGGTGTCTGAGACTCACCTAAGAGGACAACGAGGAGTTTAACACAAACCTAAACCGCGCAGGATTTCAACAAATGCAAAGGGCTTTAAATTATACATGAAGGCAAAGCCGAGATAAGCCAAAGATCTCAGAGACAACCAGGAAGTCAAATCAGGACGCGCCGGTCAATTCCGTGCCCTACAGAGCTGACTTTGCGTACAGTGTCACCCAGAATGCAGAGGGCAACAGCAGCCGGGTCAACGGTCGCCATACGAGAGCCACACAGAGGCTTGTGTCAACTTACACATAATTCAGTGAGCTTTCGAAACGCGGGGGATAATGTGACCCTGTGTGTGTGCATGCGTGCAGAGGGACCCTCGGAAATACCTCACTGCAGGATGCCACAGCCCGGTGCAGCGGAGTCAGCCACTTGTTATCTTTGGCATTTACTCTCGCTCCTGGAGAGGGGGAAGGGCAGGCAGGGGTGACAGAAAAGCTCCATTAAAAAACCAAAAAAAACACAACAACACACACACAAGCCAAGTAAATCCATCATATTACAAACAGACCACAGCGGAAATACATAACCCAACAGTGACAGTCTTCAGGAAAACCAAAGCATATCCATCAGGCACCTAACCTCAGACTATGCACCCCCCCGTGTTAGAATGAGCAGTACTAATAATTAGGGGCAAGGGTGACGGGGGAGATGACAACCGAACTGCCGCAGAGACGCTTCCACATGCATGCACGCGCATGCACGCACAGGAATCTCTCCGGAAGGCCTTGCTAAGAGCACGTGCTAAAAGCCACGTTCCCAACACACCACACGAAGGCAGGCCACGTCCCCGACACACCACACGAAGGAAGGCCACGTCCCCGACACACCACACGAAGGCAGGCCACGTCCCCGACACACCACACGAAGGCAGGCCACGTCCCCGACACACCAC
>JAODKN010000046.1:2615659-2631610 GCA_026774425.1 Petrocephalus zakoni
TTTGTAAGCACGGTCAGCTGATACCGATTTTTTTGTAAGCACGGTCGGCTGATACCGATTTTTTTGTAAGCACGGTCAGCTGATACCGATTTTTTTGTAAGCACGGTCGGCTGATACCGATTTTTTTGTAAGCACGGTCGGCTGATACCGATTTTTCCGATGCCGATTTTTCCCTGAGAACACAAATGCAAACGAAAATCTAATTTTCTTTAATGCAAAAGTTTATTTTCACGACAAAATCTTATTAAACTTTACAAATTCAAATAGAACCAAGTAAATAAATACAAACAACCCCAAAAACAACTAAAGTTTAATCTATTCTTTCAAATACTAATAGGTGCAGCAAATAGAAATAATATAACAATGCACATTTTACGTCTTGGCAACATTATAACCAAAATGCCACTACTTAAGCATTAATTAAAAGCAAGTTTCTCTTTATAAACGGAATTAGACATCGGTTATAAAACTGAATACCGCTTTGGGGTCCGCTTCTAGCAGACTACGTGTGTGACAAGTACCGCATGCTCGGTATTCTGTATTTTGGGCTCGTAATTCCTTTGCTCTTCTCACTGCTTATACCAACGAAAGACAGGAGAGACTCGTAGATCGCTCCGGACATGCTCTGCTGGCTTCAGTTTTAGCAGCTTTCGCTTTGCTACAGTAGCTTCATCAAACTGAGCCTGTGTAACCGGGGTGAGCAGGGTGCTGCGTTGTGGTGATGTTGGTTGGCCAGCTGGTTAAATAGTGACCCGATCGTCCGGTTTTATTCCTGGCAATTACAGAAAAACACATTCACCGCTGATATACGTTGGGGCTAAACGGACACCGCTCCACCTTCCATGCCTACAGACAACAGGAAGGCGTCACTAGTGGGAGGGGGAAATATAATGAGAGAACAATCAACCTTACAACCAAGCATCAAAATAAAAGTTTCCAATAGATCTTTGGGTTATTATATAGGATAAAAGCAGTTGCACATTCACTCATGTTCACTGGGGTGATGCGTATTTGAAATGTCTAATTAAATTTGTTGTGTTAAATGTCTTTGCATTGGTTCTCCAACGGTGTACCAGGGCCTTACACTTATCGAAGATATCATATTTTGCGTCCGCTTTGCTCACATTGAAGAATTTCCAAACTACAGACATTTTAGCGCGTTTGTAATTGTGTGCGCAACTGGGATGTGGGTGTGCGCGCAACTGTGCGTATGACGTATTGCGCATGCGTGAGATCGGTTTCTGACTGATCGGCTGATCAGCGAACAATTCCGCTCACTGCCCGATTGATCGGTGCATCCCTACTTTACACTGTAAAATATTCAGCACAACAACATATATACAATGCTTGAGGCAAGGATTTACTTCTTGCATTGGAATATTTTCCTCTGCTTCTCATCTATTCCTCCACAATACATACTTAGTTTCTTTGTAATTGATACATCCATAATTTTGTAATACAGCAGACTGGCAACTAGAGACAGGTTGACTATTTTGAACCTTCTTTTAGACAATGTGTGTAAGACACTGGATGAATTCTTCTGCTAGTCGATGTCACAGTTCAGATTTAGTTATGGCTATATCCTCTTTTGCTAACCAGAAGGCAGCTTTCAATGTTCATAAAACCGCCACCCCTTTTTTATTCATGACTTTTTATTCATCACAGGTTGCACTAAAGACCAAGTTATGGATTCAGCAACCACAGCCTGTTTATGCTTCCTACAGTCAGCATGTCTAATATGGTTGCTTGTCTTCCAGCTTCCAATCTTATCCTAACCCTGAATATTCCCTCAACCATTTACTATGAAACAATCTTTAAATCTACAGTCTTTCTCATTGGACTGCTTAATTTCATTGGTACCCATCAGCAAGAGCAGTCTGCTTCCAAGTGTAACAAATCATTCGTTTGCACCATATTTGCAGCTACATCAGACATCACTGATGGCCGATCAGCCGATTTATTGTGAGTTTCTCAGTCATCAACTTGTTTTTTACGTTGGGAGCCTTCAAAGAACTCCAGTATTGAGCGGAATATGCTACCCAATTTGTTCCTGCTGGCCATGTCGCATATACAAGAATGGATGATATGTATGGCTTAAAATTTCCACTTTCTGTGTGAACAACTAATAAAATAAGCTGATATGAATCAGCTGACACAGACATCCAAGCAGGTTTTCGATCCTACCTACCGTTCCACGAAGCACGATCTCTCAGTGCTCTTACCTAAACTCTTACTGGACGATCGTGAAGTCTAGCTTAAGTTAACCCAGCTAACTGAAAAATCCTGCTTCATGGAACACCCCCCAGGTCTCTGATGAATCACACCTGATCTCAGGTATACAGTAACTGACCAGATAGGACAACAAACTTGCTGGATACTAGCACTCCAGTCCTTGGTGAGTCATTGGCATGACACAGGAAAGTGTTCACCAGCCATTGTTTTTTGGAAAAATAATTAATATTCCTGGTACCCCTGGGGTGGGCTCTGGTATTCTGGAGATGAAGTGACACTAGGCTATGACTGGGTTAATAAAGGTCAGTGTTTATGACAGCAACACCAAGGCCAGAAAGCCAATGAGGCTGAACACAGAGAACAATGCAACAGAAGAGAAAGCTTCCAATGTCGAAACCCTATAAATAGTCTGGAGACCCTTCGTAACAATACGAGGGTCATAAAAACTTCACAATGCCTTCCGGGGGCCCGCTAAGGTGGCGAAACCATTCCGGCTGCTAGTAACTTAAAGATGACAGACACGGGCCACTCGGCACACGCAGG
This sequence comes from Petrocephalus zakoni, assembly GCA_026774425.1. Classification (NCBI taxonomy): domain Eukaryota; kingdom Metazoa; phylum Chordata; class Actinopteri; order Osteoglossiformes; family Mormyridae; genus Petrocephalus; species Petrocephalus zakoni. The sequence continues at coordinate 2,618,435 of JAODKN010000046.1, forward strand.
TCAAAGCTTGAAAATAACAAAGATCCACCACTTTACCTCACTATTCCTGTACATGTGGATGTGGGCACACGTCCCCAGGGACTCAAGGCTCTGGTCCAGATTGTGCTGAAGTTAAGGAACAAAACCGGCGATAGAGTACAAAGGCGCACCTCCACAACACAGCAGAGGATGAAACACACAGAACAACAAAGGGGGTATTGATCCATATGGCTTTGGATCCAAACCAAACTGGCCAAAATGAAGCCACTGGCCCGAAATTCTTAGACATTTTATTGTGAAACAATACTGCACTTCTCAACTCTTTCAAGTCTCTTGCGATTTTCATACCTTTTCTATTAAACAACCTGGACCTTGTACTCACTCACAAGCCAAAACAATTCTAGCTGCAATCCCTGCAGGAAAGCCTACTGTTGCGTTACAAACAATGGGCTGGAGGCTAAATCTGCCACAAATATGGCAAACTAAGTCCCAAGCACAGTAGTAAGCGTAACAGACCATGTAGGTAGGATGGCACATTTTAATTGGTGGGGGGGGGGTTGTTTCAAAAAACTGCAAAAAACTGTAAACCAGATGGACCCCACCTACATGAAAGGAACAATTCTACAAGCTGTCACTACATCTAAGCATTTAGGTCCCATGTAAAAGGTAGCGTTCAATACATTATACATGTGGTTCTCAGTTCAGCTAACTTGAGCAGCAAGCAAAGGGGCGGGGGCTTAAGAAGGAGAAGCCTAACCCAAAAAAAATGAAACCCGCGATCAGTAAGAAAAGGTGAATAATTAAAAGTGAACACACACAGACTTAAACATACTTTTACATGAACAAAGCAATTTCTACTACCATAACTACACAAATGAGCAGTGTTTAAACAGTGTTTATGGAAAGGGGCAGATGGATAAACAGCCTAGCAACACATATGCAAAAGATTTTTTTTAATGGACCTAATAGTGGGTTTGGCAGGTCATGCTTTGTAGAGCTTGCCAATGCCTGTACCTCGCACTCCATGATAACCAAGGCCCTGGAGTACCTAACTAAGCATAGTCTGTCCCTCTTCCCTAAGACCCGAGCCAACAAAGAAGGTGTGCATTCATGATACCCCCCTACCTCATCAAAGTCTGAGACACAGATCACGTAAACATAAGCTGCACACTGACCTCTATATCCTTTCCGTCTGGTATTCTGATATAAACTGCCAGCTCTGTACCGACATGCAGATAGGCAGATACGTCGACAGATGGCGCACCACCATCCGGCTGACCGGGGCGCAGTAAGGGGTGGCTGTAACTTTAACGCCAGGGCTAATATGAAGCCAGTAAAGCTTTCATTGTGAAAGCAAGAGATAAGGAGGGCAGAAAGCAGACTCCTGGAAGAAACCCATATATCTTGAAAGCAGGAGGGGAAAGGGTCAGATAATTAAAATAAGAAAAATAAATAACCAATTGTCAAAGAGAAAACATTCTACCCATCGTGCTCATATATAATGGCCTGGGCTCAGCTCTGTAAGGATAAAAATGTACTCAGCAAGGCATTTTAGCAAAAAGATGATTCAATTAAATAATAAGTGTTCCCTGGGTATTGGGGGTGGAACAGTTTGTATGGGAACAGGTCTGGGGGTGGCACAAAACACAGTTCTCAAACACACACCCCCGCATCATAAGAATTTTATTATATCACATTGTGATTATGTCAGCGGTTTCGGTCTCTAAGAGGAGAGGAGACGCCCTCTAGAGGATGACACAGACACTACAGTGGTGAAAAGCAGGGTCGATAAAGAGCAGCATTACCACTGATGAGCGAAGTTAAACTGTTGGTAAGAAACTGCATGCGCTCACCCCACAGCCAGATTCAAAGGTTTGCCGTTACCATCAATAACTGAGTCACCATTTCTAATGAATACAGGACCGACCCTTGGGTTCAGGCCTGAGCCTGCTCCCATTTGAACTGGTTAAAGTAAGGACTGAATCTATCAGGATCCCTGACATCAGACAGGTTTCACACTGCATGTCCTCTATGCATTGCATAAATGAATGTCAGGTTGGCCAAGCTCCATCAGACACTAGCAGAAACAATGCAGAAACCAGCACAGCCCCCATCAGAGTTTCTTGTTTGTTGTTAGATGCATTTTTTATGGTTCGCTTAAAAAGGACACTTTTCCAAACTGACATCTAGACTATACCCGCCACGCAAGACACAGGTTCACAAAATGTTGAGTTTGGGTGCAGTGGCCAGTCGGACCCTCCCATTGCACAAAAGGCAGTCTTAAACCACGGCCTGAGTTCACAAGCCCAGGCTGTGAAAGATCAGCAGGCATGGATTCTCCAAGCACAGCCAGCTCCTGTCCGGCAGAGTGGGTGCCCATATTCAGACCGTGCCATGTGTGCACGCAACTGCAAAGTGGCCCCTGCATACATCACGGGCCCCTAAGGACAAATGTGATCAAAGACACAGGACACAGTGAGACGCAGCCTCCCGCTCCCCTCTAGCGTGTCTATGGAATGGGTCTCCACTTGTTTTCGCTGTTCATTCAGGGGAGAGGACTGCCATTTCAGTCACATTTTTTTTCGATCAGTTAGCAAACAATAGGGGAGATGGCGTAATCAAGAGGCTTTCCTAGAGTCGTAGTGAGTTACAACCCCATGACAGAACCCTCTTAACACAACGACATACAAGGACAATTTAAAACAATAACTCATAAGAGATGATGGTCTCTTTTCAGAACAGTCAGAATCTAAAACCAAACAATACGAATTTCCATATTTTATCCTCGCGATTGTTAAAGTGACTTCATTGAAACCGGTCTGAATAGTTGTCTTAAGCATCTTAAGCTCTAATATGTTAATCTCCCAACAACCAATTTGTTGAACTGTCACATCAATTTTGATATCACTAGATCAGTTGATATTTTATATACCACCGTACCAGTCAACACTTTGTACACACCAACACATACAAAGGTATATTTGTACTATTCTTTGCATTTTAGAATAATTCTAAACTTAAGGCAACACAACAATAAAATAACATGGGGATTATGTACTAACCAAAAAAAAGGGGTGGGGCAGCTCTGTGTGTTGGGACTCAGAAGGTTGCCAGTTCAAATCCCAGGGCTGGCAGAGTGATCCCACCATTGGCCCGATGAGCAAGGTCCTTAACCCCAACTGCTCCAGGGACTGGCTGACCGTACTGTACGCCAGTTTCATGAGGTGGCCTCCTAGGATGCTTGTCTAGCTGTCCTGAAGGAGGTCCCACATACATTCTGAACACATATTGGCTGCTTTTCCTTCACTCATTGGTCAAACTCCTGACAGATGCGTATACACACACACAAATATATATTACATAAGTAACAATTGTCTTATGTAATCAAAACAAATTCCTCATTCCAAAAGACCAATGTCAAAAATGAAAAATCAGTATATCGTCCACTTAATAGGAAATAAAATCTATGTCAAAAAGCCACAAATGCATAATGTGTTTATAAGGTAATACATTTCCATACACTACAGAGTGTACAAATTCATCCCTTCCTCACCAAGAAAATCAATACGCTGAATCCATGATCATCACAGAAAGCAGGAAGGACCATCAGATTTCAGATCTGACCTCATGGAATCAAGACTGTCACCATGTGGTTCACTGCACCTACTCCACACACTCCACTTTCCCCCAAGGATGTAAATAATAAAGCACTCAGGCTGAACTGTCAATAGGGGGCATATCCAGCCAGCATGCATTTATTGTTGACTGGATAAATAGACTGGAAAACTGCTTCAGTGTACTGTAAACTATAAATTCTATTTTAGAAAATACAACTGACTCTCTACTATATTCTACCAGCTCCAAGTTAAAAAGTGACTGATTAACTTGTAAAAGGTAATTTTTCCCCATAAGTTAATAATAAAGGTCAAACGCTACACCAAGTGGGGGGTAATATTTAAGCATTTAATTGCTCAGGAGGCAACCATCCACTGTTCACACCTACTGCTGAGGACAGAAATACATCCCACTACATGCTGCTGTCAAAATAAAACAACCAGTTTCAGGTAACACAGGCCCTGGTACAGAGGACATTGGCAAGCACGTTGACAAAAATAAGCCAATTCTAACAAAAAGTAAACGAGCAGACAACACGCTCAAACGTAGGCACTGAACGTTTCTGTTTAGCAGCGCGTACGATTAGACTAACAAAGTAAATTAATCACGCAGCCAAATGCATCGTCTAGACATGATCTGTGCAAACTGTGGGGGAACCTTCAGCATCCAGGGTTGCTGCGAAATCCTGTCATGGCAACGGCAGCGACAGACATCGATCAAGTTTGAGATCTTTCACTTAGCCTGCACGTTAAAAAGCAAATAACGTGTAGTACAGTGCGCTAGCTAATTCTCTGCGTGCGTTACACCGCGGCCTGTCATATGCACGTTATAACGGCGGCTCCGGTCATGTGCGCCTTATAACGGCGGCTCCTGTCATGTGCACGTTATAACAGCGGCTCCTGTCAAGTGCACGTTATAACAGCGGCTCCGGTCACGTGCGCATTATAACGGCGGCTACTGTCATATACACGTTATAACAGCCGCTCCTGTCATGCGCGCGTTATAACGGCGGCTCGTGTCATATGCACGTTATAACAGCGGCTCCTGTCACGTGCGCATTATAACGGCGGCTCCTGTCATATGCATGTTATAACGGCTGCTCCTGTCACGTGCGCCTTATAACGGCGGCCCCTGTCACGTGTCATATGCACGTTATACTCCTGTTATATGCACGTCATAATGGCGGCCCCTGTCATATGCACGTTATAAAGGCGGCTCCTGTCACGCGGCTCCTGTGACGTGCGCGTTATAACGGCGGCGGCTCCTGTCACGTGCGCGTTATAACGGCGGCTCCTGTCAAATCGAGCCGGACAGTCAGACAGCGGCGGTGCCGGGCCTTTGTCACACCCGTTCGCTCCAGCGGTGTCCCCGTACCCCGGGGGCGGGGGGGGGGACACTTGGGCCGGCCGCCGAGCTCAGCGCGCACACCCCCTTCCGCCGGACCGGCTACGGAGCACAGCTAGCCGGCCACTAACCGAGAGGCTCATCCCTGGAGCCTCCATCTCCGCCAGCGGGCGACACACCGCGCCGGACCGCATCACTCCCCAGCCAAGCACACCGCCCCCGAATTGGCCCTGGGGTATTTTGAAGCCCAAAGCCGCTAATAATAAGATAACAGGCGGCTAGCCCGCCAAGTTAGCCCGCTAGCCACGGACAGCTAGCCAGCTAGCCCAGCGCGCGAGCTAGCCGTTAGCAAGCCCACCTACCTGCTCTCGGATTTTGAGAACCACCATGTTTCGTGCGGATTTCGGCGCGCTCCGGGATTTATCGGTACGATTCGGGGAACCCCCCCGGACTTCCGCGGCTTAATATCTCCAGCTTTATTTCAGTTTGCGCTCGGCCCGGGCTTCCTCTTTCCTTCCTGAAACAGACAAACACAGGAGGCACAAACTCCACAACATTACCGCCACCGTCACGCCGTAGTTACAATCCCACTGATTGGCTGACGGGCGGATTAAACTCTCAGTAAGACTCCCGATGGTTGGTTGGTCTTTGCTGATGGAGGCCAGAGTCGAAGAATAAAGGGGAGATGCTGTCGGGACTGATAGGGATAGTGGTAGGGATAACAACTGGGTTTAGTTACCGCTCCTACCGCTAAGGGTTATTCCAGGCTCGCATACAGCAAGCTTACACACTTAATGTACCATGCACGGATCACTTCATACTCGAGAAGCAGAGACACGAGACTAACACATAGTTTAATTTTGGTTATATAGCCTAAGGCATTCTAAAAGTGTCTGCTGTGAAAATATATAGAGAGCATAACATATTTTAAAATCGGTTTAAATCAAATGCTTAATCTTTTTGTCTCTTGAATCATTCAAGCGAAGCACTACATTAATGGGAAAATGGCAGCCCCAAAACATTTAAATTAATCACAATATAGAAACTTGTTTGAGGCTTCCGACGCTTAAGTCTGGAGGTATTGTTGGGTTGCTGTCATATATACTGTTGAGCTGTGATTACGCAAGCCTTCTGTTAACATCATTTCAATTTTTATTTGACGAGAGAGATCTAAATGAAAGCCATACACGGGGTGAGGTTAATACCACAGACCATAAGGGAAAGTACCACGCTGAACTGAAGTCGGAAGCAGTGACGTCCTCATACCGCTACATTGCTTTATCTTACCACCATATTAATTTAGCCTACGTTAAATTGATTTCTTCTACCGCTACATTAATTCCTCTTACCATCATATCGATTTCTATCAACAAATTACTTTTCCCTACAATCAGATAACATTGAGATGCATTGCTTACTGACTTCAATTGAAGACACGAAGATTAGTTCTCTCTCCTTCCTTAAAAAAGGGCGCATGTGACTTTGAACCCAGTGTGTATGATTGATGTGGCACCTGGCAGGCTCCAGATGCAGTAAAAAATAGCTTCTGACTGTCACTGAATAACACTGACCTTTAGTGCAACAAGTTAGCCTAATGGCCGATGACACTTCATGCGCAGACACAAACTGACATATAAATACCAACGGGCAGACATGCAGAAACAAACCGCCCCACTTAACATGACACTGCAAGGTACGGCTATAAATTTCGAATGTTTTAGAGCACGTATGCCATCTAGCGAATTTCTACAAGATAGCACTCAATTGAATAAACGTCCTATAAATTCAACACAAAAAAATGCAACATATTTTACGTCAGTCGAACAAAAAAACAATAACGGAACAATGCAATCATTTATCTAAAAAAGTTGCACGACACGGTAAAAAATTGTAATATGTAGGGTTATGTTATATAGTAGCTTAAAGCTTACACTTAAACATAAATTGGTAATCAATATACATACCGTATGGTTGCACTTGTTCATAAAACTCCACGCAATGTAAAATTAATGAAAAGCAACATAGTAACTTATATGGACAAGTGATGAAGAATCATGTATACAAAAAACGGAGCTTTACATGAATAAGTTATGTCCTCCCAACCTCAAACTCTTAAGGCATTGGGCTTATGTATTTTATAGTAACGGTACCCACGACTGTCACCTTACATGAGTATAGGCTAATATATACATCGTTACAAGGGAGCGGGCATGCAGCGCGTCATGCTTGTCCGGCAAATTTGTAACAGAATTATAACAATGTATTGATGTACACAGTCTGATATTTGCCTAATTGCCACATCTAATAAAAAATGTATAACATATATGCTTAGGTTCCTTATTGTTTCATAGTGCGATAATGATTTTGTTCGCCAATCAGCATTTAGCAACGTCTTTCAGCTGTTAGTCGGGAGGTTTGGTGCGTTAAAATAACGGATGTATTCACCCCGCCCACTACTATTCAATTCTGCGTAAAGAGCGAGCTTACGCGCTGTGAAGCCCTGCCACCTAGTGGATTTGTATGGTATTGCTTCTTTTATACGCGGCAACACCAGTCATCTATTCTTGAATTCTCAGGTAAGTTTAGGTTTAGCCAAGTTTCATATTGCACAGAATTACAACATGTGGTAAATAAATCATATTGGTGCCAGAATAACAACTCATACGTATATAGGCATACGCATTGTCTGCTGGAAGGTCAAGCAGAAAACATCACAATGCCAATGCAAAACATTGACTCCCGCTGAGATGGGTTCAAATGAACATGAGCTGCTGGCTGTGACATCGTTGGCCTCCGGCGTCATGTCTATCGCTCTCTTTGCGTAATTATATTTGACACTGGAGCAAAGACTCGAAGAATCAGCTACTTTATTAAATTCCATCTTTTCATCGCTCAAGTTCGCAGGGCTGTTGTCAAATTGCCACGGAGAAATTAATACACACAGGCACAAATTATTATTGTGACACGGGGTGGCAGTATTGTTTGGTGTCGACACGGGTGACTCCTCTTCTGCTGGACCAGGGCATCCGGCAGTCGAGCACGGCAAACGGGGAAGCCGCATGCATGCCTTCGCACGCCTCTTCTACTTTTACCCACCTCTCCAGGTGCATACCCTTAGTGTCTAAAATGCATTTTACGTCAAGCCACAATATATGTCTACAAAGACTCCAGTGTATTTGAGTAGGAAATGAGTTATCTAACAGGTTGTGAAAAGATATTATAGGCGTACTGGTTGACGCGTTGTTTAGCAGCCTGTCAAGTTTAACTGGCTGTTCTGATTATGTGTTAAATCAGAATTTCGTGAGGTCTAACGAGCAGAGCCGCGCACGTTGTTGACGAGTGAGATGCAGAAATTAACTTTACAGTCCACAACGGCGTGATCAGTGCTCAGTGATGCGGGCTCATATTAACGTGAAAACTTGGCTTCCGCCGCTGAGGGCTGATCATCGGTGCGCTATTGCCAGAGCACAGCTGCCCTTCCTCTCCGGGGGGGGATGTATCGCAGCTCCGCGGATGTTAACTGTCACACATAGCAGCTGAGTAGGGTGGGGGGCACGCATACCGTAATGCCCGTTCTGCCTGCCCGCCGGGAAGGCTGAGCTCCGGAAAGACGGAGAAGGACGGCGCTCTGCTGGAAAACACAGCGGTGTGAATCACACCCGCTCCCTAGATGCCATGCATTACAAACCGGCAGGCAACTGTCACTTCGGAGGAGCGGTAAATCCATCAATATTATAATATCGGCATTTAACGGATACCAATTTCAAATTATGGTCAGTTGTCCTGGAAAGATCAAATCTTAGACCTACTATTTTGATTTGGTGATTTGACAGTGATGGAAAAGAAGCTCGTAAGTTACCAAATTCTTACATTTCTCCAGTATCCATCGATTTACTTTCAGTGCAGTTTCTTTAACTCCTTTTAGGAGTCTATAACGACGAGAGATAATCATATGTACATCTCGATCGAAAACAAAACAATAAATACTAACCGTGGGTTCGACACCTTCTACGTAGTGACTCTACAGGACTGAAACTGACACCAGGGGGCGGTAACGCTAAGTGACATTTTATCTTATAACCTAAGCCTCTTCGAAAGCGCCGGCTGGATTGTGTCCAAGGTGTGACAATTACAGGACAGTGACAGTCGCAAAGGACATTGGAGACCTGCATATATATATATATAAAAAAAAAGACTCGAACACAGCCAGAAAAGGAACGGGAGAAACGGGCGATGAATGCGAACAGATAAAAGGTGTAGATCACTGAATGAGAAGTGTCGCCAGACACCACTGACTGCAGGGCAGTCATACACACACACACACACACACACAACTAAACTGGCGTTTATACAGGAGAAGGCCCAGACTGGCCCCAATGACAAGGGGCTTTCCTGATATTCTCTTTGCAAGTAAATCAGTTCAGTAACAGGGAATGGAACAGATGTCCACATTTTACCAATTTCCCGGGACACCTGCTATTTCAAAAGCACAAAATCGATGCAATAACAGGGTAAAACGACCTAAAACATCGATTAAAAGGTCACAGTCATTTAAATGGAGTTAACATTTTATTAGTGTTATATTGACTTCAGCTGCTCAAATGAACAATTTATTAGCATAATGCAGACACACTCTAAATGGCTTTTAGAGTTTTTTTTCTTTTTCAGTCTATTAAAAATGATCATGACATTCTGACTTTATCCGTTAAAGAAAAATAAGAAAATAGAATTGACAGTACATTTAGGCACACTGTTGACACATACTGTAAGCTGATATGCATAACTCATGATCATAGACTCATATGTACAGGGCAACTTAAAAAGCTCTGTATCATGGGGGGGAGGGGGGGACGAAAAATAATGCAGGTGCGTATATTCTGCAGCGGGACGCCTTTACTCACTCTCCCAGAGCGCAAGTACAAGGTCTGGAAGGACGAGTGCAGCCTGCTAAACTCATTAGCTATAGACGCTGCATAATTGAAAGACCATTACAAGTAGGGCAAGCCGGGGCAGATGGTGCAACCAAGCTTTGGGAAACCTAGGGGCAGCCAACGTCAGCGCGGCGCCCTCCAGAGGCAGCTCTTTTAATAACATCTGCCTGACATCTCGGCTGCGTTTGACCAGACGACCATAAAGCCGTTGCTCCATGTCACTAACGAAGCAGTTTTCGTTATACAGAATTACACTGACATTTAAAGACTCTTTCCGTGTGACATCAAGGACCCCCCCAATCACCTGGGTTTCATAATAAACCTTGGTGTGCAAGCCAGGGGCCCCATCTTGCCCTTTCTATAACGCTTCGCAGACACCGACATATATTGTAAAACGTGTCCACATTAAATCGGCATATATATGCATCTATGCTGACAAACATAGAGGAATTTTGCCATATATTCTTGTAGTCCTGCTTAGCTGAACAGTGCCCATCATCAACGAACATCAGACTACGGAGGAGTGGAAAAAAAAAAGACTTATAAAACAAGTCCTTAAATAAAATGATAAAACAACAGAATGTGAGCTGGGTGCAGAAGACCCATCTTTTCAGGTTCGTTCGACATTTCAGAACAATAACGGCTTTAAATATACAATTATTGAGATACACATGCATTAAAGAAAAATATTGCACAAAATTACATATTCTATGATGAAATGATTAGGTTTGGATATTTTTCAGAAATCAATTTTAATCCTATAAATGCAGCTATCAGCTGCCAGGGAGGCTACCACTACCCCTCCCCTGTTGGTCATTTCTTAAATATTAAGGCTGATTTTCTATCATACAGTGGCACAGTTTTCTGACTTTAGAGGGTTGCATTTTAGTGCTACACATTTCTAAAATTAAGAAAAAAAAAAGGAAAAAAAAGTTAAAAAAAAAAAACAACATATCCAGTCTTTACTAATGACCGCGCTTGAGTGGGTTTAAACTTGCCAGTCCTTGGAGAGGGTTTCGGTCTTGACAGTATGCCTAGGTGTGCTCCATATGAACGGTAATACAGACTGCCAGCCTGGACAGACATTCAAGACGGTTTCACAGTCACCTCTCTTCGGAACCCGCGCCCCCTCACACGCACCCGCGAACAGGCCCAAGACGAGCTGCTACGTTCTCCGCAGCCAACGTCACTCAACAGGGTGTGATGCAAAGAGATGCTGGAGGAGCTCCAGCTGTCACTCGGTCCATGGCAGATCTGTGCAAGGAGCAGCTTCACGGATGGAGGCGCAAACTCTGAAGACTTTCCCAGTCGCCTCTCCCCCGAGGAGGAAAAAAAAAAATTAAAAAAAAAAAACCTACAAAGCACTGAGGAACATCGTATCGCCGGCCGTATCTGTTGCCACAAACTCTTCATGTACTACAAGTTGGCGAAGCACAGTCTAGGTTGCGTCTAAGTCTGAAGACTTCTAGCCTTTAGCATGTAGCCCTGCCTCCAAGCCGACGGGACACGCTGAAGATCGGTGCTACCATTTTATACATCGAGCTCCTTAAAAAGTACACAGCATCTGTGTACGGTGCTTGTGGGTGATGAAGAAACGTTCTGCTTGGCCATCTTATCACTCATTCCACGCGGGAAGAATCCCTCATTGTTACAATCTTTAAAACGATAATAAAACGGAAATAAGTACTGGATGCCATCGATGTATGTCAAGCACCACAATGTGTCTCAGTGGTATGCATGTTTAGTGTTCAATGCTTCACAGGGAGAAAACTATTTGTATGCTACAACCACAATGGTATAGTGCCCGCAACGGACTGATGGTGCAAGTGGAAGGGAGAGGGGAGTTGGGCTGTTTAAGTCCACACACGGTCTGCAAAGCTCATTTCCAAATGCCCACATCCCCGCCCCCCCCCAGTCTCCCATGCCACCGAAGCTTTGACCTGTCGTTGACCAGGAGCACGCTCCATGCTGCAGAGCAGATGGGGGTGGCGGGTGTCACCTCTTCTGCGCCGTCTTGAGTCTCTGGGAGTATCTGAGCGTGCGCTCAGAGCGCGAATACAGCTTGACGAAGAGCTCGGGGAACTTGTACTGTGGGAACATCGTCTCCAGAAAGCCCTCCAGGGACACGTAGACCAGCCGGCGGTTCAGCTGCTGGTGCTGGAACATCTCGAAGACCCGCAGGATGCCTTTGCGCGTGGTGTCGGCCCCGATGATGTGCTTCAGCTCGTCTGCACCCAAGCGAGAGAGGGGAGGCATGGGATTACCGGGTGTAACCACTCGTGGCCTGGCTTAAACTCAACAGGAACCAATAACACATCGCACTGGTCACAGGTTAAACCAGCTTATGTCTGATGATACAGGATAATCCCACCAAGTCTGGGTTTAAAGGCCTCATTTCTCACGTTGTTAGTATTGACGAACCGCAAACTGAGTAAAATATGTTGCTCTCACCGGAACATTTTATTTGTAATCGACCGTCAATAACCAAACGTCACGAGTTCTGTCACGGATTACAGATTAGCCTCCTGTAACCAGGAACGGCTTCCCCCCTCCCCCCCACAGCACCCTCACCTGGCATAATCCCCAGCAGACTGGTTTTGGCAGCCACTCGCGTCCTCATGCGGATGCTCTTGTCCCTCCGCGGCGGCGTCTCAGCCAGGATCCCATTAGGCCAGTAAGAGTCTCTGTGAGAGTCCAGGAAATAAATAAGTACCAGCAGCCGGTGGCCCGGTTCACCGACCGTCTCTGGCACACGAGCGGCGGGCTACAACTTGCCTAAATCGCTTCACATAGTCGGCCACCTGCTCCGGAGATGTCATGAAATCTACGTGATCCACGATCTTCCTGGAGGGCGAAAGGGGGAGAAGCGCAGGTATAATAAGGTACATGTGAGTACTTACTGATCTTAAACTTAAGCTGAACTCAAGCGACAGAGGTGCTGACAGGGTGCGACAGCAGTCAACACGTCCTGGTGTACGCGCGCAAGCAGCCCATAAGACTCCCTGGGGGTGTGAGCGCGACTCGCCCCTCCTGTCGATGGTGTCCCGGGGCGAGCGTCCTCTGTGTCCCCCACCTGTCGATGGTGTCCTGCAGCGAGCGTCCGCCGTGTCCCCTACCTAATCGATGGTGTCCCAGAATGAGTGTCCGCCGTGTCCCCTACCTATCGATGGTGTCCCGGAGCGAGCGTCCGCTGTGTCCCCTACCTATTGACGGTGTCCCGGGGCGAGCGCCCGCCGCGTCCCCTACCTATCGATGGTCCCAGAATGAGTGTCCGCCGTGTCCCCTACCTATCGATGGTGTCCCGGAG
>JAODKN010000046.1:2661271-2680271 GCA_026774425.1 Petrocephalus zakoni
CCCCCCCCCCCCCCCCCCCCCGCTCCAAGCGCCCGGCCCCCACCGCCCACTCCACCAGCACGTACACACTTTCCCTACCCGTCGCCCTTCCGCTCGGTCCCCCACCCCCACACTCCCTAATGCAGACTGTACCCTGCCCCCCGTGGCTTAAGAGACTCCTGGAAACTGCCGCAGGGTTATGAGGGCGAGGTTGCTGTTGTTGTTGTCGTCGTCATGACACCAGCTATGGTAACATATTGTTCCCCCAGGGGGGAATGAGTGTGGCCATCACCTGAGCCAACCCCCTGCTTCTGCCGGTGTCCCGGGCGATGGGGGTGGGGTCGTTTGGCTTGCAGTCTGCACCTACACCACAGTCCCAGTGACGTCCGCTGAGGTGTACAGTCATTTAACGGCTGTAAATAGGACGTGGGAATCTATGCCGGCACCTCTAAAGGTGCTTTTGTTGCTGGAATGCGTGTTGGCTTCCCTCCAGCAGCCGAGAATCCGGACATCTTTCGTTCTCTTGATTTGGGTGGGGGGAGGGCGGGCAGGTTGCCCAGAAGAAGCTAGACCATCATACCACCCACCTGACCTGGGGAAGGGGCTTAGTTTAGAGTCTGGAGGGAGGAACGTCTCCTCTCTGCCCCCAGCTGCCCCACAGTGGGATGTAAGTTATTCAGTCGAACCCGTGTGTTCCCTGCCAGTCCCATGACAGGGAGATGGCCAGGCGGTCCGGAATGCGATTGCGTTCGGGATGGATTATTATTCCGGAATGCCAGGAACTTTCTCAATGTGAAAGGAGCCATGCCAACCCTGGTCAATGTTCTGCTGTGTGACTCTGTTGGCGGCTGTCAGACCCCCAAATCCGCGTCTTCTGTGGCTTGTCAGTGCTCGATTAAAATTTACATGAGGTGCATGACATTTATGCCACATTAGGGCAGTGGTTGCTAGGGTAAGTGCGTTAATGTAATATCACCCAATCGTAGCTGCCTGTCCGTGCTGAAAGGACGTCATCGCCCACACAGGTGTGTCCTGTGGTCTAACCCAGGTGCAGAATGTCAAACTGAAAGCTGATTGGTTCTCTTTTCTTCTCATTTTGCATATTTTACCCAAACTGCAGGATCCACTGATCCCTACTCCAGACGTTATAGCTTTACAGCTCTGATTGGTAGGTCCGGGATTTCCTGCATGACCTCGTGGGGGAGGGGGGGCTTCCCCCAAGGTATTGTGATGAAAGACTGAGCTGGTTAAGCACAGACTCGCAACATGAAGGCGGCTGGTTCGAGTCCCTGTAGAAGCCAGCGCTAGCACCTCTAGGCAGGTTATTGCTACAGGAGTTACTTTACTAAAATGTGTGTGAAAGTCGTTGCCAAGCAACTAAATGTAAACATGCATACCACCTATATTTTCGTGTTATGTAAATATTTCTTACACTCCCAAATAACAATTGACAATTTCTGGTATTTAGCAGCCTGTTTTGATGTGAGTAGGCCAGACCATTTTCTACACGTTCCCAGATATATACATCTTTATACATAAAATGTTCATGCACTTTTGTGTATTGCTAGATAGGAATCAGCTTTTTGAGCTCTGTTAAGTTGCATCAGATATTTAAAGGGCCAGCCAAAAGTAAATGTGTCTAGCAGCCAGAACGTGCATAATTATTATTACATTTGATGAACAACCACTTCATTTGGTTGGGGTGCCTATCGATGATTAAAGAATAAAGGTGTTAAACATGTTAGCATGTTTGTTAGTCTGCATATGCAGGAACATACATGTAAATCTGCTTCAGCAGGAATACCGCCGGAGTTGTGTAAGTCCGAGTGCGAGGTACAGGACAGTGGGTCGCCGGCGTGTTTCCGGGCCCGTGTGAATAATGCAGGAGACGTTAATGGCTGCATGCGTGCGTATTTGTAAGCGCATGACAGAGCGTGTGCGTAAATGTCGCTAGCAGGAGATGCTCATTAAGAATTTATCAGCGTGGGGAAAGAAGCAGACAGAAGCAATTACAGGAATCCCCAGGCCGCTGCGTTTCTTAGTCAGCTCCCGGATTTTCCCATATTTAAGTTAACTGAAATTATAGTGGGGGGGGGGGATTTCTGGCAGCTCAGGGATTATCTCTGGATCCCCACTGAACCAGTAGCATGACCCCTACACCCCATCCCCTGGGCGGACTAAGACATGCAGGTCATGTACTGCAATTAAAATGAATAGCCGGATACTTCTGCACTGGGAAAACAAGGTGGTCGGTCGGTCGGTCGGGCGGGCGGGCGGTCGGTCGGTCGGTCGGTCGGTCGGCCGGCCGGTGGGTGCAGTTTGGTTAGCCATATGGATACGGAAACTGCCAAGCAAGAATGACTGGGACCATTTGACATTTGTGCAATTCTACGTGAGCAATTAGCTGCCATCTTTTTTGTCAGACGAATTAAAACGGGTGAAACCGATGAACCTTACAGCATTTTTTGTGCCTAATTCAAAAATCTAATCAGAATTTCCCTAAAGCACAAGGATCCCACAATTACGCAATACATATATTTACAGTATAAGTGCAGGGTGGAAGGGATTCTTCTAAAAGGTAGAATTGTATGATTTTCTGCTGTACTTCACCTTTGGAGCATCCCTCTTCAGGTTCCAGTATCTGTTCACCAAAAAATGTCCGCAAGTACAAATCAATAATTTATCCTAAATTAAACTTTAATATATCCATGCATTCTGAATAAGGAATTATATGCTATCAGTTTAGCCTAAAAATGACATCAGGGTGCATTTCTCAAATCAGCATTTGAATAGTACATAAAAGACACACCTTAATTGTCCTGCAACAAGATCCTTGTTGAGCAGTGTCGTTACCGTGCTCTCCCTCGCCCCCTAGAGGACGTCGTTAATTACCACACTGAGGAATAACAGAGGGTCCCTACTACAGTCTGGGGTCTCGGTTGATGGAGCAGAAGAGTGGCGCAGGTTGTTGTGCCTTGAGGAGGAAGGACAGCCTGTCCCACGGGGCACCCCCAGGAAGAGCCGTCGTGCGGGGGACAAACAGCGGCACAAGGTCGACTTGGAGGGACAATGGTGCCGGAGGAAGCCGGAACTTCCTAACATGAGGGGGATTCCCCTGGGGAGTTTCACTGTGGGTTAGGAGCTACCCCCCCCCCCCAGACATATTTCGAGAACAGGCCTGACCTAAACTGTCAGGGTAATGTAACAAGCATCAAGTAGTTTCCATGGCTAATGTAGCTAATTCTAGTCATATGCTGGTGGATCTGGGGAGTCAGACTTGGACACGTATGAGAATCCAGAGCGGGGAATTTGGATCTAAAGGGCTTTTTACACAGTCATGGGGAAATGTGGCCACTAGGAGAATAACCTGTCCCGAGGGGTTGGTATGTGTGCTAGCAAGGTGCTGTACCTAAAGCCAGTCTTTGGTGGGACTGGCTTTTTCTGGGCAATCTGACCTGTGCTATCTGTTAATCAAGCGTGAATTAAGAAGATTATCTGGATAATGTGTTTGAGTTTTTCAGTGTGTTTGACTGAGGACATCAGGGTATCTGTGATTCCCTAACACGTAAGACGATATGGCAAACATCCATGCTTATAAAGAATATCTGTATACAGTATTTATTTTACGCAGTGTGTTTAAACGCGCAGTTCAGTGTTTAAGCCATTCCTTCCAGCCTTCCCAGCACTGCCCTGCCTCCTTTCTTGCTGTGTAACCCTCCATGCTTATTTGGGTTCTGGGTGCAGGTTGTTTGTCAGGGAGCTGGAAATAGCCTCTGAGAAAACAGGGACAATCGACAGAGCTTTAAAAAGCTCGTTCCAGCAGATCTGTCCCCCAGACGAAAATCGATGGTCCCCCGGGGGGGCTCGGAGCCCTGGTAAAGCTCGGAGCCCTGAGAGTCTGGTAAATATTAGCCAGCTGGGAGATGTGTGGACAGGGCTGGTGCAGGGTTATCCACAGAGGTGACGCCGACTCGGGTTCGAGAACACAGTTGGACAGTAACAGAGGAAAAACGGGAAGGCCTTCATATTGTGCTGTCACTTAATAGTTTATGCAGAATAGAATGAATCCACAGACTATGGTTAAAGCACACAGTCAATCAGCTCAGTTTTACCCAATAGGAAGCAACGGGAGGCGGGGTCAAGCTAGTCTTCGTCAGCATTCAACTATCCCACCCACTGTTAGCTGGAAATCCTCTGGTTCCTGCCGTAATTTAATGATGATGTTACTGAACATCTAAGGTCTCTGACAGCAAAAGCCATTCAAGAGCCCCTTTAGTAAAGGACCATCAGCACTTGGGAAATGTAGTCGAATCCACACATATGCATTCCTCAGTGGCGGAAAATTAATTTAGTTTTTGGCTAAAGGGATGAAACATATCGCCATGTAGCCGGCGATCGCATTATGCTCTTTTAACACGCTTTCCGCATTGCGTGGGACCCAGAGCAGAAACAGCATTCGGGCCACGCTCAAACAAGCCCCCGGGACCCAGTTCATTAGCCGGAAGTTTCACGCAGGTGTATGCGATAATTAGATTTTGGCTTTAAAAACATAATTCTTAGTCACCTTTATTTTGAATGTGATTGACTGTATGGTAAAGGATAAGTGTTTTTTCCCCCTTCAGGGGAATAATGCCCATAATCCTTAGCGGTGCATATCGGGTCATGCTGTAATGCATGGCTCTCCCTGCCCGTGGTAATGAGGGAACTCCGCGGTCGCTATGCAACGGCGCCAAGACAGCCGCGCTTCCGCGTAACCTTGACCTCTCCAGACCTGCTCCCCAGATAACACCGAGAAGCATTTTAAGGGTAAAGTCGCAGCTCTGGGTTTATTTTACTGAAATTAAGCTTACTTCTGCCGGGGCTCCATTTACTCTGTTGGGCTAAGAAATTTTGTGATTAAAACAGGGTAAATTAATGGTAGTTGACGACGTCTATGGGTTAGAAAATGTTTGAGTTTCCGGGCTTCAGTGGTAATTTTTCAGGTCGACGTGTGACACTCTCGGGGTTGATTGCATCAACATTCCCTGTTTGTCCTCCTGGGGGGGGGGGCTTCCCCCAAGGTATTGTGATGAAAGACCGACTGAGCACAACACACACTCACTGCTGTGAGCATCGCCGGGTACTGTGATGGTTAAGCACAGACTCGCAACATGAAGGTGGCTGGTTCGAGTCCCTGTAGAAGCCAGCGCTAGCACCTCTAGGCAGGTTATTGCTACAGGAGTTACTTTACTGAAATGTGTGTGAATGACAAAAGTCGTTGCCAAGCAACTAAATGTAAACATGCATACCACCGATATTTTCGTGTTATGTAAATATTTCTTACACTCCCAAATATAAAGCAGAAGCCTGACAAACTAAATACTACCGACCATAAACATAATGCCATAATTATAAATGTTTTGTATATGGTAACGTTAAAACTAGTCAGCACAATGAAAGCCTTGCTGGTCGGGCTCATTATAATGCTGCTCTGATCAGTTCTGAACACACTCATTTGGACTGCAGATTCCCGAACTCTCTGCTCTTGGATTTCTATCTCGAAGGCTGACCCAGTTTCAGCTGAGCTCGCAAAAGCACAAACCAAACTTTCTGTCCCCTCGGTGTGCGGAGGCGGTGTCCACGCCGGGCTACGGGAATCCCGCGCCTCTCCGTATGCGATCCGGCCCCTGTCGCTGCAAGTGAGTCATCCGCTCTGGAATGGGGGGGGGGGAGACCCAGAGAAAAATGATACCCCAGGGAGAAGCCGGGTAATCCAGGTGTGAGGGGTGTGTGTGCGAGGGGCCCGCAAGCTCTTTGAGTGATGGCCGCAAAATGATCACTGTACAGAAGGGAAGCTCTCAGGAATCACTGACGTGATTATGGATGACATTTTCCGACGAGTCCACATGCAATTACAGCCTCCAGTAAATGTACAAATTGGATGTGCCAGGGTTTATTTAGAGTTAGGATATAATTTTATTTGTTAAAACAGTCTGATTCGTTTAGGATGTTGTGGATACTGCGACATATGTTTCGCATGAGGCTGAGTTTAGAACTGAGTTCTTACGGTGTGCATTTACAGAAATCTCCTCTGAAATTTTTTAATTTTACAAAGCAGGTGACTCATCAAGGAGGCTGGCTGGTGGGGTTAGGGTTCGACCGCTGGGGATGGGAATCTGGCACGCTCGCTCCATGTTGGGGAAAAAAATCCAAAAGATGGAGGTGAGAGGAACATGTCGGACTAGCATGACAAAAATCCCCGCGGCGTCGAGGGACTTCTCAGTTTCTTTAGGCGATGGCTATATTTGCCTACGTCTAAATTTGGCCGATTTGAGGCCGGGTCACCTTTGGCCATTGACAAGATGAGGGGAGGAGCTTTTGGCTGACCGGACTGGCCCGCTGACGCACGTAGCTAAACGCTTTACGTACAGGGTTTGGCTCCGATGCAGAAGCGCTAAAACGAGTGCAGCCCGGTGCTTGGCCCCCCTGGCGTTCAGGGCACGTGGGATGCCTTCAACCCTGCCTGCAATCCCACAATTCCATAGCTAGCTCCTTAGAGACCAGTAGAAGGAGTGCAGCGGTTGTAAACGGACAATCCCCAAGTTCCCTCACTTGGAACGGACCCCCTTTAGCTGAACACATAGCCTCTTCTTTATATGGTCCTAACTGTACAGTGGCTCCCCTTTGTTTTGGTATCGGCTTCGGTATGTGGGTTGGGCCTCTGTGCCTATGATCGGAAGGCCGCTGGTTTGAATCTTTTTCTTGACAGAATAATTCATGTGTCTGTTGGGCCCTTGAATAAGGCCCTAACCCCCCCGCCCACCCCGAAAATGCTCCAGGGGTGCTGTATAAATGGCTGACCCCCTGCTCGCACCCCAAGCTTCTCTCTCACTTGTATATATCAACAGAGAGCATGATGGGATACGTGCAAAGGAAAGAATTCCAATGTGCTCTGGCAAATAAGGCATCGTAGGGTTTGAGACGCCGTGGTAATTATTCGGAGTGCCCCGTTTTCCGCGCCCCGGCTGGCCGCCGCGTCAGCGAGCAGTGGGCCGCGGGCGTGTGGCACCCTGGTTCACACCCCCGCCAATCTGCTCTCTTTTCACGTTTGCGAGTCACACAGTGCCCACAGGGGCGTCACCGGCATGTGAGGGGAGGGGGGCCACGGCTCGGGGTGCCCGGCAGCCCTCCGGTGACTGACACGGCCGTGGGAGGCGCCGGCGGCTGATTGGACCGCCGGCTTTTCACACTTCCCATTGGACGCTCAGTAGCTGTAAAAATTCACACTGTTTTCCCAAGCAGAACGGCAGTGTTTTTTAAAAAAAAATTAAAATTTTAACAAAACTCTTTATACTTCTGAAACCACGCAAACTATGTTACAAGTGTCATGATTTGTAAACTTCATGATCGAACGTCAAGATGTCCGACCTCCCAGCCATCTTACATAACTGCTTATCCAATACAGGGGCCAGCATAAGAAAACACTAAAATGTTACTATAAATCTAAATTTCTTTTGTTTATGGTCCGGTCTGCATGGTCATTTTTATTTATATAACATCCTGGTCCTTTGCTTATATAATGCAGTCGGCCAATCGAGACGTAGCCCTGGGTGGCGTTATGGGGAATGGCTCGAGATGTTTGGCCAGCCGTGACAATACGCCGTAAGCGAGGCAGCCAAGCTCGGGAGCTAAAAATAGCCCGAGTGCTTTGCAGCCTGCGGCTGGGGGGACATGTCAAATTATGTGAAAAGATGGAATTTTTTAAAGGTACAGTGCAGCAGTGTGCGTTTATTGTGTACAACTCCGTCACGCACAAAAACGCATTTATTACCTGAATACAATAGACCTTGTTCTGAGCGATACGTTGCTGCTCCTTGTGAGTTTTGGATTACTGTAGTATTAAACTGTAATCCAGTGCACGGTAAAATCTCAGGGCAAACCAAGCTTTCAACCTCGCTGAGAGTACAGTGGCTTTTGGTGTCTCTTCCATTTATTCTCTGGCTTTCATTGAATGTATATTCTGAAAATTGCAATGACAGTAAACCTTATAGAATCCATAAACATATTTGCCGAACAAGACAAATATAAATTTCTTTCAGTCAGTAACTGAAAGCTACGAAAAAGATGAAGAGAAATGATGTGACATTACGAAAACACAATTAAGTTACATAAACACACTCGGGCGGCTCTGTTGACTCAAGGAATTGACCCTTTTTCTGTGTATTTTATTCTTTTGAGCCGCTGGCCGGCGTGTGCAGGAATAGTGCCTGAGAGTGAACGTGGCGTGGGAAGGGAGACACGAAACTAAGCACAGCGGGGGGGGGGGGGGCCATGTGTGGTATCCCCGGCCCCCGGTGAAACTGTTGCAGGGGGACTGTCAGTTAAAAATAAGTTAAAGTTAAAGGGAAAACGTCTGTTGAAAGAGGATGAAATCAGCCACCTTACATAAGCAGGCTGCGTGCCTTTGAAGGATGGATTAGGTACTTGTGTGGAGTAAGTGATAACGCGTCCTCCTCATGGCTCCAGCGTCTGTGACGCCGGCGGGGTCTGGACCTGCCCAATGGGCCCTAAAGCCGCCACGTTGCTGCCGAAGGGCAATAGTGCAGCAAGTTTAAGCGGAGTGAAAGGTGGCGTTTTTTGCTTACATTTTTTTGTGCATTTTGTTTTTGTTGATTTAAGCTTGTGTTGGGAGATTATGGGGGTGAAGAGGAGATGTTTTGGGACTGGGGGGGGGGGTTGAGAAGTGACAGCTGTGTTTTTGTGTTGCTATTTTAAGACGCGCCGACATTGCCTTGCCCCCCCCCCCCCCCAGCTCGGCCTGACCTATTTTTGTCTCGAGCTGCCCGTCGTTCTATTTCCGTCACCTGCATGCCACGCGGTACCTGATTCACATGCAAATGAGCGAGTCCCCTCTCCACAGTGCTGGCGAGAGACGGGCTGGGGGCTGAAGGAGGTGGGGGGGGAATTAGAAAATGACGGAGGAGGGGGAGAGGGGAGGCAGCAGCTTGGACTCACGTGGTTAGGGTTAGAAGTGGGGAATATTTCTTTTTGCCAAGTGTTGTTCTGTAGGGACTTTGGGGGGGTGAGGGGGGGTGCTAAAAATAACCAGCCAAGGGCTCCTTTTAATGCTACATGGAGACATTTCGACTCTCGCCTGCCGCTCAGAGACAGCGAGAGCCAGGCAGAAGAACAGAGAGAGTGAATCTTCCTGCTGAAGATAGAAGGAGAAGTGAGAGATTACCCCCCCCCATCCCCCCGCCCCCCGGTGCCCTGACGGTGCGACCGCTCGGTCATTAGCGGAGGGAGCCGCTGGTGCGCGCGGGACGCCGCGCCGCCGGGGAGCCCAGCATGCTCCAGACCATTTACGAGGCCAAGTCGCGCTTCTCCTCGGACCGGCTCTGGCGGATCCCGGATGGACGCGGGGCGCACGCTGGCTCAGGTAACCGCTGCCGGAGGCGTCTTTGATACTGGGGGATCCCGATATCCATCCCTCTGCCTCTCATCCAATCGGCACGTTGCTGCTTCTCTCTAGGGATGCCTGTCATTGAGTGTTAAAGTACTAAACCCTGCTGAGATGGTACAGACTGCCTGTATGTGTGTGTCTGTTACCCTCTGTGCCTCTGTGCTTTTTTTTGTTATATTTTTACTGTTTGCCTTGGGGTACTTTTTTAAATCCTTTTGCCCAAAAGTTTGTAGTCATTTTCCCGCCTGTCGGCAGTCTTGGCACATTGGAAGTGCTCCACGGAATAAGGTCCAGGGTTCATCGTTCATTACCTGTAATTCAATTCCTACCCGGGAATCTGGCGACTGTAGAATGAGACGCTTGCTGTCTGGAGTACGGAGATCTGCATGTGTCAGGAGATCAGCCCCGATGCGGTCCTGCTACAGAAAATAGGGGCTTGGGATAAAGGCTGCCTTGGGACCGGCCCTTTCCGGGGTGGAATGCGGTGCTCGCATTCCGATGCGACGCTCTAGGGGAAGGTTTTGGCAGATCTGGTGCAAGGCTGCCGTGTTTGGGACAGGGAGAGCGGATGGGGGGGGGGTTGTGGTTTTTAATAGCACCCTGCTTTTTTCATCCACGGCTCAGTACCCCCGAAAACGGTGTGAGCACCTGGGAGCCTGAGAGACAGCGGCGCCGGGTGCGATACCCCGCCACTGACTCGCTGGTCCCCGGGTCCGCTTCCCCCGGATTCCTCCCAGCCCCGAGCTGACCGGTCGGCATCGATCGCCCCGCGCACCGGACGTGCCTCGTTAGAGCCCGCCTCATTATTTCGGGGGGGGTGGTCCCGCAGAGGCTTTAAATGGGTCGCTGGATTCCAGCTGTTTCATTTCTTAAATAAAAGAATTGGGCTCCTGCGGGTGCAGCTATTCTTAGCCGCGCTATTCCCGTGTTGGGCTCCTAGGCCGCTAAGATTAGCCGCGGCGGCATTGTCAGCGCATCGCGGCAGACTCCGCATATCACTGGATACCGCCGAGCTATTCTCAGCCCTGCGTCTTCTTTCTTACTCACAGTGGTATGTGCATCCTGTAACCGCACAGTGGGGTGTCTCTTTGCTATGGGACAGAGATCGGGGCGGGGGGGTGACTCTGGTTGTACCTCATCTGCTTGGAGGCGGGGTGCTTCGGCTGCGGTAACCCGGTGCCCCCCCCGTTCCCCATGTTTATCCGGGGGCTTGGGTTGTGAATGGCTTCCCGAGAATGGGGAAAACCCTCCTTCTTTGGAAGGCCTCATGCTTGAGGCGACATCAAAGATGATGAAAAAGCTGTTGAGAGCCAGAAATGTGTGGATCTTTGTGGTCCTTTCATCTGGAAGGAGTTTTTTAGCCGAGGGAATCTCGTTCTTATTGATAAGGAAATGTTCCCTTGTTGAGCTGTTATTCTGGGACCTTTAAGATGCTGAGGGAGAATGCCCTGGCCGTCTCCTCCTGCCCTGGCCGTCCCCTTCCTGCCCTAGCCATCTCCTCCTCCCCTAGCCCGCTCCTCCTGCCCTGGCCGTCTCCTCTTGCCCTGGCCCTCTCCTCCTGCCCTGGCCGTCTCCTCCTGCCCTAGCCGTCTCCTCCTGCCCTGGCCGTCTCCTCCTCCCCTGGCCGTCTCCTCTTGCCCTAGCCCGCTCCTTCTGCCCTGGCCGTCGACCCCTGCCCTTGCCCGCTCCTCCTGCCCTAGCCCGCTCCTCCTGCCCTAGCCCGCTCCTCCTGCCCTGGCCGTCTCCTCCTGCCCTAGCCCGCTCCTCCTGCCCTGGCCGTCTCCTCCTGCCCTAGCCTGCTCCTCCTGGCCTAGCCCGCTCCTCCTGCCCTGGCCGTCTCCTCCTGCCTTTTTGTTGTTTTCCTTCGTCTTGTGAAAATGAGACACTATCAGAACCTGATCAAGCCCAAGGAAATGGTTATATAATTGAAGGGTGGGTCCATATTTATGCTTTTTGGTGCATAGAGTACGTGTTTTATGCACAAAGTGTTTTGAAAATGTTTGATTAATTGTCATTGTTGACACACCAGAGCACAGCACACAGCACTGAAATGTGTTCTTTGCATGTAACCCATGTGACCACGTGGCACAGCAGGGGCAGCTATGTGAGCGCCCGGGGAGCGGTACTTTGGGACGGTGCCTTGCTCAGGGTACCTCAGCGGTACCCGTGGGTCCGTAAGTCTACCTTCTGGCTTCTTGCTGTCTTGTGGGGCACCTTGAGAGGAAAGTGCTTAAGCACAATAACTGCATCTGACCAATGGCCATAAACGCTTATCGGGTTTGCGGTTGTGGGGAACCGACGTATCAGAGGCCACACACACACACATACACGCATTATGGGCAGATCGAGTTTGTTCTGAAAGCACCATTAGGAAAGTTCCGGAATTTGACAGCTAACAGAGGAGCTGCCATTAAGCAGCATAAGAAAACGGCGCCGTCTGGAGACTCCGAGCAGTATTATTATTGTACAGGATTTGACTGTGTACGTCATCCTGTACAGGGACGTTTTGCTGTTTCTCTCGTTACATTTATTTAGCTAATAGAGCTCGATGGTGATATGATTACAGAGGCTGGCAACCGCGGGACTTGAACCCATGACCTTCTGGATATGCACAGAAATTCCTTAACCTGTTAAACTGCACACTGCTTCGTTACCAGTATGATCTGGGTTTTGTGCTCCAAATAAAGCCCCCAGCCTGTAAATAATGATCTCTGTGTTTCTTCTGGCCTTGTGTTAGCTAGCAACTTGTGGGGGGGTGGGGTGGCGTGGGGGGGTGCGGGTGGTGTGGTTTCAAAACCTTCATTTCATGCCCGGGGAGAGAAGCCTGACTGCGAGTCCTGGCCGTCTCGGAAGGAAGCACGCGCTGATGATCTCTCTGCTTTCCGGCATACTCTGTGCGCTGAGCCGTGGCCTGGCCCCCCCCTTGGGGTTAGAATCGGAACTCCCGGCTCACTGAGTCACTCCTTTGACGTGACTTCAGTCTCATAAAGCAGCTATTTTTAAGCATTATTTTTATTTGCGATGCTGAGGTCCTCTGAATAGGCAGCGCCACGCCCACCTCCTGGCCAGTAAAACCTGCTCCCCTGACAAGGTTAAAGCTCTGACATCACAAGCAGGTTGCCCGAGTGACTTCTACACTGGCACTCGTGGATTCATTTAGGTGTCACGCAGGTGATCGGTGCACCGCTAAGCCCTGAATGTTTTAAATGTTATTTTAAATGTTAAGAACTGACACCGCACCTTGCTCCCGGAATAGACCCCACGTGACTAGTCTACAGCTTTCCTCGGCCTGATGGCTGCAGATGCGCAGTTCTCTGACTGACCACCAGAGCGGCGCCAATCTGATAGCCTGTTATAGTGTCATGATAACCTGCCTTTTGACTGGAGTAGGTCCAGTCAGAAAAAAAGCCTCTGTGCCTCTGAACCTCTGCCTCGTAACACTAATGTACTGAGCTCTCCGTTGTTTTTGAATTATAGGTTAATGGAATGAAATGTTTATCAAGGGAACATACATGGTATCATTAGATTTGGCCCCCGGGTGCAGCCCCTGTGCAGACCTTCTCGGCAGAAGGTGCTGTGGGGGGGGGGTGAGTCTGCCGTCTGCATCTATAACAGGGTAAAAGAAAAAAAAGGGAGAAGAATGGGGGGCCTCGTTTAGCAACCGTCGCCATGGCAACATGAGGGGAGGTGTGTGTGTGTGTGTGTGTAAGGGGGGGGGGTGATCACACCCCCCCCACTCGGTTGTGTGTGCCTGTTGCTGATGTGTTTCTATTTATAACCCCCCCCGACCGGGCCTCTCTGGCTAGATATGAGGAGTGAATCTGCAGCGGGGGCATGCAAGTGCCTCCCCCCCGCTCCCCCCACACGGGGATACTTACTGGGGAGGGCAGTGTGTGAGCCAAGGCGGCATACAGGATGCTACTTTGGGGGGATTTCTGTGTTGCCTGTGATACCCTGCAGGGGGCGCTGGAGGTGTAACATCCACCCCAAACCCAAGCTGGCTGATGGTGAGCGTAGGTGACCCGCAGTGACCCTATGACCTTTAACCCCTGCTTACATGTGACGCGTCTGATCCCCCTCAGTGGACGTTAAGCCCGAGGTCCTGGCTGTCCTGGATCCCGCCTCGCCGCTGGACCTGAGCACGGAGGGCAGGATGCCGGCGCTGGGCGGCGGCGACTCGGACGCCTGGGAACGGCGCCTGCAGAGGGAGCTGCTCCTCATCCAGAGGCAGCAGCAGGTCCAGAAGCAGCTGCTGATCAGCGAGTTCCGCAAGCAGCACGAGAACCTGACTCGGCAGCACCAGGCCCAGCTGCAGGAGCACCTCAAGGTCAGCGCCAGGCTGGATCCCTCTCGCTCCAAGCCTTAGCCCACTTCATCTGCTACTGGATTTAAATTTGTCCCATTTGCTTGCCTGGTACTGGACTTCAATTTGACCCAGTTTGTATCTAACTGGGCTTGAGGTTGGTTTAGTTATAAAACAAGGTTATCTCAAACTACCACAGGAAAACTAGCAACAACACCTTTGCTCCTCTTACTTTAATATGTAGTGTTTCTTTTTTTTACCCTAATTTTAAGTTCTTTTTTTAGAAAACAATTATTCACTATGTGCAGAATTGGGTGGTAGACAGTGGGTAAGAATACAGACCCGTTTAGGCTCGACGTGTTATGCTGCTGGGTCGTTTGACTGGACCAGTACAACAGCGAAATAAATAAAGAGGCATAGTTTAAACAGTGTTAAAATACGAATGACAAGTTCGGCTCAAAGATGGAGGGTGTTTTGTCTGACTGTGTAGCTCTTTGTCCTTTGAAACATTAACTTGCCTCCTCTGTTTATTACACATATATTTTTCATCAGGTTTCTATTAATGGCATCACAGTGCGCATAGTTTGTGGTAAAGAGGCCGCCTGTATACAGGCTGATGTGCAGAATGGATAAATTTGGCTGTCTCAGATCAAGATCGCGATTAGATCACGCGTTTCTTCACCAAAAACATGATTTTGGTTTTGCTCATACGCCACAGTGTTTCCATGCCTCTCTGGATACTGGGGAAACAGTGCCCCCTAGCGGGCAGTCTCCTTTTTTCGCAGTAACTTGCATCGTCCCCGAGGTGCTCCGAGTGCTGACCACACCTAATTATCTGTAGTTAGATGATGTGGCTGCAAATTCCTCTTACCATTGACACTTAATTATAATTCAAATCAGAATATATTAAACAAAAATTAACTGTCAATCACATGATGTATGCTGTTATTTAAATACCAATTTTTTTTAGACCTAACGGACGCGATGCTATAATTTAGGTTATCGTATTATCCTGTCCTTAAATTTAACTTAAGAAAATTCTGTCTTTATGGAGGCCCTAATTTTGGTGGGACCCAGGTGACTGCCTACACTCGCCCATTGTTTAATTTTATTTATCCGGAACTGTTTTCCGGTCACAGCTGAAAATCACCGTCAGGCTGTTGCTTGCTGAAAAAAACGGGTATAAGCTACACGCTTTCGGCACAGACTAATGCACAGATACATTTCCGGGGACTTCCCGTTCATTCCTAATGTGCTGTAATGTAATGTAATTAATAGCAAACAAAGCGTTTCCGCATTAATGACGCGGTTGGCGTACCGGTGCTCAGCTCCAGCAGGAGCTGCTGGCCATGAAGAAACAGCAGCAGGAGCAGCACCAGGAGAAGGAGCGCAGGCTGGAGCTGCGCGCCGCCGAGCTGGAGGACGCGCACAGGCACGAGCAGGAGCGCCAGCGCCGGGAGAAGCACGTGCTCGTCCTCCGGAGCAAGGAGCGCGCCCGAGAAAGTAGGCGGCGCGCACGCGCTCCCCGTATCCCGAAATGTACTTGTGGTTACGAAGTGTGCATTTACTAAACAGTAGTCGTGCGTTCGTTTTCCTTATACATTTTATACTTGCTTTTTTACTATAATTGCTCATTGTAAAATAATTGTTATGTCCCGCCACCCTCACCAGTATAAACAGACAGAAGACCAATAGTGAGTGTATTTTTTCCTTTGTCCACACGGTGGAGCAGTTTCCTTATTAATACACACAGTTTGGGGCAACGCAACTTTTAAAGGGTACCGCGCCCCAGGGGTGCGAATCTTTGTTTAGCCATACGTAATTTAATAGATCATGTAAAACATCTTTAAAAAGTTAAACTAATGCCACCCCAGTCTGCTCTGGAGGAAACTGGTAACACAATTGACTAGTTTTCACAATTGTGTGTTGGTAAAAATGTTGTAATTTGTCATATGGCCTATGTACAACTTTTTTTACATCTATTATTGTGCTGTGTTTATAAACCACTAATACCCACATTCATTAAAATAGTGTGGAAAAAGTATTTTAGAAAATCTGCAGAATATCCTTAACAACCCAGGACTTTTTTACAAATCTTAACTAGCCAACAATGCCTATTCATATAACTAGACACCGTGTCCAAGGAATCTTTAAGAATAATTATCTTTAAGGCATACCAAGAGGATTAAATGGAAGTATTTTCCAACTGAAATTCGCATGTGTGTGCTGTGCTTGAAGCCTGTAAAATTCAGATGAACTGCAACTTTTATACGTCTTCGGGGGGAGCTGTGCATTTTACTGTACTCTGTTAACTAGGTGATTTCACTTTGAAATATTATATGTAGGACATATTACAGTATAACCTAAGCCCATAGAACTTGGCTTGCAGTTTTGAAACGTTAAAGATGTAAATGAGAAAATCCCATATTTATAGTTTAGATAAATTTTCCAGATGAAGTGTATATGTACATTTCTTTGAAACATGCTGTCACTAAGTACAGCAGTGACTTCCAAGCATGAAAATGAAAATTGATGCACTGAAAGCAGCCTTTGATACTTGAAGGGCAGGTCTTTGCAGTGTGTGGTACTTGAAGGGCAGGCCTTTGCAGTGTGTGATACTTGAAGGGCAGGCCTTTGCAGTGTGTGATACTTGAAGAACAGGCCTTTGCAGTGCGTGATACTTGAAGGGCAGGCCTTTGCAGTGCATGATATTTGAAGGGCTGGCCTTTGCAGTGCGTGTTGCAGTATAGACCTCCTCCCAAGCACCCCTCATAATCGGACTGTGGACAAGTTCCAGACTATGGGAATTCTGCCCCCCCCCCCTCCCCAGGTGCCATGGCCAGCACTGAGGTTAAGCAGAAGCTACAGGACTTCCTGCTGAACAGACCAGCCAAGGACGCCAACTCCAGTCCCGTGACAGGCTACCGGCCCAAACTATGGTGTGTGCAAGCTACATCTCGGGAATGTTGCCGGAACGTTTCTGACGCTCCGTGTGTTCCCGCTACTGGCTTTCCAGGCAGTCCGTCTCTCAGTCGCCGCTGTTGTTCCGTCATCTACTCATCAGGTCATCCCAGCATGTGTCTATGGACCAGGGCTCCCCCAACTTGGGAAAAGCGTCACCCGCCTACCAATGCACCCTCCCCTCAGCGACAGAGGGAAGAGACAGCTTCCCGCTACGGAAGACGGGTACGTCAGAGCCCAGCCGAGGGCCGTCATTCTGCCAGAATGGAAATTATTCTGGGGGGGTGGGCTGTGTATCAAAAATAAAAATATGCCAGACTGTTATAACAGGCCTTGGTATGAGAATTATTCTACCTTGAAGGTGTTATACACCCCCCATTAGATCAGACCAGCACTTCGGTGTGTCATCAGATCATTCTAAAATTAGTGCCACCGGACATGGTTGGAATGTTAAACTTTTTTAGCGGGTCCGTGATTCCGAGCCGTCTGTCATAGTGCCTGTGCGGAATATCCTGCACCAGCGTCGATGCCCGGGAGCCAGGGTGCTGCCTAAATGTTTTCAGATGGGCCCTGCCGATACCGATCGCCACTGCGCAAAGGTCAACGGCGCGTGTCACGTCAGTGACGTCCGGCCGGGGCCTGCCCGCGGTGCCTGTGTGTCCAGCCCCTCTGTTTACGTTTGAGGTCACCCCGTGTGAGAAAGGGCTTTTTGTCCTCGGTCACCCATCCAGGGGTGTAACAGAGGCTTAGCTGCAGCGTCAGAGGCAAAGGGGCTGAGGTAGTCCATGGCCTCCTTTGGCCCCGATTAGTTGGGATGGGGGATTTACCCCCCTCCTACATCGAGGGCACTGCCCGGAGGTCCGCAGTGTTGCCCAATCTGCCGCGGCCAGGGGCGGCCTGCTTAATGCTCCCCGTTGACCTTTGACCCCCAGCCATCCCTCTGTTTCTTAGCTGCCCTCAGGCTGCCTGAATACAAAGACATCTATGCTCCTGTGCTTAAACAGGCAAGGCCAAAGGGGGAAAGCCTGTAACAAGCCCCAATTGCTCTGTTTTTGTTGCTGTCAAAGGCACGGAAATATGCGTGTACGTCTGCGTGAAGCACTTTGTCATGTGGACCCAGTTCCCAGACCGGTCGGACCCAGTCTTGGTCGTGTTTTACTTGAGCGTAGCTGAAAGATTAATCGGGTTCGGTTTACAGAACAAAAACTGGCGGCGGCCGACTGGATGAATGTGTTGTTTGTGCATTTTTCGCCATGTCATCGTTGCCATGCCGACAGGCAGCACCAAGTCCGCAGTAAGGTGTTCCGCAGTGACGTGGCGCGCTGTTCCTGACAGGCTGCGTGACTCACATGTTTAGTCACCCGTAACGCAGCCAGCGTGGTGTGAGTGCCAGAGGAGTGTGTGTGTGTGTGTGTGTGTGCGTGTCTCCGGTGTCCGGCTCTGTGTTCTGACTGGTCGCGAGTGACGATCTGGCACGAGCGTGTGTGAATGCGCCGTTTGGGGAAGTTTAAATCTGGTTTGGGTCTGCTGGTTCCCAGACTGCCAGTGAAGATTTTAAAGCTCACCGAAAGACCGGAACAGCATTTAATTCCCGTCCCTGAGTTATGAGCTGGATTAATAGGTATGGAAAGTCAAGCTGAGATTTCAAAGGACGCGGGGAACATTTTCGGATGGTGCTCAAGGAATTCACCCGGGGCCTGTGCGTCTTGTGGCTCCTCCCCCCGGCATTGGCAGCCGATAGCAGACAGCAAGGCGAAACTGCCCATTATTGGCCCATAAAGAGGGTGGCTTGGGGAAGGGTACTGTAGCCTGACACCTCCAGGGATGTGGGTTTGGTTCCTGACTTTGTGTGTGTGGAGTGTGCATGTTCGTCCCAGTGATTGTGGGGGTTCCCCTCCTACAGCCCAAAAATTTGAATTGGTTGCTTGGAATCCCCCGCAGTGCATGTGCCATGAGACTGGACTGGCCCCCCTGTTCCCCTGGGTTAGCTTGGATAGGCTGTGGGCTTGCCGTGACTCTCTGTGTCCAGTGTGATTATGTGCGTAGAGGCAGCCTGTAGATCCTTCCTGCTCCTGTCCCACTGACCCGCGGTGCGGCCTGTAGATCCTTCCCACTCCTGTCCCGCTGACCCGCAGTGCGGCCTGTAGATCCTTCCCGCTCCTGTCCCACTGACCCACGGTGCGGCCTGTAGATCCTTCCCGCTCCTGTCCCACTGACCCACAGTGCGGCCTGTAGATCCTTCCCGCTCCTGTCCCGCTGACCCACGGTGCGGCCTGTAGATCCTTCCCGCTCTTGTCCCTCTGACCCGCGGTGCG
>JAODKN010000046.1:2696003-2708613 GCA_026774425.1 Petrocephalus zakoni
CCCCCGCCCCGGCCCAGCCGACCCAGCTGTGAAAGCAAACAGGAGTCCTTCTTCAGCCAGCCGGGCGCGGCCGCAACGCGCTCACTGTTTCTGTCTCCCCGCACACGGCTCGAGAAGAAAGGGCCCAGTGTTACGGCACACGTGCTCGCGTGTGTGTGTGTGCCAGCACGCGTGTGTGTGTGTGCGAGCACGCGCGTGTGTGTGGCCGGGCCCGGCGGAAAGCATGTTTCCTGCTATTTGGTTTAATTAGGTCTCTCGCGTGCCCAGTGGGGCCCGCTCGGCTCAGAGCACCCCATGACCTTTCACCGCGGGTTTTCCCGGCCTGCCCTCGCGTCGCACCCAGGATGGCACGGGAGTGCCGGCGTCACGCGGAAAGCTATCAGAAACTCAGAGGCACTGGGTCCATGTGGATTTCCATTGGCAACGGGTTGCCAGAGTTTGGGATACGTTGGAAATGCTCTTCTGGAGCATGAGATAAAATTCATCTTGTTTGCCCTTGAATGTGTCTATGCCAACACTTACACCCCCAGATGACTGGAAAAGTAACCCCCCCCCCCCAAAGCATCAGTGAGAACCTGGGAAATTATTTTCAAGGCAGAACAGGATTGTTTAAAGGGTCTCCTGCTGCACTAGGGATTTGAGTTGAGCAACACAGTAGCTCTGAATTTGATGCCAGCGTTGAGCAGAGGTTATGGATTTGGTTTGAGTGAGAACCCAGAAGGAGGGATTCCAGAGGGTGAGTCTCACCACTTCAATCTGGCAACCCCGTTCAGTCTGTATTGGCTTGGAGCGAAGATAGTAAGTTTTGAAAGACTAGACCTCCAAAAAATAACAGTAGGTCTCTTTGAAATATTTCTCATGACTAAGTGTTTTGTGTTTGAGGGCGATGTAAATCAAAACAATCCCCTACCCCCTCCGGCCTGAAGATTAAAGGCTGTAAGTCATGGATATCCTTCACTCTAAACACACCGCAGGCTGGTTCGCATTGCACAACGAAGGGCATCTCTTGTACGTTTTGGATGGTAGCATGGGTCTCCCGAACTACTCCCTGCACCCCCACGAGATGGTACCAAAAAGGGACTCTCAGGCACCTACTGCATCAGCCCTGCTCGGGGTGTGGGAGGGGGGGGGGTTAGCCGTTAACACATGCTCCTGCTATCTCCAGCTGTTCTCCACCTGAGGAGTGTGTGACAGTGCACCTAGAGATGGCCCCTACCTTTGGTGAATGGGAGATCACTGCATCGACACAAAACACACATTTTAGTTGACAGTATTAACGGTGTTGATCCTGCAGGTTTGGGGACAGGTGCCATAAACTGCAGCCTTTGTATCACACAGAAAACCTTCTAGACGATTACAGGAATTGCCTTTCGCAGAAGAAAGGGCAAGTATTTCCCCTGCTCTCAACACTGGGCTGCGATTTACGCCAAGGCATTTATTATTGTTTCGGGCAGCTCCCTGAAAATCATGCAGAATGGACTTATTTTTCCTATGACATAAGAAGCGAAAGGGCAGATATTTTTAAAGGCCGGGTTTTGAAACAGGTACGGCGTGGGCGGCAGAACCGCTGAGGATTTCGGGAATACGGCTGGCTCATCAGCTGATTTACATCATGGTCAGATCGCGGCTTGTTTTTCGTTTTCTTTTTCACGTTTATATTTCAATCACGCTGCGAGCAGCATGATTCATGGGGAATGTTCTCGAATCTCGATATAACCTCATACGTGTTTCAGATGAATCAGCCCTATTTTTTAAAGGAGACGTTTCAATCATCTCCCATGGTTTCACGGAGAGCTTTGGCTGGACGCTAAATGCGCAATACGGTGCCATGCCTAAGGCAGGGTTGGTTTTAGGCAAAAGACCTCTACTGATTTATGGAATGATCGCTTCCCAAATTTCCGGACAGATTTGGCTGTTCTCGAAATGCAATTGTCCTTTTATCAATGGAGAAGTAACTAAGGAGATCTACGGTCTTTTTGAGACAGGTGAAGGTGTATATTGAATTGGTACATACAGAATATATAATCATGTAAGCACGCGAGGAATCAATGTATTGTTATCAAATTGTTATTATTATTATTACTGCAATAATGATGATGATAACAATAATAACAGCGATAATAACAATCGTCATCGTCTTCATCACGATAACCCCAGTCTGGTAACACCTGGGGGTTAATGTGCCTTAGCATTTTAACACAGATGTGCCAGGTAATTTCACAGCCATGCACTGGACTCCCCAGGTCTGCAGCACCGGCGTAATTTGTCTGAAGCCGTTTCACGATACGGTGGCGCTGGGGGCGGACGGGGGGACACGCCGCTGCGGAATCGCCTTTATTGGGGGGATTTTTTACGGCTTTCCCCCGGCATGCTGGCTCTCCGTGCGGACTATGAAGGGTAATGTAACGTGGTGTTTTTCTTTCCACGCTGCATGACCGCACCAGCGGCGTGGGACGGCGCTGGCACGGCGCTAAAGGAAAGATTTTTTTTTTATTATTCTTTTTTATTTTTTGGTGCGAGTGTAAAAAAAAAAAAAAAAAGGACCACCTCTGACTGAGAGAGAGCGAAACTGGCAAGGTCGTTCGCTTCGGTGGAGGTACTTGTTTCCGAGACTTTTCTCTCTTTTTTGGTCATTTTTTTTCCGTGCCTAGAGCTGATGTTATTTTCAGAGGCTGTGGAGTCTAACCTGGGCTTGGCACCGCCGGATAGACCAGGAGTCCGTTTTGTAGTTTGCAGTGCTGGTTTAAACGTGATAAAACGCACAATGAGCACAATGTTATTAAATCTCTTTAGGTCCCTCAGTCATGTTGTATTAAATAGGGACAAGTGGCAATTGATGTAATGTGAGCTAGTTTAGTGGAAGTTAGAGAAATTTTCTAAAAAGACCTGCAGCTGCACCACAAGCTGCTTCTGTGCTCCTGATTGGTCTGTCTGATCTTGGCAGGAAGCTGTCTCTCTCTCACTCACCTGCTTATGGATCGCCCACCCCCCATCCTCCACCCCCCACCCCCTATCCTGCCCGATCACGGGCCCCGTGTGCACTGCGTGATGAACATGCAGGAAGGGGCACATCTGGTTACTGTACACGAGTGACTCGAGCACTCAGGCCTTATTCCCAAAGCCCACCGTAAAATTAGGGGTCCCGGGAAAGACTGCACGGGACTCCCGGGACTGGACTAACTCTCATCCTGGCAGACACCAAAAAACCCACTCGAAGCAATTTCTTCTTTTCAAACTAGCTTTATTTAAAGAGCTTTGGGGTTTGCCTGGCAGTCACTTATGTACTGTTAATTTGAAGTAGGACATTTCCAGGATTTCAATCCAAAAACAACCTACCTGCCAACAGTTAAGTGTTATAGTTATCTGACAGTTATCAAAAAGTTCTTCTGTTCCAGACTGATTCCGGGTGAATTTGCAGACTTTTCCCTTAACTTCTCCACATTCTTCTTACCTGTACAACAAAGGAAATGTATTTCCCGTAAAGAATCTGGATGTGTAAATGTATTTCCCGTAAAGAATCTGGATGTGTAAATGTATTTCCCGTAAAGAATCTGGATGTGTAAATGTATTTTCCGTAAAGAATCTGGATGTGTTTCACATGAGTATTGACCGTGGGTATTACAAATGATCTCTGAGAGCCCTGAGATAAGGACTCTGAGTGTTGTTCCCCCCCCCGGCCCGGGATAAGCAGTCCAGTAGCCCCCCTACGCCACCAGATGAATGGGACAGCGCCCTCCACAGTTTACGTAGCTGTCATTCTCACTGGCCGGCTTCATCCATATTGTTATCTTAGCTTTTCCAGGATCAATACCGCTTTTCAAGTAGGAGGAGATAAGAGACGTACCCCTGGGGTGTTCAAAGGCCGGACGGCCAGATGCGGGGGCTGCCTTATCTCGAGTGCCGATTGGCTCGGAGTGATTCTGAGGAGCTGCAGTGGTCCGTGGAGGGCGACCCGGCACAGGATGGGGGGTGACTGCAGGGTCCAGGCAGCACCGCTGCGGTCCGGACGTCCTTTGGATACCGTGATTTCACTCAGGCGGATAAGGGGGGCACGGGTGCGTCCCCCCCTGGGTCTCACAATACCCCATAAACCATACTTGGTCCCAGGCCCAGAACTGTTTGGGGCCCGACGAGGTTGGATACCACAACCAGCTCCCACTGGACAGATGGGATGGCACCCCCAGGCCTCGTAACTCCTGTCCCGGCCTGGTTCTGTGGGTCATATGGGGTGAGCTGGTGTTGGCAAAGACCTGGCAGCGAGGCGAGGGGGGTGGAAACATCCCAGGTTCCACAAAAAGGGCAGGAAAGGGAGCAGGAGGTGCAGCAAGTCGGCGTGAAGCTCCGAGGGCTCCTTCCCCCGATGGAACTTCGTTTCCCTCAGGAATCCGGCAGGAAAATCCTAAAAGTGACGCCTAATTTCACTCGAGATGGAAGATCGGCCTGTTTCGATACACTCGGTGTACCCGTCTGAGTTAAAAAAAAAAAAAAAACTAAAACAACCTGAAGTTAATTTTTCACAATAATGCAGGGCCGAGGTTTTACATCCCGC
The DNA here is from genome assembly GCA_026774425.1 of Petrocephalus zakoni. Taxonomy (NCBI): domain Eukaryota; kingdom Metazoa; phylum Chordata; class Actinopteri; order Osteoglossiformes; family Mormyridae; genus Petrocephalus; species Petrocephalus zakoni. The sequence continues at coordinate 2,700,553 of JAODKN010000046.1, forward strand.
ATGTGATCTCATGCCGTTCCGTATAATTGGACGCCTCCGTTGCGATCTGCAGGACTGTGGCTTTGAAATTGAAAAATTGTATCGCAACAAATCGCAATTAGTGAATTGTTGCTAATTAGGATTTATTGTGCAGGAATTGCCTGAGTATAGAGGAGTGGAGCGTGTTCCGGGGGTTTCTATGGTGATTTTCACCTTGTGAGCAGATGTTACGCTGGAGGTCCAAGTGGTAAAGAGGTAAAAGGCTGGGATCCCTAAAGCACATCTATTTATCTATATTTCTATACATAAATATGCATGCATTTACTGTATTTCACTTACAGTACCTGGTGTCAGATCGTTCAGATTATCCTCTGAAATTCTCTCTCTCTCTGAATTCATATCATACTGGCATACTGGTTGTTTTGGAGTCTCTGAATAGTTTTTACTATAAGTAACCTTAATAAGAAAGTCATTCCTTCATTTAAAAATAAAAAGTAGCCTCTCTCTAAAATATCCATCCAACCATCTATCTCGGTGGAAGGCCCTGGAGCCGACCCTATGCAGCACATTATGCTGGGATACACCCCTGACGGGATGTCAGTCTCTCTAATATATACATATATAATATACAAGTAAAATACTTTTAAACTTCCTGCTGGACAAGCCAATCCAAATATATTTCAATTTCCTGTTGAACAATCCACCAAACCCTTTAGAACGATAAAATAGTTTATTTTTTGTATGTTAAAAGGAATGTTCACTTCGATGTACAAAACGAGACGAATGAAGCTCTCCACTTCCTAATTAATCTAATTTTGCCACTTATCTGTTTAAATCGGCTCCGTTTTTTTCCCCTTTGCCATATTTGAGAGTTTATTTTTCCAGCATAGGAAGGGCCACATCAGAAAAACAGGCACTACAGCAGAGGAATACTGGGACTAAATAGATTAACTTAACTCAATATCTTACACAAATAGCTGGGAGCTGCGCTCCCTCTTATCCTGGGCATGAAAGGTAGGGCTAGCTGGAGCCCGGACAGGCATGGTACGCGTGGGGCAGAGGTCCACCACGAGGACCAACAGATCTGCCCCCGTCTACCTCTTTAACCCTCCGTACCCCTCGGCCTCTGTTTCCAGGCGCCTGCGATGAATTAAGCCCCTCCTCTGCTGCCCCCCGCCTCACGGGCCAGTGGCCGAGCCCCCGGGGGTCTGCCAGGTCATGCCGGTCAGGACGGCTGGACTCGGGGACACGGCTTCGGGGGCCTGATGCTATCTGTGGTTGGAAGAGGTCAGCACCACTTCCTTTGGTATTAAGTGAAGCTATTTAATCCCACTTACCGGCCCTGCGAGGCTCTCGGCGTCCCAGCAGGGTGATACGGCTCCCGAATGTCGTCACCCGAGGGGCCGCTTGGATCGGTCTGGGGTGCTTCGGGTGCGGGGTCGCTTAGAGAGCCCCCCCGATGCTTTTATTGTGTGTTTCAGGCCATGGAGGGGCTCGTGGCCTTAACCATGCCTCTGTAGCCGACACGCCAGCCCTGCACGGGTGTCAAGGTGCAGCAAAGGCTGGGTTGTGGATTTCTGCGGCAGTTTGCCAGGCATCACACACAAAAACCACAGACTGGCTTCGGGACAGACATATGAATATTGGCATTCTGTGTCTTTGATCTTACATATTTTTTTTTGCAAGGCTCATATATTTTTACAAACAAAAGCTACTGATTATCCTCCAAAAATCCAAGTCAAGACTTAAATGGGAATCAGGGATCTGAGACTTGATATGCCCCCCCCGCCCCGGCATGCCGGTCATGTGACACCGTCCCCCGCACATCATTGGGGCAGCCATAACATGACATCACCTCCCGGGGTAGCTCTCTGACCTCCGCGCCATGATGTTACCCCTGGTGTTCCGGGGCGGCGGCCACGCCGTCCTCTGCAAGGCATCCGGTGGAATATCCGGCTGTCACGACCGGCATCTTTGCGCGGATGCAGATTTCCTAAAAAGGAAAAGACAAAAAAAAAGGGAAAGTCAGGAACGGTTTTCTGCGGAAACCCGATCCGGTGCCTAATCAGGCCATCGATTCCCCGGCGTAATGTGGGTCAAACATCCCAGATCCCCTTTCAAAGGAGCAGTGAATCAATTTCCATAGAACAAATGCCTGCCCTGTATGCATGAGGCCTGGATTCTTATACACGTTTCAGCACTTTCCCGACCTTTTTGATCACGTTCGGGAGGGAAGGTGCAGTCTGCCGTCTGATTAGTGGAAAGCCCTCCCGACGGAATGTGGGGTTGCATCAGGAAAAGGGATTTTTTCCCCAGCTATCCCATTTTTAATTTAACCCAGAGTAGCTACAAAAACGTTAAAAGTGTCATTTTTAGGGCTAAGAATTTCTTCCTCCTTCATAGACACTCGGATGGCTTATCCCCAGGCTGTTGTGTGTTTCTGTTAACAGTGATTCATTTTGTCTGGGCTGACGTCTTTGAGTCCCTCATGTAACTCACAAGCATACCATCTATCTTCCATAAACGCTGACCCAGCACAGACTGAGCCCATTGCAGGAGTTGCCAAAGACCAAAGACTGTAAGATCAAGTCCATTCAGGGTGAGGCCGGACCCACATAGGCTAAGGTGTTGCACTTGCTGGTTAGATCAGTCACACTGAGATCATGCTCATTCACCGGGTCACCCCTGAGCCTGAACAGCCTGCAACTGCAGCGTGGGTGGAAACCAGAGTTATAATTTATGATAAAAATACCCAGAAGCACAAAGAGGGCCTTGGGGTAGGCGTTAACCCACAACCCCCCCCCCCCCCAGGCGGTACAGCATCTGCAGTTACCCACAATGCCCCACAAGCACGAATAAAATATAAACATTTATTAATTTTCCTATTTCTTTGCATTACAGATCACTGACACCCCCTTTTCTGGCCGTCCCTGACTCAATGTATAAGCCACTAATGTTCTTGCAATGACTGTTATTGCCTAAAAGTCCTGTCCTGTTAATTACTTTTAAATATTCCGGGAACAAACATAAAATCAGTTGACAAAGCAGAGGAACAGAGACTCCTCGAGGACAGAGTGATTTAGGGGTGGTTAGACCCACTATGATAAACTAATTAATTGTGCCCCTGGAATCCTACAAAAAAAAATTATAGTTCTGCCAAGGTCTTGGGGAATACATCTGCAAAAGGAATTCATTTAAATGTGAAAAGAGCCCCTTTCATCAAGAGGGGAGTCTTTACCTCTGGCTTCAACAGCACCGGGACCCACAATCCCACCAACTTCTGGTTAGAGTATCTATGCCTGTATTCTAATCCACACACATTTACACACTGGGGGGGCTGGCTGTCATTCCCTTGATCATTCCTAGAGCTTGGGTGGGGGGGGGGCTCCTTGAAAGGGAGGATTTGGTTGGACCTATCTAAGTGTTCATCAATCAGGTTCATGCTGGAAATTTGGGCTCGTTGAGCCAAAACCTCACTGCCCGTCTGGGAGAGTTTCCTACTCTCAACGCCATCCATCCCATGGCTTGCAGAACGTGGGATTTCCATGACGGCGACTGTCGGTTCAGATGCAGAGAAGGTTCTGGAGATGTTCAGAGACATGGTAGGATAAAAAAAAGATTGATCCTGTCAGGATATTCTCTGCAGTATCTTACAGCCCTTCACAAAGGACTTCAGAGGTTGCCCAGCCTTGCTGTAAGATGTTTTGAGGGACCATGGCCATTGTCACCCTTGTCTTTCCTGAAGTCCTACTGGCTAGATGTGTTATGGCACTGCTCCTTTAAAATGGCCAGGAAGTAACCTTTTCATGTTTGGGATCGTGGGAGAGGACTGCATAAGATCTCAGCACTGCCAAGTCACTTTTTCTCTGCCTTAGAGCCCAGTAAACAATAGGCCTCATAAATTTGTACCTAATCCTCCCTAAAAACAGGTGTGTAATCTGGCTCTCTGGCACAAACAGGCCCAGTGCTGCTCTGTCCCACCTTCTCTACTTTGGCTTTCATACTTTATGGGGGGCCCGAGGAACTTGACACGAATATTTTCGCTTGTTTTGGCTGCAGCCTTGTCTACTGCATGTTGCAAAAGATCTTTGGCATTAAATGCAAAATGAAAAAAAAAAAAGTAGCAGATCTATTCTGAGGACTTTCGCGTGACTTCAATGCATTTGGAGTCTTTGGCCCCCCTGACCACCCAAACTGCCTGTCTGTTTTGTCCAGGCACCACAAAGACGGTACCTAAGCAGAACTATTATTCTCCTCATGTACAACAAAAATATTTGAATAATTGTGGTCATTTGTCATCCCCCCCCCCATAGATCTTGAATATTCCCTTTACATGTAATGCGCCTGGTTACCGGTTAGTTGTTAATCGTTTGACCATAAGTTTTACCGCTGTGCGTGTTTGCGTATCTTTGCTTTATCTCTGGATCATTCCGGTTGTACACCAGCAGAGGATGTTCTCTTGGACGGCAGCATAGGAGCTGTTCCGGTTCAGCTCTCTCTCTGTCTCCATCCGATTGGGGATGGGTCTGATCACCGCCCAACTGACTTTCCAGGAGCAACGGCGCTCCTGGCCCTGAAAGGATCCGGTTACTCCTGCCCGGTGTTCACGCCATCAATGTATCTGGAGCTCACCCTCTTCAGATGTCTTTTTGGCTAAAGAGGCCAGTGATGGATATGACAGTTGATGTATTGCTGATATAGGACCTCTGAAACATAAATTACAATAAAAATGTGCTTAGCACTTAAATCCCTTTTTAATTAAAAAGCAGAAAATATAACCAGTAAATACGATAAGTAATTTTTTCTGTAACCCTCCTCCCTGCCTACACACATCACAGGTTAATAAAACTAAATATAATCTGTGAAACTATAATCCACCCAAAAAATTATTACTACCAGGGAGTCAAGTATCAAGCAAGACTTGCTCAAATTAATCCTCTGGTTTGTCGCCTACTGATGAATTGTCTTCTTGAGAAATGACTGGGGAGTCCTAAAGATTGGAGCAGGCTTTTAAAAGTATCATGGTAGGTCGTTCACGAGCTATTTGAGAAAAATGATAAATAAAATGTAAAATTCCAGCGATGGGTGGTTGTATTTGGCTGTAATGGTAATAACAGAGGCTTTGGGGTCTGGGCTTTGTCTGTCTGTCGCTGGGATTCCAGCTTCGTTCCCGTCTCTCCTGAAGCAGCTGGCAGCCGGAGTCAGAGCTACTCAGAAGAGGGAGGAATTGTAGGGGTTTTTTTTCAGTTATTTGTACTGGCCCTTCAGCCCGAATCCGTAAGGGTTTGGTTTTGTTTCATGTGGATCTGGAGAACGGGAGAGAGAGAGGAGGAAAATTCTTACATTTTAGAAACAAGAGAAAGAACATAATTGTTAGCCCAGCGATATCAAAAGCTTACATCCCTATACGTGGCTAACCAAAATGTTTATTAAACGGCAGTTTGGGGTCCCAGGAAAATAATCCTGCATGGTAATCTGTGTGACCATTCTATACAAAATTGTGATTTTATTTTATTACCTTCAAAAGCCTGGGAACTTCTGGCCTGAGATGTTATCAGCAGCATAATCTAATCTCTAATATACAGCTAATTGTTACTGAAAGTGGTTTATATTCTATTATCTACTATACACTTGTCTACAGCTCTGCACTGCAGAAAATGCAGAATTTATATTAAGGCACGATTCAGAGTTGCCTTAAAGTAAAAAGCTACTTTGGTGTACCACAACTTTGGTATACCACAGCGAATTCAATCTATTATTCCTACAAAACTAAATATTTTGAATTAAAGGAAAACAGACATTTTTAATGATGGTTTTTGATATGGGATAAGAAATTTGCAGACCTCTGGTGTCTTAAATATCAATCAAAAGCACTGTTGTGTGTCTCAGTGGTGAGAATATCACCCAGAAGATGACCGACCTACGAAAGCCGATATTCTGCAGGGAATATGATGGAGAGTATCTGTTTCTAAGCATCCGTGTTTCTGGAACATTCTTCCTAAAGGTTGGCAACCCAGAACCCTGAGGTCTGGATCTAGGTGAACTAGCCGATACCTCCAGAAAATGGAGATGACCCCCATGTTATGACAAGGACCGATTTGAATCTGTCAAGGAACAACCCACCAGAATCACAGCAGACAAAGGGCCATTATTCTGAAATACAGAGCCTAATTCCAGTCTAGGGTCTGGCCTAGAGAAAGGCTGCCCGCTAAATATGGAAACAAATTTCCCTCACATCTGAAAGACAAAAATAACCGTTTTCCTGCAGTATATTATACATTTTTCTTTCCTCTGTGAGCACGAAAGCACGGCAGAATGGCTTTCGCGATAATACTGTCATCATCTCCACAGCTTCAAAGGCCCCTGCTTGTGTCTACTGGGGGGGGCGGGCGTTCTTCCCTCCTGGCTTGGGCTTCAGTCAAATTGATAACAGATTTCCTGCCCCTCCTCTGGCCTGCAGGAGGGGTCCACAACGTCACTGCTGGCAACCCATACCGATTTTTTTATTTTTTGTTTTGTTTCTTTTATTTGACATGCTTCTTAAAAAAAAGTCCTAGTGATGACATTTGTTTACATGAGGAATGGACTTGCGCTTTCTGCGAGCAGACCAGGCAGGATGTTTAATCAATAAACAGGATATGATGTCATAGATGTTTGTGTGGCTTTGTTCTCTTGTATTTCATTGATATAGTTTCACCGGAGTACCTAAATGGATCAGAGCCAACAATCCACACAATGTTTACGTACGTCGTTCCTCTATTCAGGAACAGATGTTGGGCTTATGAAACATGCCTTTTTATCATTTATGGACGATGCTATGCACTGTGTATTGATTGAAATTGTATTGATCTTTTATTAACAATTCCCTTTGCATAAGTTTAAGTCTTGTCAACACAGATTTAAACTCTGCCACATACCTGCTTTGCCAAGGATGGGTAAGTAATTTGGCTAAGTACACCCCCACCTGGGTACACCCCCAAGACAACGGTAAAACTCCAACCAAGGCCGCTGAATGATTGACTATGAAAATATACACGGGACCACATTCACACAACTAGAGGTGATGGTTGTCCTACAGCCCAATCCGACTGCTCAGATTCACCGACGAACTCCAAAACCGACTCAACATGCTCATTTAACCACAACAGCACCAAGGGGGCTTACCGCGTCCAACCGCGCCGCACACACAGCACTGCCGGCTTTCAACCACCAAAAATCAGTTTAAGAATGTGGCCTTGTAGCCGATACACTTCTGCTTCTAGTCCGAGGGAGGCCCCCTCACTCTAATGCCCCCGGATGAGGTAGTCAACGTAAACTACCCTAGTAAACATCAAACACCATGAATGGGGATTAGGGGTAAAAGTGTCAGCTAAGTGGCTAAAGGTAAACAATCTGCTTGAGCAGAGGTAAAAAAAAACACTAACAGACCACTATCAGCCAAAGCAGGGTAACAGCAAACAGGAGCAGGCTGACAGCAGAAAGCACAGCTGGACATTCGGACGCGGGCCTTTTGATCAGAGAGTCCCACAGGCTGGGCCAGAGCTATTTAGCACATAGGCTAAGGGGTGCTTCATGGGAAGGAGGTACCACTGGTAGGTTCTGGACCACCGAATGCCTAATGGCGCTCACTTAGTAGATCAGGTAGAGTGGGTCGCCCAGCCAGCCCAAGGACAGGGTGCAAAATGGAGAACAGGCAGGAGGGAGAGATGGCCCTGCAGGACTTGGCCGCAGATGAAAAAAAAAGACGCAGTAACCAAAAACACAGGATCTGCTTTCTATAAAATCCTGGCCTCATCTGAGGCCGGCGCACTGCAGTCATAAATCCCCCCCTGACCCCCCCCCCATTGAGGTGTTTCAGTGCAGGAATGGAGGGTCTTTTTCATGATTACCGCAGAACAATTAGGGGGAAAATACATTTTCTTTAACCTCCGGGGCAGCCGAGGGTTTCTGAGCGCAGAAAGATTAATAACTTTTGCTGGACGTTACGTCGTGATTTTGAAGTGGGTCTGAGGGCCCAGTGGGGGGGGGGGGGGGAGTCCCGCCTGGGATTGGGTGACAGGCGGCCCGCTTTTAAGCACCTGC
>JAODKN010000046.1:2730525-2745226 GCA_026774425.1 Petrocephalus zakoni
CAATGGACTGGCATCACTAAATTACTCATAGTGTGCACCCTGCAATGGACTGGCATCACTAAATTACTCATAGTGTGTGCCCTGCAATGGATTGGCATCCCATCCAGGTGTCCCCAACCTTGTCCCCTGTGCTACCTGGATTTGGTTCCAGGTTGCCTGTGACCCTGTCCTAGATAAATGCTTCATTTTCACTTCCCTAGAGCTCATATTTTCGTGACCTTCAGTCTGACTTTCTTTACATAGATTCTACAGAATATATATGTGTAATATTAAGGGCGGCACCGTGCCACACCTTGGTAACCGAGGTTTCAGCCTCCAGCCGGGCTCCATGTGTGTGCTGTTTGTTTGCTCTCCCCGTGTCATCATGGGGTTGCCGTCGGGTTCTGCAGTGTGCCCCCCACCCACCTTGTCATGCTAAGGAATTGCCCCTTTGTGCATTGTGCACAGGCATCAGAGTAACTTTTTCCATTTTCACTATTAAGTGTAGGTCGATGCCCATGGATTCCGATGGCCCAGTACGGCAGAGGAATGACTAACATCTACATGCAGTGACCCGAACAACAGCATGATCTTCTGGTGTTTAGTCCATGCTGCAGTCTGTGCGTCTCCTTCAAACATTCAGGTGTGGAGTGTTTAAAGTGACTTTGCCCATCCGTGCTGAATTCACGCACCCTAGCCTGTGATATTCAAATGGCACTGGGCTTCGCCATCAAGTGGACAAGTGCACATTCAGTGTTGCACCCTCACGCGGGAGACTCGGGACGGGAATCACCGCCCTGTCCATCAAACGGCGCGCCGAAGCTACCGCGGCTTTCAAAGTATCGAATTCTCCTGCCAGCTATTGAGACATTGGCGGAGCTCGGTGATTTCGAGCTATTTTTGGTTTGGGTTAATTCAAGAATGCATAGTTTACGTTTTTTTCCAACAACTAGATATGGCTTTTAATGTATTCCAACCACTTGCCCAGGCGATGGCGGGAAGGATAAGGGGTGTATGATTTCAGAGCAAAGAGGGCTAAGCGCACATAAAAGCAGACGTTTTCTCTATACCAGCACACGTCCTTTCATTTTCCCCTCACAAAATAATCTTCTCTCCTCTTTTTTTTTGGGGTGGGGGGGTTGTCATAACTTTAAGTAGAATATACAGACATTGAAAAACGGCCAGACCGTTAACAGGCACACGTGAGGACCCGTCAGTGTTTATCCATCCGCCGTTCCGTTTACCCTTCCCAGCCAAGAGGGGCCGCTGTTTACGGATGGGGGGGCAGCATAAATAAACTGGAGCCCGGAGTGAGCGATCGGCGTCCTTCAGCCGCGGATCTCCTCCACGCCGCGGCGGACGCCCGTGCCGCCATGTGATTGCCTGTTTATTTTCACAGGGCCCCCGCCGGACCTCGCGGAATGCCGGGCCCGCTTTCCGGAGAGCCGGGGCTCGCCGGCCGTTTCCTGCCCGTGACATCATTGTGTATCCCGCGAAGGCGGCGTGACCCCGCCGCGCCCGCTCCCTGGGTGGCATCCCGCGGTGTGTTAGAGAGGGACACGCGCCACCTCGCGCAAGTCCCCGCGTGTGGGACAGCGGCTGGGGGGCGTGTCCATATCACAGCATCCCATGCCTTAAAATGACTTCCATATTCTGAATGAACTCCCCCCGCTTTGGTCTCCTGGGCCCCATCGGAATAACACCCAAACTGTTTCCTATCCAAATTCCCAAACATTCTGCAAGTTCGGAAAACTCATATGTAGGCACTTAACTATCTATAAAGAGGAATACAGTCAATGGCATTTGAGACAGTTTGATATTGGAGGGGACACAGCTTAATAATTTGAATACAATGGACTATTTAATGGGGGGGGGGGTGAATAAACCCAGATTAAAAATTTTCTACACACTACATGTACAGTGACAAATACATCAGTGGCATTAAAGTCCTATTTCTTTATTTATTAACTACAATGTCCCTGGCATATCTGAGGCCCTGGGGAAATCCATACAGTCACCTCTGTCAGTGTGTAATTATTATACCACGTTTTACCATATTTAAAGAGCGACGGCCCGATCGCAGCCTGTCACCACCTGCCACGTAACGTTTTCCCAAACATCCATTATTATACTGAAATTCCACAGCAATCCCACACATTTGTGCTTTATTACTCAATCACACACCTTGCATTCATTTTTCATACAGGTCCCTTTCCCTTAACATAGGCAGAAAGTTTGATATTTTCACATTTTGAATAGAAAAGATACAGAGTTTCCAAGTGTTTATATTAGCAAGCCCACTAGTTCTTATATTTATAAACCTTGTTCAAATAAATGAATTGGACAATAATAGTTTTCTGTATTAGAAATTCAGCAATACGGCAAGTGTTTCCCTAAATCTCCTGGGAATGGAATGTGCATAGTATTAAAAATCTGAGCTACAGTTACCAAAGGAGAAAGAGGCACTTTGGTGGGGCTCTTTGATAACTCGCGGAGTTTTAAAACAAGCATTCGGCGGTCTTGAGATGTGTGCCTCGCCGCATTCCTCCGCCTTTAGTCTGCTTTCCCAGTGCCTGACAAAAACTCTCAGTTCACACATCTGAAGGGATCCGTAATCGGAACAAGCCTTTCCTCGGGGGTTACGGCGATACGAAACACAGAACAATGTGGTTCCATTTACAGTACAGCCGAGACCTGTAAATCAGAGATGGACGGACGGCGCCGGTACAGGATGGCCCGTCCCGGCGAAGCGAAGGGCGTGTGGCGGGAACGAGCGCCGCATCTGGCAGCAGAAGGCGCGGCTTCCGTCTGTTCACGATACAAAACGCCGTAAGTGGTAGCTTAAGGTGACAGTCGCTGACAAATACAATACCGAGAAACCGATAAAATAACCGCTTTTAACAGCTGAGCTTGACTGCCATTCGTTTTTATGTTATTCTTGGTAACTGAATAAAGCGCGAATGTCCGCATTGCCAGCCTTTAGAACGCCTTTAATCTATGGATTCCCACAATTTACAATTTATGAGCCAGCGGACATTAATATGCATCCGAGAGAGTAACAACATGTCTTTTGTATCCATAAAAGCAAAAAAGCTGCTGCTTACATATTCAAGAAAAAAATCCCTTTATCCACTCTCAAAATAAGTGTGAATTGTGCTTCAAACCCCAGTTTGAACTGTTTCGAGATTACAGTGTAGTAAAAATACGACAAAGGAGACTGCAACCATCCAATTTAGAGGACTGGCAAACTTTCCCAGATTTGTAGGCAGATATAGCTACTTACAGAAAAAGACTTTGCATTATACGGCTGCATTACAAAAAGGTACTGAGCCATAAATCCTGGCAAAAAAACATTTATATGAAAAACATATCCTTTTGTCCTATACATTATATGCCTACATACACAGGCCTACATACATACAAATATATTTTTTCTGCATTTATGACCTATTGGACACGCTACACATACTGAGGATCACAGACCTTAAAAATGTGGTCACCCTGTTTATAAGCAGATAAGGTAGAAAAGGTGCTTAGGAGTGGGAATCTGTAACCTGACTGGAGTCCAGACAGGTGCTCTGCTCATATGCTTCTGCGGGTGGTTCTGTACTGCAGGCTGACCTGTACTGGTCCAGCAAAGCCTCCTTCAGGCTAAATGGGTATAGCCACTGTAACTCTAAATAAAGCACTATATCACGTGTACTCCACTTTGTACAGAAACAAACGATGTTCATAGCCATCCGTCCATTTTCAGTGACCGCTTGTCCTATTCTGGGTCTCAGGGGTTCTGGAGGAATTATGTTTATATAAATCAAATAAGTTCATATGCTGTTATTGTAGAATGAAACAAACCTAATAATACCTATTTTTCTTTTGTTAGCAATATGATTGCAGTTGTTTCTTCCCCTGCGTAGGGTTAATCAAGAAAGTGCATACATGTGGTAGGGAGCTTATTCTAATACAAGTACAATGATGTAGATAAATAACAAGTAATATTATTAACATTTGGATGGAAACATGTGGGTGGAAAAAAACACATTTTCTGTCCTCATCAAATCTACTCTCCGTGGACCTGTAAAACTGATCAAAATAAAAGCGCTTTCTAAAGACCTCGTAAGGATTCCTCCTTCATATAGAGGTCCAGGGCCCTGGTGCAGAAAGCAGTGCAGAGTTCACCTGCGGTTTTAGTTTTACACGCTTGAAAATTTTGAGGGAACTGCAAGTCATACCCATCGGCTTGTATCAATATTTTTTCACTTACGGTACGATTTCTCCCGGCTTGATGGTTATTTAAGACGCTGCACCTCCTTTCCCAACCAGCTAGGAGCTGCCAACAGAACTCTCCCTCAAATGAAGCCGGCATTTTGGCAAATGCCGTAAAAGTACTTCGGAAGTGTTAGACTACACCGACCTGGCTAAGACAGCAACACCTTTGGTGGACCTCTCTTTGTAGGATTGTTACCGAAATCGGTATGTTTGTACACGTAGATCTACAGCGGTAGCTGACACCTAATAGACCTGTAGTAATAATTATTGGCGAAAAGGTTTTCCTGGATGGCGCTCTTTAAAACACTCTCTACAATCCCTTCTGTTCCACTGCAATTATGTTTTTAATTGTATCTCTGCACATATGCCCCGAGCAGTTAATTTGCTATTTTCCCCGCCCACTAACAGACGTTTCTCACTTAATACGTCTTGCTAAAGCCTCGATTCCAATGCTCGAGAACGTTAAATGCCACATGACACAGTACTTACGACAGGTGCAACGAATAGACCAATTCATACGGCTGCGATCAGCAGTACTTCGAGTAATCATATTAAATATTAAAACAGCATGCGTTTAAACTTTGTTGCTGAGGTGTAACCGGTTTTGGAAAATTGGGGATTTGCCACTGTACCGGTCCTTTATCTAAACAGGTGAGATCTAAACAGGTGAGATTGAAATAGGAACATTTCTCAGTTCGGTGTAAAAAAGGGCATTGCTTCTCAAACAGTGATATTTGGTGTAATTATGGTTCATTATACTTCAATATGCATAGGTAAAAAGTCGAATAATAAAATACACGAACTTCTGAAATGTGGTTTTGTTCGAAATGAGTATAAGCGACAGAGTGGGGTCGTGGACCCTTTTGTGTAGAACGTCATATTAAAGCAAGAATGCGGTGGATTTGCGTTCATCCTTCAGAAAACTTGGACAGTGACGTAGCTTCTCACGTGGCAAGAGGACCAGAGTTGTTTTATAAGACTGATTCTCCTGAACGTACACCCCATTTTGCTGTGTTTACAACTGCATATTAATAAAAAGGATCAATGGGGAGAAACCCACGAACAGTAAAACAATGCAAATCCACAAGTCTGTGGCGGTTCAGTAGATTCAGGCTCGGACTGTCCAGCGTTTCTATTTAAATTAATATTGCGTTTGGTGCCTAAGTTGTATACTATGCAAGTAACGAGATTTTGGAATTATTTTTTAAACTCTATCATGCTGTTTGTTTAATAAATCCACTGTGTTAAATAGATATTAAAGAATAAAACCATAACAAGTACGACCACTAGCACTAAAATTATTCAGTTTTTATCGGAATCGTCGCGGATGATCGAAAGACGCTGGATTCGTGACTACAGCACATTCCTGGCACCTGTTTAGCGTGTCAGAAATCGGCTGTTCGACTTCACATTGTGATTTATTTGTACAGACACGTCAGTTAAAGTGACAACGCTGTGAGATATCGCACATCGGTTCAATTTAAATAGTTCAATTTGCTAAGTAACTAAGTAACTAACTAAGTATCTAACTAAATTAATGAACTGGAAGCATGCATGTATAGATTCGGAATAATTAATTTGAATATTTTTCTGAATTTACGGCGGAATGTTTACAGCCCATACAGGTCGCAAATGAGGTTTTTACAAAAGTGCTTACTTATCATATTTCAATGTTTGTTCCCGTCAGTCGCTGAAAAACGACACGTTCTTACGTAATTGTGGGGAAACTGAAAATGTATGCCTATTTTTTCAAGGCACTCAAATTGTATAAAAACGAAAATTCTGGTTATGCATCATGTTATAGATCGTTGAATTGATTTAGTGGTCCTGTTTAGGGGTTTGCGTTGGAACAACACCATTGATAAATTGATTTAAATGCTCCAGCACCTGCTTCCAATGATACCCAATCATCCACTCAGCCATCCGACGGGGAATTAGCCAGCTCTGGGATTCGAAATTACCTAACTTGTAGACATAGGCTACTCAAAGCGGACAATCATCCTGGGTCACTCTTTTCAGCCAATTAGCAATGTTTGTCATTTTTTTTTCTTTGGCAGCTGTCAGAAATGACACGTTAATAAGACCATTAAAACCTCGGTTCTGCAAGAAAACGTTGAAAGCTATTTAGAAGCTCTTTAAGTAAGAATTAATTTCCGGTACATTCCACGGTACGGAAGCCCTTTCTCAATTTGATCTTAGTTCGATGCGATGGCACAATTCTCCTAGTTTGTGTGTTTGCAAAACCAGTTTCAGTGAAATTATTCATACAAGATGCAGGCCACTTGCACACATTATGAAGGTACACACTGTGCAAAAATGTGAGGAATTTGAGGGTGGTGAAATTACTTACGTAAATCGATTTTTTCCAGGAGTCGGCAAATGACATGACCTGCAAATATGAACAGTAATAATCTGGGTTAATAAAGTTGGTGAAACCGCTGTCCCACATGCAGTACATTGCGAACATTTTTTTTTTTGCTGTTCTAAAACTAATGGGGAATCACTTTTTGTATTTAACACTTCCACAATCCATGGATATCACGGCATGGCTCAGAATATGTCAGAGATATAAATTATCACGCAATTATTTCACACTGAACATTTCGATTGACATACAGATACTTACAGACACAGTAAAAATATTCCTTTTTTGTTAGTGTTGTTTCTTTGAAAGTGCAAAACATTTACTGGTTTTTCTTGGGTTTACTTTAAAACCCAAAATATTTTTATGGAACGAATTTTTGATTTTGGTCTTAGTTGTTAAATAAAAACGCCAAAAACGTCAATAAGGATTACACCAGGACGTTTACGTCGCCATTACGTGGAATAAGCCCCGCGCCGTGGGCTGGCTCAGAGAAACAGGTGTCTTTCATTTCTTGTGCTGTAACATTAGGCGGTTTGGAAATATTTCCACCCTTGGCCTGTTACTATTAACGTTAGTAATGTTACTATAAATTTTGTACAGTTATGTTACATTTCAGTTATTCGCTGGTTATGACGTTATCATGAGAAGCGTGCGCGGGCACATGCTTGCAAGACTCAATGTGTACAATTCCTACGGCATTCAGACTAAATCTGCTACGGACGAGTCGCGGTTTGAGTAGTTTGAGTGTTGAGTTCAGCTAAATAGCATAGCGAAAGTAATTCTGAACTAATGTCCTATATGATTAAATGGCGATAGACTGAAAGGCGCAGGTGAGGCGGGTAGAACCATCCGCACCTGCTGTCAGCTGCCGGCGTTATCAGGGAGACTGCTCGCCGCGCGTTTCAGCCTAGTGACTGGACATCGCACCGAACATTACGGCTTTTAAAGTCTCGAATTGCGCGCTGTGCAACTCCTGTTTTTGCAATAAACGTATGTGTTTCAAAACAGAGTATATTTAATGCTGAGATATAACAGTGATGTTTCCTGTGGATTAATAGCAAGCCTCAGCAGAAAATGTGAATGATGGCAATACATTTTTATTTGCCTTTGTCATAATATATATTCAATTTGATCATTTTTTGATGGAAAGCATAAAGATGACAGCAACTGTGATGTTGGAATTGCTAAGGATTTTTTTTTGTCCTGATCGCGTGCCTTGAGAGGTTTAACCCGAAAATCTGGCAAAGATGATATTCTGGTTCCAGAAATGACGGCGTCGAGTTTAAGATAACACGGACACAGTAATTTGAAGATGAGGAATCGATTCCCTCTGGTGAATTATATCCCCCCCTTGGTCAAAGCCAACGATTCGCTTTCCGCTAAGCCTCGTCCTGTGTGACACACAGACGCTCAGCCTGAGCGAGAATCCCTGGGGTTCGTTAAAAGCTATTTTATTACATCTCTTCTACGCTGCGAACTTTTCGGTTGATCATATTGCATCATTTTTTTCTTGGAAAACTTAAATGAAGTATGAAAAGAAACCATTTGGATTTATATAATGATTTTCAATTCTACTTGAAGCAGGATTTGAAGCAAAAATGAAAATGATAAACTGGGAGTTTTTGGTTGAAAAGGCTGAGGTCATTTTGGAAGAAAATAAACATATTCAAATATTAAAATGGCTTATATGTGTGAACAAACATTACTGTATGATATAATAAAACTAAAGAACTTCAACAAAATATGAAAGCTTGTTGTTGGAAGAATAAAAAATTATATATTAGAAACTGTACTTTGTGATTATATTCTTAGTCCTAATATTTAGTTTAGTATTCTGTATTGCTAAAAGGTAGGCCTAACAGCCTCACATCTGGAAAATCACACTGAATTGCATCAGCAAAGTCAGAGCTACTCTGGGCTGGTTAACGACAGTTTACGCGCATGTAACAATGTAAAATACAAAACGATATCTTCAAACTCCTAAGCTACGGTGTAACAACATTCCCAGCGGCATAGGTACCTAAAATCCCCGCCCGGTATTTCTGCCTAAATCTGATGCGTCCCTTTATTCAGGAGTCATTCATAAAACATCGTTTTTTTCGGGGGTTGCAAGCTTGGTAAAAATTAAACTCTGCGATATCTTTGCCACAATTTTATTACGCGATGCTCGTTTCCCCGTTTTGCTTAGGAGTGGAAAATTATTCAGGTCACATAATATTTTTCATCGCTTACCTCTTCTTACGGCGGAAAACTTCGACCAAAGCCACGCTTTTTCCGTCTGAAATCCGGCGTTTTCCGCAATCGCTTCAGAGAAATCCGTGTTTATGAAAGTGCAAAGAAAGTAA
The DNA here is from genome assembly GCA_026774425.1 of Petrocephalus zakoni. Lineage (NCBI taxonomy): Eukaryota > Metazoa > Chordata > Actinopteri > Osteoglossiformes > Mormyridae > Petrocephalus > Petrocephalus zakoni. The sequence continues at coordinate 2,739,481 of JAODKN010000046.1, forward strand.
ATCGCGACTATTCGCCTTACGATTGATTAAGAAAGACAATAATTCATGTAGAAAACGTATTTCGAGCATTCTCCGTTTAGTGTATGTGAAGGCGTGTCCATGCGGCCACCAAACATCTGTTCGTTTCACGTGACTTTTAAGAAAAATAAGAACATCTGGTAAAAATAAGTTTCATTCAGGTGCCTCTGTAACTTTTTTTCTTGCCAAAATCGTTCAGCGCGTAGGAAACTCGTACTTGATCATAGAGCAATTTAGCATTAGGAAAACCATACTCTGTGGCTACCTACCTATCGAAATGATTTTACCGGTATTTTAATTTAGCCTGCTTCATATAGGTGTTGTTGAAAGTATTTAATTAAAATGTCACCATGGCAAATTACTTGTGGTATTATATTTGGAGATAAATAGGTTGATTTAGCACGTGCACGCATATGCATATTTTTTTCTAACTTTTGCATTAGACCTCTGCTTTGAGTAGGCCCAATTTTAATAGCGTTCATTAAACGACTTTTGAGAGTCATGAGAATTCAGCATATATCCCTGTTCTTGTTTAGCTGTTTTCTTAAAGTTACTCATTATATAGCATAGATGTTCAGTATTTATATAACGGAATTTGCATAACAATTTAATTTGTTAATGCACTTTCATTGGTACTATTACGGCAAATTTGCTTGTTCGTTTCACGTAATGTTAAGTTAATGCTTCTCTTTCTCTACTTAGCCATTTATTCTTTTTACCAAGTGCAAAAATTCCAAAATTACTTACTGTTCAAGCCGTAAAAATAAAGTTTGTGCTAAAGGTTTTAACCTACCCCACCTTCCAGTGACCTGCCAAACGAGCCCTACGTTTTATAGACATCTGGGAATTCCACGCATGCCTTAGAACCCAATTACACACCTTCTTCAAACGGACACGTGCTTTGAATCCAAAGCGGCGCTTTCTAAAATACTTTTCCAGACCCGATCTGCACAAAATAAGCCAAGTAACCTTCAGTGACAGTGTCTTTTACTGTTTGGCCCACAACTTCAATCGGACGCCGGGCGGCGGACTTTCAAGACCGCTTACGTCGGCGATTATTAAATTCTTGCCTGAAATTTTTACGAGCAGCCTGGATCAGCTTTAAACAACAAACACATATTTATATTTAAGGAGTATGTAGAGTATTTGTTATCAGACCGATCCGAATGGCAGTGTAAAAACAGACACTGACCCCATGAAGCGGGCGCTAGCGCTCGCGACAGCTTTGTAAACAACACCAACCTTGTATAAGAAGTATTACTTTATACTACTAATATAAGTACTAATACTATCAAAGACAGGAACAGTACCGACAAAACACTCACCACGAGTCTTGTGTTAGACTATGTTAATAGTTGTGGTGCTAAACGTAAAATGTAAAATGTGCATTAAAATCCGGATATAAATGTCAATTTTTAACTATACGACTATACGTCACGGCCATAATATATTTTAATGTCACTGTACACCATTTCTAAAAAAGTAAGGGGCCTCCATATTGCCCAGCAGAGTGTAGGCCTACATTTCAATATTCAAGAAATTCACAGTGATATATTAACGCTACTTATCATGACAAGTTTTCTATCGTCCTCAAAAAAGACTTAGGCTTATAGTACATTTCACGGTATAAATTGCATAGTTTTATATCAGTAATATTTTAAATGGTAAAATGTTTAGCATTGTTCTTTTTAAACATTTTAAAGTACCGTTATTTAAAAATAAAGTCGCGGTATGTTGTGCATAATATAGCTTGCATGGTCAACAGAAAACAGTCTGAAACGCGTATATAGTTAAAATAAAACAAACAAATCATTATATTATAAATTAGTCCTCCGACCTCGATCATATAAATTGTATTATAATTACATTTCAGCTGCAAAATGTATATTTTACAAAGATTACATTTTTATTAATGGGACTAACTGGATTCCAAATTAGTTACCCAAACGTATTATGTTTTAAATTCATATTGATTTTATTGCAGAAAAATATACATTATTTACAAAACAATAATAAAAATAGGAATGCATTTAGACACCTGATCTATCCTGCATCATAACACGAGTCATTAATAAATAAATAAACTGTATTTTATAAAACAAAAAAAAAGAAAAGAAAAAAAACTTTTAGAAACAAATTTGCACATGAATGGGCCGAGAGGAAATAAAAGAACAATTTCGGGGTCCTCATCAACGGTCTGGAAATGAAACGGCACTTTGGATGCATTTTCACTGTCTCCTTACAAAACAGGCACGGCTGATCAAAAAAAGGCATGCATAAAAATATACACATTTCCAAAATTCTTCGTCATGTTTGAAAAAGCTCAGACAGGTCTGAGTGTAGGCGGCATGGCTGCGCTGCGGCACTCTGCATCCTCCCATAAGTGCTCCCCACGTCTGTACTCTGTGGCTTAAATACTCTGTCTATTCTCCCCTTAAAAATCATTGCTTTGTACATATCCAGCTTCATCATCCGGGATCGCCTCCATTGAGAAGTACGCGAGATTGTTGGCCACCTGTGAATGATAACACGGGTCAGTTTATACAGAGATACAACGTAAATGGTTTATTAAATGCACTTAAAAAAAGAACTTCACACAAATGAAGATCTGCGTTTTCTTTGCATGAATAAAACGGACGGGGAGGGGAGCCTCTGTGACAGTAAAGGAAAATATTTAAATATGGGGCTACGTTTTAGCATAAATGTTATTAATACAGGATGGAAAAAAAGGTTGATTCTGCGAAAAAGTGATACTTATTAAAAATGTTAAAACAGCTTACCGTGCTGCCTCAAGTTCCACGGACGCTAGTGAGATGTTGACATGGACCACGCGCCTTCCATCCTCCACACAGAAAAAGCATAGCTTAGTCTTTCATGGGCCACATAACTGCAGCTTGCCATTTTCGAGTCCAGTTCGTCGCTCTGTAGGACTTGGTACAGAAAGTCAATGTACCTTGCTGCAAGTTTTAGTGTCTGGATTTTGCTGAGTTTGTCTGACGGCAAAGTGGGAATAATTTTCCGCAAGGAAGCGAAGGCTTCGTTGAGAGACTGAGTCCGCTGTCGCTCGCGCACGTTCGCCATGACTCTCTGCGTCTGGAGCTCTTCGAAAGACTGCGGACTGCTGCTGCTGGACTTTTTCCCCCTTTTCCCAGGGGTAGGGCTATCTGAATCCTCCCCGTTTCTCCTGCTAGATCTCCTCTTCCTCCCACATCGCTTCTGCTGCCTGTCGAGTTCTTCTTCACTGTTGCTAAGACTGTCCACTGGAGACAGTGGGGAGCTCGATTCCTCTTGCATCGCCTCCTCAAACATTACGCTCATTTAGGGTACGAGCAGTATCCCGCGTCGTTGTCCTCGTGCTACTATTCAAGATGCAAAAAACAAAAAAAAAACCCGAGATCTTTAGATGAGTCGATTTCGGTTAAAACACTCACTCGATGATCACTGAGTGAAGGAGGTGTTTCCAGCTTGCGGGAAACTGAGAGCTCTTATAGCCTGGATGGATCTCAGTGTTTGGGGAGGTGATTGGTCAAGGAAGCGTGCTACGTGAAAGAGGGGTGGAGGCGGCCAAGGAACTATCAGAAAAGTTTCCGTTATACAAGAATCAATTCTCTCGGTGTTGCCTTGCACGCAGACGGCTATCGGCGCAATAAAGGGTGCATCTACGTTGAGCCTTAAGTAATTAATGTCAGTTAGAATCAGTATGTTTGTAAACAGCTGTAGAGATCTCGGCTTTATATAATATGCAAGATAAATTCGTATTCTTCAACTTAATGTTGGATCTTATCACAGTAGTTCTTACACATTATGAGCTAAATACAGGCTAATGTTTAATAAATACAACGCATATAGGCATATCGGAAGTGTGATATATTCCTGGATCACCAGTAGCGGGAAAAAGTGTCCACGGTATATCTAGCGTTAAACAAATGCGGTGTTACGATGTCGTTGCAATACGTAACGTACATGTATCGTAATTATGTGCTTTTTTGAATGACCGCTGCCTGCTGGTGTTTCTTTAATCCCAGAGGTCTGGTGCCGGTTCTTGAACCAGGAGGGTGCAGCGACTTTTAGGAGATCATCGTCAACTGTTTAAGAATATTGCAGATCACAGAAACACGCGAAACTCCCGTTTGTGACAGACTGTCTCCCAACGTCTCCTTCGCTGCGATCTCATTAGGGGAACACCCACGGTGCGCCCACAGACTCGCATAAGCGTCAAGTCCTAATTGAAATCCTTGGGGGGGAGACTGTAGTCTTAAGGCGTTATACCTACAAAACCTTTGAGCAGGATTATTAATGCAGAACTTTCGTATTCCAAATCACGGACGTATCTATTGGCTGGTAAATAATAATCGATGCTTCTAATACTTTACATGGGTCTGGTCGTGGTAGGTGTACATAATTTGAGTGGGTTGCAGTGCGAGTCAGACGTCACGAACAGGGGTGCTGAGTGAGTCTTCTAAATTTATTTTCACAGGTACTAAATAGCTCTGAAGTGTGTGGCTGACACTGGGTTTCCGAGGGAGCCGGGCGCATTTTTAAAAGCAAGGCTGGTCTCGGATTTCGAGCCGAGGCGTTTAAAGCTGATGGGCATTCACAGCGGGCCGCCGCTGCGCTCCACGCTCAAACTGCGAGGCCGAAATGTAACGTAAACATTACCTGGCGGGGGAAAAAAGGAAAGCACCCAAAGCAAACATATAAAACACTTTAATGTAAACGGATGCAGTTAAAGTCCGCCTGATTGGTAAACCATCCACCTCCACCCCTGTTAATTTGGGGGTGCCGCAAATTGCACACCAGGGCATAGAGTTTATGATGCAGTTCCTTCTAACAAAAACCCGAGTGGCACGAATGAGCTTAAAAATCAAATAAGCTGAAACCGATCTAATTTAAGTAACCTTTTTACAGTATTGGTGGAGTAGGACCTGGCCCCAGACCTACAGGCTACTTGGGCAATGCCAATGCACGTATTTCCAGCTGTCGTGAAATAACCTCAGCATAAAAATACAAAAATAGAAAATGTGTTCCTCATAATTTTTATCGTAACACCCCGCTTCTAAACGTTTTAATTAGGCAATTTAATTGTATAAGGAAAAAAAGGCTATTATTGTCGAATACTGTCAAAACATTCGTATCTAACGTAGGCCTACCTAGTCCAGCTGTTTTTATTTTCGTTTGCGCTTCACCTGACATACGAATCCCGATTAAACAGCACGAAGCTTTTTGACCACAAGAGGGCAAACTTTCCTATCAAACTAATCGATAGGGGGCTTGTGAGAATTAGCGCAATTTCGGCTATATCCACACTAAAGTTTAATAGATATATAATAGGTTATATACTCAGTGCGCCATTTTTACGTCATACATCGGAAATACCATTTAAACGTTTTTATTTACTATGATTAATCATATCAATAATAGCTAAAGTGGGTGGTCTTTGCCAAGATACATAGGCGTCTCGCCGTCCCGGTGAATGAACACGAATGATTATCACTGTTGGTTATGCAAATGAAAGTTGTTGAATTAAAAAGAGGTCGTCCTGTCAAAAATGTCTTAATCAGTTGGCTGTTTCCCAAAAGTTCCCGTTAGCAACCTACATAGTTGGACTCATTCATTTGCATGGTTCCAACTACATGCTATAACGTAGCTAGCAGGGGGGGGGGGGGGGGGGGGGGGGGGGGGGGGGGGGGGGGGGGGGGGGGGGGGGGGGGGGCGGGGGGGGGGGGGG
>JAODKN010000046.1:2750394-2763663 GCA_026774425.1 Petrocephalus zakoni
TAACTCTTCTCCTCTCCCCCCTTCCTTCCTGCTCCGCGCGGGGGGCGGGGGGGGGGGCGGGCGCCCCCCAGACAAAGTCCTCTGTGCAGGGGAAAACACAATGCTGTCAGAAGATGATTCCCTTAGGCATCCAGGGCGTATGGTGAAATCATTACCAGTATTTGGCAAATTTCACAATGTTGGGATTTTTTTTTGGTGTGTCTGCTGGCTCGCGGGAAGTCAGGCGGCCACATTACGAGGCCCGTCGTAAAAATGATGGGGGTAGAATCCTCCTCCACCAGCCACAGACCGAGAGTGCCACCCTCACGACGGGAGATCTCCATTTAAAGGTGAATTCTTTCTCTTTTTTTTTATTTCTCCCGCGTAGCAGATTTTTCTCCGGTTTTCCTCTGTTTTCCTGCCCGCAGGATAAACACGGTGCGCGTTCCTGCGGTCGCCACGGCAACGGTGAGAAAACGCAGCTGGACGGGGGAGAATAGGTATGAGGTAATCCCGGGCCCCAGGGGCTGCTGGGTAAATATTGGTTTTCAAACAGGAAATAAAGAGCGGGGAGGCGGAGACCATGCTGGTTCACACATCAGGCATTTACAGCTAGTAACCTGCTAATGAGGACGACGTTACTGGGCTGCCCTGCACCATGCTAATGACACACTTAGCGCAGATTGACATCTCTCTGCAAAATTACCCAGAAATCTTTGCATCACTCACCCTTAGGCTCAATCACACAAATGCGCCAAAGTTGTGCCAGTTTCCCATAATTCCCCTGGGGAGCAAGAGAAACAGCAATGGCAATAATATTACTATTATTAACTTTGCAGAGAACAGGATTGCTGTAATGTCATTAAACATACTAGTTTGTAATGCAGGTTTACACACTGGGCCCACTGTTGTGTACACTAGCTCTGCCAAAGTACCCATTTTATCAAAGGAAGTGGGCGGAAAATGAGAGGAGCTCGCGTATAAGGAGTGTGTTACAAGTGTGAAGTGCACTCTGGGTGTGACCTTTGACCCAGAAGGCCAGGATCCAAAAGAATTGAGCAGAACCACTGCAGCAAAACTGGGCTTTATTAGTGAAAATATTTACAGGTGTTCAGAGCAGGGTCCAGAGAGAGAAGGATAGGGATGAATTTGGGGGTGAGGTGCAACTTCAGGCTGTTAGCCTCTGGGGGTCAGGTATCTGCCAATTGGTTGGTCACAGAGTCCAAATCGAGAGGACAGCCTACACATTCTCCAGTGGAGAGCTAAGTGAGCCGATTAGTGATGTCCCACCTGTCTCTCCCCCCTGCGCTAAATAGTTACTGAGATGAGAAATCAAATGCAGTCTCCTGATTGCTTGCCTTCTGAGGCCTGGTTGGCCTCCATGGGTGTCCGTGGTGACACCCAAGGCACTGGCCATGCATTCCAGCCCTGTCCTAAAAAGTCACTGGGGTCACACGGGGCCCGAGTGAACTGCTTATAGGGGGCAGATTTCCATCGTTCCTACCCTGCCAGATCGGTGCCCCCGTCGCCCCGGGGCTGTTTGAAAGGCTTCCACAGATAAGGCCGGCCTCTTGGGCAGTAATGCCGCCATCCACTTCCTCAATTATTCCTCCCCAGTCTGGGATAATTTCCTCCAACTTTGTTGTGAGAGATCTCTGGATAAACGTTCAGAAAGTCGCATTATGCGAGTCGGCGAGTGTGTGGAGCGAACGCGTGTAATAGGGGCGCAGAGGGAGCGGGCGAGCGGGTGAGCAAGCCAGGACAGCTAAATATAACTGCACACAAGGCCCGGTCCCAGCCCAGCGACGCCGAAGTGTGAACCCCAAGCTCCCGCCATTGCTGCACTCAAAACTCACATCTTAATCCTAACCCTAATCCTAACCCTAACCCTAACACTAACTCCCCACCGAGCTTAACCTAGCAGGACCGAACAATCCTATAGGCAAAATAAGCAACTGCCTAGGGCACTATGTTCTGAGGGGGTGCCAAACCCCCCCACCGGCCCTGTCTCCAACCACCAGAGCTCACTGCTTTGACAAATCTGCCTGGAGAGAAACCTACCTCAGCAGATATAAGCAGAGTCCTGCGGGCCCCAAGCCAGCTGACTCTCTCCTCCTCACGTCCATGTCCCCCTGGAACTGCATGTGAATCTCGCAGCCCTACGAGTGATTTTATTTTATTTTATTTTTTCAAAATGTGCCTTGAAGACAGAGCTGGACCTGAAACTTCTGCATCTCTGCTATCTTAATATTGTGGATTCTCGGTCCCCATTTCCTGTGGAATTTACTCGGGGAGCCCTGTAATGTTCCCCTGAACTACAATAAATCTGGGAAGATATTCCTCTCCCCGCAACCCTGACCGGGATAAGCAGTAGGAAGAGGGATGGATGGATGATATTCCTCTCTCTAGGGCTGCTCTTTTGTGCTCCACGTTGACCTTCCTCTTCCTCCATGCTGTGGTCCAGCTACGTCTTGATTATTATAGTCCTCAAGCTCCACTTCTCTTGTCCTGATTATTCCATACTGCTCTCCTGAATTAATTCATCCATCCATCACCCTGGACCGGTTCTTGTGGGGGGAGGGTCTGGATCTCATCCCAGGCAGCATACTGGGGGGCCCATCACAGGGCACACAGACATTATGGGCAATTTAGAGACTCAAATTAGTCTAACTGCGTGGCTTCGGACTGCGGGAGGAAAGTGGAGTACCATGAGGGAACCTGGGAGAGCACGTGGCGTCCCTGTGCGGATTGGCGCTGGTATCTATCATCACAATGAACACGTGGCTATGAAATGCTTTCTGGGATGGTTAAAGACTCGCTCACCGCACACAGACACACGGAGGGGAATCGGGATCAAAGCCCCATGCCCATGAAGTGTGAGGCGCTGTGTCACCCTGTTATCAGATCATTTAAGAGCCATCGATTATTAACGGATTCATTTATTTAAATTACACTTCCTGATCCTATAAAATATTGCCAAGTATTTGTAACTGTCCCTGGCTGCTGCAGGATGGATAGGATGGATGGATGGATGGATGGATGCTTGTGCTGTTGCTTGTGTTTTTTTCTGTTTTGTTGCAGAAACTTTTTACAGGTGTACATTGCATTACTGTGCAAAGGGTGCTGTGTGACTTGGGTAGTGACACTATCTCTGTGATCAGGAGGGTGCTGGTTCATATCCCAAGACTGGCAGGGAGATTTTACCATTGGGCCCTTGATTAAGGCCCTTAACCCACAGCTAACCCAGGGACTGTAGGAATTGCTCCGGATAAAACTGTCAGCTGGACAAATAAAATGTGACGTGTTTATGTGAGCAGTTGGTTTTGCTATTTAAATGACTGAACGCGGGTCCCTGCTGTGGGTCTGTCATCTCCACACTCTGGGTACAGCGCTCCCAGAAGGCAGCGGCTTTGCGGATAAGGCGCGCCTTTTTGTTGTTTTTATGTGCTGTGTTGGCCCAGGAGGAATTCGGGGCGGGTGTGCGGGTGATGGCGGCTGAGAGCGGGGGGTGTAGCGCAGTCAGACTTTAGGAGAGAAAAAAAATGGCGGCAGTAAAGCCAGCGGTCGGTGTGCAGACGGAAGGGTGCGAGGGCCACCACGGGGCCCCCGGGGGGGGGCATGTCTGCCCCCACAGCCTGGGCGCCGGCCTTCTCCTGTAAACAGGACCCAATAAAATGGCCCTGGTGCCCGTCAGGCTGGCTGGTGGGGAAGTCTGAGCTGCGCGTCCTCCCAATCCTTCTCCTAACCATGTTCTGTGGGCCGACTATCTTCAGCGGATGAGAAATGGCACCTTACCCCTTCCGGCTGCTGTGCATGTGCCCCTTTACTGATTCAGCTCATGTGAATTGCTTCCCTCATTACTTATCTTTGCTTCTGGTAATCGGTTAAGTTTGGGACACAGGAGTTGCACAGGAGACAGGATTGATGTCCAGCCGAGGAGACTTGGGGTGTGTGTGTGTGTGTTTTGGGGGTGGGGATTCTCGTCAAATAAGACCAGACAGGAGAAGGATTCCCCCCGCCATGACCCCTGATTACAGTACCGACCTCAATGCACTCACAACATCACATTCAAAGGACAGTATGACATCATATCTGGTTCTGATAGTGGCCAGTCTGGATCTCAGGCCGAGGAAGGATGTGACAGACTAGGTCGAGGGTCTGTCTTTTTGCAGGATGGTGCAAACTCCTGCCCCGGGGCAGTAAAACAGATCTTTAAAGCATGTGTGGGTGGCTTTGATGCCCTCAGGTCTGGTCATTATCATACTAGCCGAAAGGTTCACCTGGTCAATGTGAAGCACCCAGACTGTGATTAGCTCCATATCGTTTCCTGCAAGGAAGTGTCCATGCCACATCCGGTCTGGCGAAGAGGAGACGGCCTCTGAGGACTTATGGGAAAGGTTAATGACCAGGGTGCTGGAATGTTCTACATGATTAAATATGTGGTGGTGGTGGGTGGGGTTAGAGATACACCAATGACATGTGGAGCTTCCCAGAAAAACTGAAACTTAGGTTTGGGGAATGCCTGCAATAATGATTAATAATAAACTGAAATTTAGTTTAATATATGCAAAGTACATACATTGCAATTAAATGCTCACTCTAAGATCTGCCCGCTGCATGATGCAAACACAGAGTAATGGTCAGTGGTGTTGTTAGGAATTTGGAGGGTAGTCTGTCCTCGGCTGGACAGCAGTTCCTCTGGGATGTGGGAATAGTGGGCGAGCAAGAGGGAGCTGCAGGTGCTGGAGAGAACCAGAGGAATTATAAAGCAGGAATCCAGGCCAGGTCGCAGCGCCAGCAACGGCTGCTCTGGGCACGGCACGCGCAGACAGAAATGCGATGACATCACCGCGCCCGGGGAGACATGCTACACGCTACACGCTGCACGCTACACGCTGCACGCTTGTGAAGGCGAATCACGGCGTGCATTTCTCAGGAAAGCATGTGAAAGTGCCTTTTATTATTCCAGGAGTGACTCCAGGAAGACCACCTTGCGAGTCCCCCCCCCCCACCCACCTCCGAAGCCACGTCACATGACACTCCTTCATTTTTCACTTGCTATGTCACTCCGGACTCTGCGCTTTGCCGCTCGCCATAACATGACGCCAGCCCAAAAACTTTAAACTGTTTTCAAACAGTAGAAGAATTAATTGGAATGACACAATCAAACTCTCCATATGTGTCCTTCTTTTTTTTTTTTTTGCTTTTCCAAGACTTGATTTCATTTCCATTCCTGCTCTCTGCTCTCAGAGCCGGCATTAAAGGCTGGTGGGCAAAGCAAAAGCCCAGGCATAATGAAATTAAAAGCACGGAGCTCAGGGGCAGTGCAAAGGCCTTCGACTCAGCCTGAAACTTAATATAGAGCTCGCTCAGACCTCAGAATTTCAGAGATAACTTTGCAATCCCATAATCCCCATCTCCTCTTGATTAGAATGTCAGGAGCTGATCCTGTGTGGGTGGGGGAAACTGTTGTTTCTTTTCTCATGAGTCTTGTGACACATTACTACAAAAAAGCAGCATGAGAATATAAATATTTGATAATGAGAATGAAATGAAAGGGGAGTTTTATGAGTTAAGGAGTTGTGGTTTTTTCTTGTAGCTCTTAAGACTGTAAACCCTGAGATAAGGCACAGCGGGAGGCGCAAACATTTAGCATTTAGCATTCCGTGGAGAGGCTAGCTGACCCGTCCTCGCACCTTCTGAAGTTCTGTCTTTAGAAATGTATCAAAAAGCACACAGTCCTCCCCTGGAAAGTGAGAAGTCTGAGCTAAATTAATTTCGGCGCTAAGTAAACAAATCCTTAGATAACACTGAGAAATGTGATGACATCAGCACCAATGAAAATTTCCTTCCTTAAAAGAAACCTTTTTTGTGTGCGTGTTATTTTTTAATGAGGCACCGTAGCGACAGGAAATCCAGTGGGATTGCACACACTCACGCACCCACGGCACCGCTCTGCCCATGTTTATAACCCATGGTGCTTTGCGGTCGGCCTGAAAGCATCGTTGAGCCTCTCTGTTGGGCTGAAGCCCTGCATCCGCTAATCTGCGGCCCAATAAATCGGGAAGCAACATGGCTCCCCATTGGCCGGACACCCTGCCAATCAGTCTGCATCACCCACATCCTTTTATAGGGCTCGTTTTCTAGGAGTTAGGTTGGAGCATGGGGGCTGTTGGGTTTAATGTTTAGAAGTCGGTTAACAGTCGTGAAGTTGTTCGGACTCAAGGCCAAGTTGCTTCTTCTGAGAGAGTAAATGCAGGCTGGCTCATTCCTGGCCTCATTTAGCCTGTTTTACCTTCTTGCTCATACTTCACAGGCAGGTGGGTGGCCGGATGACCCTCGCTGGCTACGTTTTAATGTTAGTATCACGTGGAAGTTGGCATTTCTTTCTGGGGGGGGGGGTAGACACCTGACAATTCGGCCAGGCCCGGATTTTTGGCCGATACATGATGGGACCCCCCCCAAGGGAATCAGAGGCAAGGTGGGGGGGGTGGGGCTTTCACAGAGTTCAGTTTTTGTAGGGGGTTTATAGGTCGGCTGTGTTCAGCCTTGGCTGCATATCCCCCCCCCCCAACAAAGCCTGCCATGTTTGCACAGCTGGGAAGGCAGCGGTGGGGGACGGATGCAGCAATCCTAACATCACTGACCCCCCCACACCACCCATCCGCAAACACACACGCACACACACACACACACTGCTCTCTCCAAAGCCTTCTCCCATCAGCGACCACTCCGGGACGGCTAGTCTAATCCCCCCCCCCCCCGAATCTGACGGTTGCCCTTCTTCTAGCGCTGCAAATTTCTTAAAATACGTATTTTTAGCGGTCGCCTTTCAATAACCAAAAAAACGTCAGTGTTTTGTCAAATTTCATATTTTGGTTGGGCTTATGACTTCCCTTCTGCGGGGCCAAACAGCAAAGGCTACGGCCCTCAGAGATGGAAAAAAAAAGATTTATGCATTCTGGGTAAAAATAGTGAAGCGTCTGTGAAAAGCAGGATAGAGAAAAATGTAGGGTGGGGGGGGTGGGGGGGTAGGTCCCCACCGTAGATTAATGGGGATGTTTTGAGTGAACATTTCGGCAAGAACCCTGCCGCCATTTCTCTTATACAGTTAGGCAGACATTTGGCAGCGTAAATCTGAAGTAAAATGCCCTCCAACAAAAGCAATAACATCCAGGGAAACTTCATTCCTGCTTCGCTGGCATCACCAGGCCACTCAGTGATACGTTGCACTGCTGCGGGTGCGTTAGAGAGTCCTCCGACCCACAGATGGCGACAGAGCATTCAGAGGTGATCACTGTGTCACTGAGTTGGGTGTGAGGGGTCTCTGGGAAGGGCTGAAAGGTCTTCCCTCGCCACGTGCGCAGCTGTTTTTTTTTTTGCTATCCACAGACATGCGCAGTCGTACCCCTTTTTAGCTATCTGCGTACATGCACAGCTGTGTTCCTCTGTGTGCATGCTTGCACAGTGACAGTCTTTAACTGTCTCAAAACATGTGCATTTTTTTTGCTTTCTTTGGACCCACTTAGGCATACTCCATACCTTCTGGCTGCGCAGCTGCATGCAGACGTACTCCTTACAGCCGCCTACGCTGCAGCTGAGCAGACATTCATTGCAGAGGCTCAGAGCCTTGCATTGCCCTGCTGATAAACCGTGTGGTTTTTCCTCACTGAACCTCGCAGCATGCCACCTTCCCAAGGTGCACCTGCAAGGCCTCCCCCCTGGGATTGCTGCATACACTTTGTAAGGTGGTAAGGGTTGTATGTTCGAGTCCATGGCTTCTGCCTTACCTTCCTCCCTCCGAGTGGAGGTGACAGGGATTCCGGAATCTACGTCACAGTCCGGCGGGATATGCGTTTAAAAATTGAGCGCTTCTGTCTGCCTGATGCCGGCCAGAAGCGGAGCAGCAAACCCTAACCAGATGTTACTTCCCTGCTGTTCGAAACATGCATTTCCAATTATACACCTTGTCGTGTCCTCAGTGGGGCCTGCTAATGTGTGCTCTGCCAGATGTAGTATTTGTTATATTTGTTGTTTAAAGGTAATTTGAATATATATATTTGGCCAATCAGCTTGAAGCCTGTCACAGGCAGAACAGGACATGACGCAGGGAATACCATGGATGAGATGCAGATCCATCACACTCAGAATTACACACTATGGACAGTTTAGAGAAATTGGATGGTTTCAGCTCTGTGGGAGGAAACCAGAGTACCAGGAGGAAACACACGCAAATATGGGGAGAACATAGGAAAAACATGGAGAGAACATAGGGGAACATGGCAAAAACAAGGGGAACAGGAGGAGAACATGGGGGAAACATAGGAGAATATTAGGAGAAGAAGGGGGAACATGGGGAAAACATGGGGGAACAGGAGGAGAATGTGGGGAACATTAGGAAACCTTGAGAGAACAAGGAGAAACATTGGGAAAATGTGGGGGAACACGAGGAGAACGTGGGGAACATTAGGAGAACGTGGGGGTGCATGTTTGAACATGGGGAGAATATGGGGAACATTAGGAAAACATAGGAAGAACATGGGGGAGCATGTGGGAACATGGCGAGAACATGAGGAACATTAGGAGAACATGGGGGAGCATGTGAGAACATGAGGAGAACACGCTACTGCCTCCTCCATGCCAGTTCCATGAAGTGCCCTCCTGGGATGCTTTTCCAGCTGTCCTGAAGGAGTTCCCTCATATATGCTGAATGCTCATTGGCTGCTTTTCATTCACTCTCTGGTCAGACTCCAAAACCATTTCTATTGTGTTTTGGTCAGGTGGTCAGGTCATGTGAAACGGCACTCTGTCATGTTCCTTTGTTGGCGGCTTGACGTGCCCAGACTTTTTACTGTGTTCTTATATCACAGTGTGTTTGGTCGTCTGATGTTGCTACTGCTGTGTTTATCTTTCATTATTGTGATTCTCGCCGTTTTCATAGCTACAGCTCTTTACCCGGCGCACTCTTTCGTCTGCCTTTCGCATTCTGACAGCCGTGCGTTCACAGCGATATCCCAATCAGCGTCCTTCTGTCACTGATGCCTCTCGACCTTGATGTTCGCGGACTGTCTGCAAGTTCTTACCTCCTTACGAAAAAACCAGAACTGCTCCCACCCTCCGCGTGCCATCTGTGTCCCCCATGTTCCGGGTCGGCCAAGATTGATTCCAGTCTGACCTGGCAGACGGCGAATGTTGGGTTTGGACCGGTGCTGTCAGTCAGCTGCAGTCAGTGTGCACTTTCAGCAGCGGCGAGACGGATTTACGGGGGGCAGACCAGGCCGAGCGGGGACGCAAACACCCCCACAAGAGGTCCGTGGGGTGCAGGGGCAGGCCAATCAAGACTGAGCCCCAGGGAGTCCCTGATCTGACCCACCTCCAGTTTGCTTAAACTCCTTCAGGTTCTCCACTGAGAGCAGCTGACAGCCCCCCCCTCCCCCCCGCAGGAAGATCTGACTGATCTCACAGGCCACATAAACACAGATTCAGCAGAAAGGATAGAAAGGAGTGGTTTGTGCTGGAGGGGTGCTGGGGGTTGTTTTAGGCTGGGAGGGGTTATACATTGCCACAGAGACTACAATACCTCAGCAAGCATTCCTGTTGCAAAGCTGGGGGGGGTGTCGCACACTGCTGGGGTGGAGACAGAGAGAGAGAGAGAGAGAGAGAGAGAGATGACAGATGTCAGTGCCCCCACAGCCCTGCTGTATAAAAACACTGTGGTCAGAGTTGTGCTGGAGCTTCCCATCATTATGCGAGACGGCCCGCATGAGCAAAGCGAGACCGCAATCTGGGTCCTGGCCCACCGCACGCAGGTCGGGCTCCGCCCCACAACTTAGCCATTATTCCCTGGGAGCCGGCTTTTGGCCGCCGGGGCCAGCCCTCGGGGCCCTGGCATCTGTCGATGCTCACCCCAGGTGGCCTGGAGAAGAAAAACAGAAAAGGTATTTTCAGAGCTTAAAGCGGCCTAAATTTAATTAAAGGTTACTACCGCTTTAAATATTCAAGAGTCTTGATCGTGGGCATAACGTGAAAAAAAGATGCAGAAACCCCCATGGGTAATTTAATACGTTGCTTTAAGTCTTGGGATATATGGCACTAAATATATTCTGACCTTTCTTTGCATGCCTGGAGTCTCCCGGCTGGCGTGGACGGTCAAGGGCGTAGGTGTGCTTTGGTCAGGTCTATGAATTAGCAGATACATCTGTTAGAAAGGCAGGCAGACCAGGCCATGAATCATGGTATTTTTAGAGTGACATCACTCCCCCAGGATGTGAGGGTAGTCCGTCGCTGGTTTGCATTCCCGCCTGGATGCAGCCTTCCGCAGTGGGGTTACTGCCATGCTTCTGACCTCATGGGGTGGAAAGGGGGGGCAGCATCGGGCCCGCGGCGGGAGGGGACCTTTCAGGTGCTCCACTTCTACAGCACCTCCGGGACCCCCATGCAGGTGTAGGAAACCCCCTTGGAGGGCCCCGTAAAAAGAAAATAAGAATAATGACTCAGAATCGATATGAAAAAAAAAAAAACGCCAGGTTATTAAAACTCACGGGCCTTTCATTTATGGAGGTTTTTTTCCAGCGTAAATCTCCACCTCTCTGACAGGTTCTCCATCTCGGTCACCTCCCCAAAGACGGACCGGATCCCGGAATGCGACGCTTGCTTTTTAGACCCGGGTCTCACACTCTCTCTCACACACACACAGCTTGATTTATCAAGTTTCTCACCTCTGCAAAATCTACACCTGCTCTGTCCCTCTGAATAATAAATCTTTTAATGTGCAGTTAAAGTGGAGCAAACATTACAAATGGAATTAAGCCATGAGGCAAAGCGGAAGCTCTGGTTTCATTTTTAGGTCTCGCCTTTTATTCGTACAAAAGCTGACAGAGCAGACGCCCGGCTTACAGTCTGAGGTTTTAAGGCGGACGGCGAAGGCCGAGGCCCTGAGTAGCTGACAGGTTTGACTGGACTAGTACTGTTATGTATATCTATGCCCAGTGTGCATAGATATACATGTTTTTGCACTTTGAATGCCAATTCGTTATTCATAAGAACCTAAATCTCTGTTCTGTAGTCTGTTTCATTGCACTTTAGAACCTGAACTTCTGTATTGTGGTGTCTGATTTTCTGTTTTAGTGCCTGACCCCCTGTTCTGTAGAACCTGTTTCTCTGTGATCTAGAACAGCCTCTAGAACCTGGCCTTCAGTTCTGTAAATTTTCGCTCTCTGTGCTTTAGAACCTGAACCTCTGTTCTGCAGAGTCAGATTCTTTGTATTCATCACTGCCTTCAACTCTGTTCTTTGGAAGCCGGTTTTCTGTGTTTTTAGAGCATGGCACTCTGCTTCTTTCACACATTTTTTATGTGATTTAAAACCTTGCACTTTGCTCCCTAGGATCAGGTCCTCCATGCTTCTTCTAATCATCCCCCTCTGAGGAGCAGGTCTGAATGTCGGTTTAAGTTTAACAGGAAGCTGTAGAATATGCACATACCCAGCTGCAGCTCCAGGGCTGGGGCCAGGCTGGCCGTGACCAGGAACGGACACAAGATCCTGTGGAGAAATGAAATTTTGTTTATTTTTCTGTTCCACGAGACCCAGTTTGTCGGACTTCCAAGATGACCTTCGCTTGACTGGGAATTTTGGTGTGGGTGTTCTGGGCCAGTCCAGAGGAAGAGATCCCAGATCAGAACACAATACCGGGACGACACGCATCCGGTTCCTTGCTGGAGAAAGCCAAACACTCTGAAATGGACCATCTTCTTGAAACCTCAATCAGCTGCCCATTTTTTTTTAGGAGGGTTGGGGGGGGGGGGGTGGCCTGAGGGCAATAAATCATGGGAAATGAGCTGGCATGATAGACTTCCAGGGCAGAAATACTCGCACCTGCAGCCCTAGTCTCTGGGGCGTCTGCTGGAGGCATTATAGGTGCTGGGGGGTCAGTGTGCGTCTGCTGAGAGCCTTCTCTGGGAGCGACGGGGCCGACGTGGCGTGACCCGGGCAGAGCACAAACCTGCCAGAGCCAATTTGCTGACCTCTGCAGCCTTTGGCACTTTCCCTCCATAACTCTAACGTAACTCTACTTCAAAGGGGGAAATCACATTTATTTTTCTTAATATCCCCAATTTATCAAAGAAACCTGAAAAAAAACTGACAGGTTGCTGTAGGAAGCTACGGCATGAGCGAATCATGTGCGGCACGCTAACTGCCCATTAGCAAGAGTTCCCAGAGGCCTGCCATCACAGCAGACAGAGACGAAGGCCTGCTGACAGTATTCATATTCAACCTGTTTCATTAACCTCCGGCCCCCGGGCTAATCCATTCTGAGGGTGTTTTCTTTTTAAGGCCACCGATGAAGTGTGGAGACGGACCTCCATGGCTGTCGAAGGGCCCGTTCCCCCCAAAATTAGGCCCGTTAAATGAAATGACCCCCGTGTCCCCCCCAGTAATATGTAAATGGCACTTTGCCGCTGATGGAAAAGAATCCACCGACCCCCGGGGCTGCGACGGCCGGAATATCGAGTCTGAAATGGAGTGAGAAGCGGTACTGCGGTCCGGTTTCGCCGGGCCCCCCATCTCGTTAGCACGTTACCGCCGAGCGGCTAGCGCTCCGCCTGCCTTGTTATTTTAGCTGGTGCCAGACGGCGGCCCGCGCACGTGATTTACCTCCACCACGTCACCTCTGCGCTAAATATTTTCGGAAACTGGCGGGCCGAACAAACAGTGTAAAAACCAGGTTGGGGGGGGGTCTGTGTTTTCTTTTTAAGGTAAATCTTGGCAGGAACGGACGCTCTACAGGGCGACGTGATACAGCTGTGCATCCTCCCGCAACCACTGGCGTGACGAGGTTCCTGATGGCTCCAGAACCTAAACCTGCTCAATTTGGCATTATATTTATTATTATATTTATCTCGGGTGCGGAAGCAGCCGGCAAAACTGCCTAAGAATCGGACGTCTTTTATGTAACTTTTTTTGTATTTTGCATAGACATGTGTATTTGATTTGATTTTGCCTTGGATGATGTGACCATTTTACTTTCACCTATCTCCGCCCACACTCCCCCTGGTTGGCAACTTTCACCAATCCTGACCCCCCCCCCAGTCAACTTTTCCCATCGCCAGCCACCCCCCTTTTTGTAGGTGATTAACGGGTGATTAATCCATCTCTGACCCTCTCTCACCATTGCACGCTCCTGTGGGGGGCAGGGGGAAGTTTTCCAAGCAGCAGAAGAGCCCCTTTTGGCAGTAGCGGGGGGGGGGCGCCCCCCCCCCCCCCCCCCCCCCCCCCCCCCCCCCCCCCCCCC
>JAODKN010000046.1:2789191-2808736 GCA_026774425.1 Petrocephalus zakoni
GTGTACCCTTATATCATGTATACCTCTGTAGGTCTGGCTGACTCAGTTAAATGTTGCTTTGGATAAAAGTGTATTCTAAAAAAATTTTTTTAAACAAATCACTGGGTTCAGAGATACACTATGTTTTATACCTCCTACATACCAGTCAACCATTTTATCCCTCACACTTTCTGATGCCTCTCCATAGCTGTACGTTTTACATACATATGATGCTGTCTTAAGCCTTCTCGCCCCCTGGCTTGCCTCATCACATGTCCACCTCTCAAATGGCATCACTCAGCCTTAAAGTCGACATGGACCCTGGAGGCGGGACCATCAGATTTTGCTCCCCCTTCCTCAGCTTGGATGACCCCAAGCTTATTCCTCGGCCCGAGAGCCATACAGTCACAGGTGTCTCACTGCATTTGATGATAGCTGCAAAGTATAATGGATCAGTGGTGAGGACCTTATGTATGATTTCTGCCGAGAGGAACCTGCAGGGAAATCAGTGAGATCTCAGACTGGTAACATCCAGATAGCCCAGCACCAAGGCATCAAATCAAGAGCGTAAAGTGCACCATGCGGAAGGATTCATCACGCCATAAAGTGATGCCCGCTTGTGTTACTTTCCTGGGATTTCTCTTCCTTAATAAGTAGCTTTGATAATACTGTATGACTCTATACTGTATGAGTTTTCTTAAAATGACTCCCTTAATGAACAACTATCCTCAAAGTAAAAACAGGAGCTATATCTTCAGCTAATTGCCATCCTGCCCAGAGTGTCCTAGGCTGCCTGAAGGCCTTTGCTTCCTGGATTAGACTCAATGTTCTCGCTACCCGGCTACAGCTATATAATGATGTAAGAAGGGTGTTTCACATCGTTTGCAAAGGTGTAAAGTTCAGGTTCAGAAAGTACAAATCCAGACCAGGATTTTGTTTCAACCAACCAGTTGTGCACTCTGTGACTGACTCTTTATACTCAGCTGGTTGGGTGAAACAAAATCTTGGTCTGAATTTGTACTCTCTGAACCCAAACCACCTCTGGTAGATTGAGTCATAATTAGCATCATCCTCACTGATGGAGCCCATCAATTTGTACACTGAGTCTGTTCTGGAGCTCCTGGTTCCACTCTCCAATAACACACCATGGGCCAGAGAGTGAAGAGGACACACACACAGTTATATTGCAGTATTTACTGAGACTACAGAGTAAAGATGTAGGTGGCAACCAGAGGTGGACATTTAAACCAACCAGTAGAGTATAAAGAGTCACAGTCCTAGAGCTCTCAGAGTTGGTTGTTCAAAACAAAATCTTGTCTGGATTATTATTTTCTGGACCTGATATGTCTCTGCATATGGTCATCATCTCGTGTGCCGCCATCCCTGTTACAGAGATGTTGAAGAGATCAGAATCCAGTCCTCAGAACAAAAACATGTACTGGCTGGGGGGGGGGTACTGATGTAACCCGTTTGCAAGACACTGGTCAGTAGGCTCTATTTACCACATTCATGGGATACGGGCCACAGATTCCTGGTTAGCGAGAAACCTTCGGATTTCTATAGAAATTAACATTCCTTCCAGAATATGATGGCGGTGTGTGGAGGTATTTTTCCGAGAACAGGGCTGCCCTCGTTTAAGGTTAACCTTGGCTTAGAGTAAGAGACATCGGATTGGTTGTTGTTGTCTTATTTTTAGCACAATTTAGCTCTTTTAAAGCCCAATTAATTTTGAAGTCTATGAGGTTTTTTTATACCTCATTGATCTACTCCCCGGCACGGAAAACGCGAGCCAAGCAGGAGCAGGACGGCCTTCCCGACAAAGTGCCGCGTCAGGCGTTAGGATAAGTGACAGGGCGGTTGTCACAGCAAAGCGAGCCTGGAGCACAAATCGCGGGGGAGATGGTGATGAAGATACCTCCTGACAGTGCACCGTCAGCCCTGTCCACCGCGTGCCGCGGCAGAACGTCCGCGGAGAAGGGCGATGGACTGGCCCAGGGTGGGCTGTTTCATGTGACGGGAAGGCGCTCATAACGCCCGCCCAGTCAGCACTTTTTCGCACGGCAGTCACGTGGTTTCGGCACTAAACTTGGGTTGCGGCTTCATATCCGTAACATCTATCTGCAGAAACTGAGGCAGGAGAAGGGTACTTTTGTCAACTTACTCAGTGTGGTTTCTTATTCAAGAAGCTGAAACTTACTAAAAGGAGCAGCATTGAAGATTATAATCATAAGGATTAGCTTCAAGCAGGTGGCATAATGGTTAGGGATACAACTGTGTAATTGTCAGGTTGCTGGTGCGAGTTCCTGACCCGCAAGTACCGCTGAGGTAGTCTGAGCAAGGTACTGCCCCGAAGCACTACTCCCTGGGCGCTCAAGTAGCTGCCTGCTGCTATATCACAATCTCACATGGGCTAAATGCAGAGAACACAGTTAGTTGTTGTTTGCTGTGGTGCGTCAACAAAGACAATTAATCAGCTTTCATATACTTCTCAATATCCATCAATGTTCCACAACCGCTTATCTGATAGAGCAATATCTCCCAATCCGTCCTTGGGGACCCACAGCTGGTCCACAAAAATGTGGACTGTCTGACAGGGAGCTCCGAGGGAACAAAAACCTGGACCGGCTGTGGGTCCCTGAGGACTGGATTGGGAAACAATGGATAGGGTCACAGCGAGTCAAGAGTTTCCAGTAGGAAGTAGAGGGTTGCTGCTGCAGCTGGGAAATCCCTGAATGTACATTACAGGACACACTCATGCTATAGGAAATTTAGGAAAAAAATCACCTAACCACATGATTTTGGACATTAGCAGGAAACACCCCAGGAGAAGAGGCAAACTCCAGATACAGGCATCCAAGCCACAGTCAGAGTGCCAAATCACAACTCTACTTAGTACCCCACGCCTCTAAGCAGCCTCCATCAAAACTAGAAATACACCCCTTGCAATGTTTTGATGACACAGATGGAGACGGTGTATCATGAAAGACCATTTCAGTTTGAGACCATTGCAATGCATTGATTACATAACATTTCTTGTATTTTTGAAAGCAGTTTCACCTCCATAATTAAAGTTATTTGCATAAGATGCTGAATAGTTACCCTGCTATATTGGTTTCATTTCCAGACCAGTATGGTCGGTAGGCTTAATTTAGGACAGATTAATCCATCCTTCTATATTTAGAGCGGAGAAAACGAAAGAAATGCTGTAGAATATTATGCCATTAGCTAAATTTACTTGTCACATTTTGTGTGAAGTCCATGATTGGCCAACATCCTAGGGGCATGAGCGAGCGTACAGCACACCATAGGTAAATGGTGTCACACCGCTTTGCTGGGAAGGCCATAGGGAATTACCTCAACACTGGTGTACCGATGCAACACGAAACTATTCCAGCCTCCCAGCGCTTGTTGCCTCCGTAGGTGTGATTGTGTTTTGAATGTTTAGTGAAACAAAAGTTGTTGTTTAATATAAAAATATGATATAAATTATATGAAATGCTATTAGTCCCTCTTCTTCAGATTCAGAAAGAGTCTCACATGAGGAAAAAAAAAGACAGTTGCACTGTCATGGTGTTTTCAAATAGTGGAAGTCTGGCACCCGGCTTAAAAGACCACGACGGAAAAAAAAGTTCAACAGACTCTCAGAGTGACGCATTTGAGATGACGTGTCAGCCAAGCTCGGAAGCCGGTGACCCATTTCCCACAATGCATTTCGCAGAGTTTGCAATTTTCCCACCAGAGTAGTCATCAACTATGCCGCGGTTCGCAGAAAAACTGCGGCTGTGGGTTTAAGTGTTTTTTGTTGATGCGGAAACAAGAATGAAGGAAATGGATCCGTCCGGTACTGCCTGGATCACTGAATGACAAGTGTATTCACAAGCTGTTTTCTCTATAACGGGAAAGTGGGAGGCAGATTTTACACGGGAATGTGGGTCTGCCATGCTGCTTCTGAATGCATCTTCTGGCAGCAAAAATGTGAATGGGGGTCACAATCCGGACTCACACACAGTTCGGATCAAATTACAAAACAGCACGCAGTTGTACAATCGTGAGTCAGGTCGTGTGATATTCTTCCACGCCTAATTTATACCGTCTCAGATTCTCAGTAGTCTGAGGTTTTATGTGAAACTGCGGATCGGGGTTCCTCTTTTCTTCGTCGTGATCTTGGCGGCGAGTAAATGTTTTGATAGTCTCGTCACCACGGAATCCGTTTCTGTTTCCTCGTTTTGACAAGAGCGTTGAGACTCTGAAGGTACTTCACCTCAAAAGGCTTTCTCATCCCAGGCATGCCAGGCAAAATGCTTTCTCATCTTCTTACCGCAACAAAGTTCTCCTACAGAGTAAACTTTACGACCTCACACCTGCCATTACACCAGAAGAACAATGGATATGTGGAATTATTTATTCTGGACTCAAGGTCAAAGTTTTGAAAAGTCATGATGGGGAATTATAATGCTTGTCATCCCAGAAAACTACCCTCTGTGAGATGTGCCGTTTGGGCTGGAAAGTGGTGTGATGGGGGTTTGCATTTGGGAGACCATGGGTTTGAAAAGGGGGCACCTCCAGCCTCGCCGATCCCGTGACGGGTCACTGGCAGCCAATCACGGCATGGTCACCCTGTTTCTGTACCCTGCAGGCGAACATGCAGGGTAGGGTTGTTATTTTAGGGGTGCGACTTAAATATTCATTTTGCCCTCCTAAGCCCATCTATCTTTGCTGCATCCTCATCAAGCATTTCATTGTTTGTGGTGAAGAAACTGTCCAGCTTAAGCAAATTTTCTTCATTTTGTAATGTTGCTGGCATGTCGACTTTGTGGTTGCATATAACATTCATGTCAGCTTGTGAGTCGGAAGACCATAGCTAGCTAGATGTTTAGCGAGTTCCTGCATAAGAAACGTATTTATTATTATTTATTATTTAGTGTAGTGACTGTTTGTGGCCAACAGGGGCCCCCAGACCTTTGGGGGGCCGACACAAACGCATGATTTGAGTGGTGGTAAACACAGCCTCTGACAATGTAGTGCATCTACTGCATCAAAGCCAAGTTAACAAGGCGTGTTGCAAAAATAACGCTCCGTTTCTTTACTTAAATCTCTGTCAGCCACATTAAATGAGTTTATTGGTACCTTCATGCAAACTTCTGTATCCTCTGTGGCTCTCAGTTGCAGACCTGGCACCCCGCTGCAATGTCCGGTCTTGGCACGCCAGCCTGGTACATTGCCTTCCTTTATATGAGTAGTACGGGAGAGATTATCGTGCTTATTTTTGGCTGTAGAGTAACAAGATGTGCTGAAGGCTTGGGCCAATCACCGTGGCCTGATGTGAACCGTCATGACCTCTTTACACCAACACATCGATATCTGAGAGAAAACGAAAACGAATCACGCCCTATGTGATGTTTCCAGGCTGCGTGTTTATGTCTCTTTCGCAACCCCCCCCCCATCTCTCCGGTACTTCCAGGTTCCCTGGTTTTTCTCTCCCATTTCCAGTCCAAATCTGAGGTGTGTTCAGGCCGGATTTCTTTGCAGGATTTGCCCCCCCCCGAAGCTCCAGATGGGTGAGGGATGCGATAAATACCCCGTCTGGTGTGGGTGCAGAGCCTCTGTCCCCTCTAACTCCCATGCAACATTAAAATAATGTCCCGGCTGGTGACAGACATGGCAGCGTGTGACTCATCGCACCAACCTGGCAGTCCCAGTCGACATTAAGGCTATTTCTGCCTCTCTCGTATCATTCCTGTTTCCCTTCCTCCCAGGCGTCCTACAGTCTTAGAGCACACTTACCCCATATTGACCTGACCCCCGTAGCCTCTGGCAGGGCCTGGAAAGGAACCGTGCGAGGTGGAGGCGGGGGGCTGCCGTTACAGATCAGGTTTGCCGGAGTCCCTGGTCACCCTTACTACACTACAAGTACAAGTTACACTAGCTTCCAGATGAGAATGGGCGTCCGCTACAGGGGCCCGCCCACGGTGACGATTTTGACCTTGTTTTACTTGAATCTGCTATATCCACCCCACATTGATAACTGGCAAACTAACCTTATATATGGCTGAAGGACCCCCTTTCTCCGCGTGCATAATGTAAACTTGCCACGACCCCCAGACATCACGAGTGGCTTTGGCATTCTTCGGCAGGCTGGTATCCAGGGCTGTCTTGTCAAGCCAGGGTGATTCAGGTGAGGTGGGGTGGAGGAGGGGGGCAGGAATAGGGCCTCTATTAGTGTCAGGCTGATACTGGCCTACCACTAGATTCCTCCTCCTGCCGAGGAGCAGTGACGGCGCCGATGGCTCCCCTCCTACTCAGGTCCACACGGGCAGACAAATGAAGCTTAACAGTGGAGCTGTGTGCACGGTCAGTATTTCTGGTCACTAACAAATCAGCCTGTGGGTGACATTGCTTCCACAGCACTGGCTGAGGCTGGCTTAATAAACTATCCTAGCCGTAGGGAGTGCTGCTGTATCGCTGGCCCATTACAAATCCCACTACATGCTAAACCTACTATGTACCAAGCCCACTACATGCTAAGCCCATTTTGTGCTAAACCCGCTATCTGCTAACTCTGCTACATGCTAAGCCCAATATGTGCTAAGCCCTTTACATGCTAAACCCGTTATGTGCCAAGCCCACTACACGCTAAACCAGCTACATGCTAAGCCCATTTTGTGCTAAGCCCGCTACATGCTAAGCCCGCTACATGCTAAGCCCAATATGTTCCAAGCCTACTACATGCTAAACCAGCTACATGCTAAGGCCCCCTGTGCTGAGCCCACTTCGTGGCTCCCTGTCTAAAAGACAGATGTCTGTCGTACACCGTAGGGTGACCCCTCGTCTGCATTTCGCCCGCATAGTCCGGTTTTTCAGCCCTCTGTCTGGGCTGCTATTGGGTGTCCTCCTCTTGGCCTCCGTTTTCCCTCCTCCTTCTCACCTCCCCATTAACAACTAGCACTACAGCCCCCCTCCCCAGTCACACAAAGACACAGGAACCACACACACATTCCGCAAGCTGAGCGTGCTTGCATTTTATTTTTTCATGCCACTCTGTCTCGATAACGAGCCTCGGTCCCGCTTTTCGGACACAGGTGTCCTCCGCTTTAGCGTCACGCCGGCGGCCGCACTAACACTCGTGCGAGGATGCACTGTTCCTCTGCCGATCCAGCATGCTTGCAGGCCAGCAGCCACAAATCCTTCGTCTTGCAGGGAATGGGGCGCTAATTATCGCCACAGAGTGCATTCCAGTCCAGGGAGCTCACTCACCTCAGGGGAGCGGGGGATAAAACAATAACGATTTATGAGCAGCTTTTACCAAACTGCTAGGGACAAGCATGAGTTTGGCTTAGATTTCTATTAATGCTTAACCACGGATTTGTCATCCTGCCTGCTGTGTGCTTTCCCCCAGCTACTATAAGGCTGTATCAGTCACGTGTCCTTCGGCTCGTTTAGACGCGAGCCTTTGTTACGGACGGCCGTATCTCAGCAACGGGTTCCACGACACCGCTCCAGCCAGGTCTGGACACAGAAAATGCTGCTGAATAATTAAACGACAGGAACGGGTTAGCATCCGGTCCCAGGGTGAGGTCCGGGAGCCCGGGCGGGGGAGGGGGGGGTCATTATGCAGCCAGACGCCAGCCTGGGGGGCACGTGTGAGGTCACCACTCTAGCCCGCTTCGCCTCCATACCTCACTGTGGTTTTGCTTATGGAAATAATTGGCATGTCATCCACAAGACCCCAGCGGCCTGTTAGCAACAGCGGCCGCTAATTTAGAACAGATGACCCTTCCCCCCTCCCACTTAATGTCGCCATCTCCCCCGCCAATGTCTCGGAGACTCCAGGCATCTTTATCGAGCGACGTCCATCGATCTCTCACCAATATTCTCTCGCCTTCGCAATTTAATTGCGGGCGCTCCCTTTGCGTGGAGCGACCTTTCGCCCCGACCCCTTAGCTTGTTTACGTCAGCTGAGGAAACAGGGCCTGGACAGTGAAAGTTTCCCCGGTATCTACAACAGCCTTCTTTTTCATAACAGGACATTCAGGGGTAGACAGAATAATGTAAATAATTTCCGATGAATTAAAATCAAAGCCCAAATAAGGAGCGGGGCTACCGTTTGACTTCAAAACAGCTTCAGTCCTGTGTTGTATGTTGTTGGATATTGACCCACTCTTCAAGTGACAAAAAGCCTCTAGTTATGAAGGAGTTACAAAGCAACTTCACACACTGTTCTTCAGAACTTCCCGTAAATCAGTGATGTTTAGGTTTGGTGACTGGGGAGACCATATAAGGTGGAACCACTCATGAATGTGTTTAGTAGTGTGTGGGCCCACATCATCTGGGAACATCATGAGCTTCTGGTGTTGGTACCATAGGGTGCACCTGATCCTGTACAACAGCCTCACACCCCCTGACCCTCATATGACCACATGGTGGAATTGCTAGATCTAATGACACCTAGGAGATGGCCAACCCATACCAACAGGCACTGTGGGGTTCCTCTAAACATAAGCCCATCTGTAGGTAGACAGCACACTGAAAGATGACTCATCGGACCATATGAAGTTTTTCCCCATTGCTCAGCGGTGCAGTTTTAACACCAGGTTATGTATCCACACTGGCATTGAATACAGTGTCCACCAGCAGCAGCCCTGCCATAAATTCCAGCATTGTGAAGCTCGAGTTGAGCAGTTTTTGTTGACGCTGAGTCGCAGAGGTGCTGATTCAGCGCCGAGGCTGTAACTTTTGTGGTCTTCGGTAACTATCTTGTTATGCGTCCCTCAGTCCCTTCTCCAGAGCTCTGACTTCCGAGCACTGTGCCGGCGAAGGTTCTCCGTGTTTGCCTTTCACTGTTGAGATTTCTGAGTTCCCCGTATCTCACTCAATGGCCTCCCAGCCTTCGTGAGCGATGCACCTGCAGTTTGCAGCACCACCTCTTCCGCCCTCCGGAAATCAGTCAGTTGCTTGGGCAACTCACTCATCCTGTCAGACCTCTATGACATTACCTTAGTAGCTACGTTCTTAATCGTCCATTGTCATGCGGTGTCCCTGTTATTTCTCCAGCCCTGGTATGTTTTTTTGTGAAATTCCATGTCTATTACGCATGCTTATCTTGGAGGGAGGAGCCAAAGTCGGCACAGCCATTAGTATAACGGTACCAGTATTTGTCTCCATCTGTCATTAGCCTCTTAGTTACTGTCGCCTTGTTGTAAGTATCTTCAATAGCATCTGCTGTGTCAGTCCCTTCCCCTGCCAAGCTAACAAGTGGCTCATTAAGAATTAATAAGATCCAGGCAAGAAACCGCCATGTTTACAGTTTTGTGACAATCCGGCCCCCTCCGAGTCTTTTTTCGGGGTGGAAAGGGAGTCATCAAGGCATTTGAGGTGATCTCTCCAAATCCGCTGATGCCCCTTTGAAAATGTCTGCCGGTCCCGAGCGTGAGCACCGCAGTGTTCATCATGATAACTCACGAGTCAGGGCAGAAGAATGCCTTTGCTCAGGTCTCAATGTAGCGACCACTGGGAGAGTCATTTTGGGGTGCCGGAGGCTGGGCTGGGGGGGTATGATGACACGATAATAACGCTGCACTATTTTCTGCGAGACCTCCCTCTGGCCGGCCACCCATACACTGACATAAATTTCCCAGTGACCCTCACCCCCGCGTTTTGAGAAAACCTGGGATAAACCTCGCTGCTCCCTTTTCATTGCTCTGACAGCTATTAGTGAGGAAATACGTCTGTCTCTGGGCCCAGCCTCTCTGCTGTGGCCGCGCAGACGATGCGACCACATTCACCGCGGGCGCATTCGCGCGGTCAACCCCATTCTGCGATCGCGAGTCCAAACGGCGCAGTTTTACCCGCTAGCTCAGTTTTTCGGTAACGTCGTCTGCCTCTTAATTGTTCAGATTTCCAGAGAAGCCAAGTAAAAGCATTTACAGAATGGCTTAAGGCAAAGTCAGATGTCAGATTTAAACAACAACAACTTCCAGGTTCTTTAATTGCACTTGAACAGAAAGCCTGGACAGCTGCTATTCCTACAGGAGCCCTTACAGTCTTGGTGTGAGATAACAGCTTCAGGCACTCTGGATATCTGACGTCTAAAACATTACGATTTGTTATCAACACGCCTAACTCTGCTGAGCAATGAAAATATCACCCGCCCTCCAGAACACTTTCAGTTGTGCTGAAAAAACGATTTCTCCCACGAAGTACTTTGTATTAATCTCCAGACCTAGAAGGCTCAACAGATCGCAAAATGTATTCATGATGGTCATATGTATGGATTACTTTATATCACTAACTGTAACATTTTAACATTATCAGATAGCTAACTATCATTGTTGTCAGTGTTAAGCCAGATTAGTTAGTATCTTGTTGACAATGTTACATGTTACTTGCTAACACCAATCCACATAAGTCCATTTAAAACGTTGCACCAATGTCTGTGTAAAGATAGGTTTCTATTTGTAATGGCGTGTCTCATTACATTATTTTAGATTTATTTTTTTTAAGTATTTACTGAGAAAATGCATTTCCACATTCCTAAAACGTTGGACTTTTGAATACTAGTGATTTTCATTGGCTACTGACAATATTGTATGTGTGAATGTCTAATATATATTATTATGTAGCATATTGTACAAGCATCTGTATAACCAATTATATTTTCCATTTATTTACATTCATGTAATACTTTCACCCGAAGCAGCATACAGTAGAAGGATGAAGGAAGGCTTATAATTTATGGGTGGTCTCTTTTTAATTATGATATATATATATATATATATATATATATATATACTGTATATATGGTCTAGCACAGTATTTGCATTTTTAAGGATAGTTCATGGCGGGGCTGAGGACATCCTGAAGGAGCATGCTCACAATCTACAATCATCACCAGACAGAACATCCAACCGAACATGTCACTCAACACACTCCGGAAGAAATTAGCACAGCGCTACGCTACACGATACTTTTATTATTTTCAAATACGCATCTACTTCCATAGAATATCATGAAGTTAAGGTGCTAAGCAGGAAGGAGACAGTACGCCTTACTGGGCTTGTGAAGGTACTCTGTTTGTGCCGGTTCTGACGCAGAACGGGCCGACGCCCCGGAGGAGCCCAGAGCTCACGCTACAGGACGGATGTTTCGGAGAAGGCTGAGGTACGGAGCAGCCCTACGCAGCTGATGCTGATGAGGGTGCCAGTGACCTCCCTCCACTCGCGCGTGACGGGGCTCTTCATCCTGTCCAGGGCCAGCTGCAGCTCCTGGATCCTTTCCCTGTGACGCTCGCCGTTGCACTGGCCCCACAAGTAAAGGAAGTCGTAGGCAGGCTTCCACGTTGCCTGGAGGAGCATAGGCAAGCAACGGCTGACGTGCCGGCGACCTCAGAAATGTGATGGCTGGCGAAATAAGAACAACAACAACCTGGCGAGAGCAACTGCCATGACCCCCCCCCCGTCAATGGCATCTATACTTCCTCCATAATACAGTTCCTCTACTACTATCACGCAGTTTCAATAGGTTTGAAAAAACCCTTTGTTTGACTCAATGAGACTAAATTACCCCAATTGTTCATATAACTATTTGGCGACCACCCACCCTGACCCAATTCGGTTTCAAAAGCTTTCTGAGCAGATCTGGCGTCAGCCAAAAGACAAATGGGCCAACAGAACTGCAACAAGAGAAGACTTTAAAAAAACCAGCGGGAACACGCCGGACTTTGTAAAAGCATGTCGACTCCTCGACACGGCCAGACAAAGGCCTTACCGCCGGAACTCCCGTCCCATTGCCATCAGCCAGAGCACTGCATTTAAATTCCGCTCGCATTACATTGGCTTCCATCCCTCGGGCTGCCTGAGCCACTGGCGAGAGAGAGAGAGAGAGACTCTGAAAGGTCCCTTTCTGTCGTGCGGTAGGCGGCTGACCTGGGATGAGCCATCAGGGCCGGTGTGCTCCTTAGCTCTGTTTTCCTTAACGTTCCTCGCAACCGGTCTCACCACAAATTAACGACGACAGCACTTCCTGAGGGGGCCTCTTGTGTTGCTCCTTAATTTCCACAGGGCTGCTGGTTTTGGCACAGGCGGGCTAGCCTTCAGCAGTGGCTTAGCTACACAGCAATATGCGGTCGCTGTGTCGCCGAGGAGAACCGGCGATGTGTGGGAGGGAGGCCGGGATCCAAGATGTTTGGTGCTATTGCGGTTAAAGCCTTGTCTTTTTAACCAGTGGGTCGAGAGTTCAATTCTTAGAGCATACCCCACTGCTAAAGGTATCGCATAGCTTCTGTAAATATCTGCCTGCCTTGTGTGAAGAAATGTGAAATGTGAAAACTGAATACAAACATCTACTACACCAAGTAATTATTTAAGTACTAGACTTGCTACCCAAACATCTGGGGTGGATTCTTTGAATCTTATTTTTCATATTTATATTAAAAAGTTTTTAAGTAACACATATCTATTTTGAGACACTTTTGGGGCTTTATATTGTTGGTCATTTTATCCCAGTTACAAATAAAAAGAATCTGTAATTAAATGACATCCAGTACAGGGTGTCCCTGCTCTGTGCTGCCTGATATAAGTACTTGGACAAGTGGATGAAAAATAAAATTTAAAAATAACTGTCTAAAAATGCACTGTTAAAATGTGCTCCTGACAAATTAGAAGCTTCTGTAGTATCTTATTCAATTGCATATTTTTAGTACGGCCTGGTGGATTTTAACACAAAAATCGTGGATACAGTTCTACTCTTACCACTCGCTCCGAGTGAAAAATCAAACTTCCCAGCAGCCTGGCAGAGGTGCCATTACTCGCTGCCACGCCGCTCTGACACAGCAAAGTCGCAGTGATCCCCTTGCACAGCATCCTGGTGCGATCTCGCTTTAATGCCCGTCTTTATTGCCAACACAAGCTATATCTGTTACTGTCCCCGGCTTCCTCGGCGCGGCTTGAAGCCGAGGAGGCAGTAATTACAAATCCATCATCCACCAGAAGTGTCCTTCTGAAAGAGGAACTGCACTAATCTCTATGCCATGTTTCAATATGTAGTCTTTAAGACTGAGATTAAGTGAAAGGAAGGAAGACATGGCATGTCAGGGGATCTGCGTTGAAAATGTATATGTTAGCAAAATGTATGGGTTAGCGCATTAGCATAAGTCATTAGTGTCACTGTTTTCATTTCCCCTGGCAGACCCTGGTGTATTAAACCCACCAGTACAGACAAGTAGACAGCCTTTGTGTTCTACAAGCCCATTGGCCGACACATGAGCTGTGTTACGGTGCGCAAATGTGCTGTTAGCAAACACACCTGACAGCCGACTTCTCTTCTCTTGCTGGGATAGGGGGTCTGATGAACAGAGAGCTGAGTGCCGGACCTCTTGGCCAAACATGCTGCAAGCTCCCTCCATCTCCCACCCAGCTGCACCGCTGTCGACAGTATCACTGTGTTATGGGCGAGACGGGACACCACGCCATAGCAGCCTATCTTCAAAAGGCCCTGGGGGAGCAAACAAATGTTTGGGAGATGCGTATATACACAGAAGAGCACTTGCCTCTCGTTCCCGTTCATGTCCCGTTCTTGGGACAGGTAACAGAGCATTGGAATACAATTCTGGTCAAGAACAATTCTGCGCTTACAAGGGCGAGCTCGTGGAGAAACTTCTTCCCAATCTTCTCTTCATGGCAGTCCTCCTTCAGCCTCTCCAGGACACAGGTCATCCTTTCGGTCTCAGATTTGGCCCCACGCCCCTGGACCATCTCTTCCAGGGTTCGGCTCGAGTACCCCAGGGCTAAGCCTAAGGCCCTCCAGCTGGATGCGCACTCCACGACCAGTGACTGGACAGCTGAGTACATGTAAGTCATCTTCTGGAACGGTGTAGCCATGCCGTCCAGGAGTGCTTGGGTGGTGACCTCTGCTCCAGAGAAGTCGATCACCTGTTCCCTGGTGATGATCTTGACATTCTTGCAGTGTACCAGGCCGATCCGCCCGCGGAGGAAGCCTATGTACCACTCCTTCATCTTCAGCTGGCCTGCCGACCTCACTGTCTCGCGACAGAGGATAGCCATGGTGTCGTCCTTGAAGTAGTCCAGCAGGTACTCTACCCGCGGCTGCCGGATGACGGACTTGAGGGCCACGCCGTAGTGCGGCGGCGTCACCAGCTCATTCCGGAAAGTGCAGAGAAAGTGAGACCTGGCTTCCTCCGGGACATCAGGAGGCCTCATGCTCCCCTGGGGCTTCTCCAACTTTCGGGGGGCGGGCTTTGGCGATGTCAGCTGGAATTCGGCCAATGGGTGGCCAGCCGAATCTTTCACATAGATGCTCACCTTGAAGGGCACCATCTGCCCAGAGCCAGTTCTGGACAGTAAGAACGGCAAGTGAACGACTTGGCCCAAACTCAAATGAGTCTGCTTTACCCTTCTGACCTTGTCTGGCGATATCACCTCGAACCTCGAGCTCAGGACTGCCGGCATGATCTGCAGATCCTTCAGACCCTTTGGGTTGAACTGGTGCTTCCCCCAGAGCTGTAGAACTAGAGGTGGCAGGCTTGCATTTCTCTGCTTGATGTTATAAAATGGAAGCTTTGGGGGAGTTTGACACTGGCAGAAAAGCACACAGACGATCTTGAAGGACGGGTGTATGTGCTTGGGTCCGTAAATGCCAATAGTGAGTGTCCTCTCGATGAAGTCCCACACAGATGTAGCTGGAGGATTAACTGCTGCGGCCTGAACGGCTGCAATCAGGTACAGCCGTGGCTTCAACTCAGGAAGTTTGACCTGTAAGGTGTTCCTGTACAAGTAGAAGTTTCTTATCTTCTGAAAAGGGCCTTCTCTGTGGGTGCTGACCAGGCACACAAACTCAGCCATGACCTGGCTGATGGGGTCACCCTTGACCTCTCCGGCCACCTTCATCTCCAGTGAAATGCCCCCCTTCGCACCAACATTACTGAGGTTCACCTCCAGGAGAGGAGTTACGGTGGTTGAGAGGTCGCCGTTAAGTCCCGGCGGTGGTTCAAAAATGACTTTCAGGGAAATCTCCTGAAGTTCGCCAGGACTGACATGACCTTCTGGGATGTGTGCGCTAATGTCAGATTCAGGCAGATACACAGATCCACCAGCGTGGCTGAACCTACAGATCTGAGTGTCGGCGGCTTGAGTCTGGGCCCATCCGGGACTCCGCCTCATCGTGCCAAGATCCAAGCACGACCTCGTCAGCTGTCTGTGACTCAGCCATGCCACTTTGTAGGCCTCCTTGTTGCTCTTCAGCCATTCAAAATCTGTGTTGAGAAACCTACTACAGGAGTTGCTCCGGCCTGCCTTTTCTTTGTGGTACTCCTTCCTTGGAAGGGTACCTGGTATGTCGAAGGAGTTACCCCAGCCTGCCTTTTCTTTGTGGAACTCCTTCCTTGGAAGGGTACCCAGTATGTCGAAGGAGTTACCCCAGCCTGCCTTTTCTTTGTGGAACTCCTTCCTTGGAAGGGTACCCGGTATGTCGAAGCAGTTACCCCAGCCTGCCTTTTCTTTGTGGAACTCCTTCCTTGGAAGGGTACCCGGTATGTCAAAGGAGTTGCTCCACAACTCAGATCCTTTTACAATGCCCAACATGGAGCCCCAACGAAGGCCGAAATCTGTGTCATCCGAAGACCTGCTGGAGGTATCGTCGTCGCAGGATGTAGCCAAGAGATCCTCTTTCAGTGTGGGCAGGATGGCCGGCGGACTCCTTCCTCGTACACTGGCATGCCTCATATCATTCAAAAATGGGTTTGAACAGGACAACTCCCTCCAGAATGGGTTCGTCAACTGGGAACTTGTCCGTCGGATATCAGTGCGTAGTGTCAGCCAATCAGATTGACTTGCCACCTGAGTCGGACTATAGATCCCTGTGAAATGAGAATGGATATTTTACCTCACATTGCAGTGAATGCAAGAACTCGTACAATATAACCTACTAAAACGGACATTAATAGGCCACAGGGTATCCTGAATTTTTCAAAATCTCAGATCTTAATTGCTTTATTGAATAAACTAATTGGACTGTAAATTACACAGGCTGGTGATACAGGTTTAAATCAGTGTCCCGTTAAAATGCATTCTGCTGACCCCATCAGAACTTTAAGATTTCTGCATTCTGTGAAGGGAAAGTGCCAACATGTCTGTGGTTGGCTTAGGCATACACCTTTCTACATTGCGTGGGCGGGCAAAGGAAATGTTATTTTTAATCATCAAAGTGGTGGAAAGTTTATCTAAATTATAGACCACAGACACTGGCAGAACATCTTACATATATTCTGGTAAATTAAATTAGTAAACTAAATCTAAAATTTATATATATATATATATATATAAATTATAATCAACTGCACATGCATCACATGAGATGTTTCACTAAATCTTGAGATCCCGACCTAAACTCTGGGCATGTGGTATTCTGTTAAATTAGCAAAGATGCACATTCATGGATTGATGTCTCTAAGTTACCCATGGTGTGCGACTTGGTGGGCGCGCCGTATGATGGACTGGCATCCTGTTTCCTGCTTTGGAGATCATGGAAGGGGACTGGATGGTGTAAAGGGGCTTGTTAATCTAGGGGTATGATTTGTGTATTGTGTGTGAGGAAGGTTCTGGGTTCAAATCCCAGCTGAGTCGTATTTATGGGGAGGTGTGTGGCTCTGCTGTTGGGGACTCTTGTGTCAGTGGCTGGCAGAGGGGTTTCACCTTTGGGCCCTTCAGCAAGAATCTGAACCTTAGCTGCTCCATGGATTCTCCATGACTATCCCTTGTATGTTCCTTTGGACAAAAGCATTTGCTAAATAATACATCAATGGATGGATCGAAAGATCCAAAGGAATAACCACCACTGCTGACGTCGCTCCTTCTCCTTCTGCCCTCCTCGACGTCAATCAGGGATCCCTCAGATCTGCTCCGGGCAAGACTTCCGGACGCCATTGCTGTCAGACCTAGACTCGGGCAAGCATCAAACACAAATGTGAGGCAGAGAGCAGCCATGATCTGACAGGTAAACAGGGTTGAAATTAAAAACGTCTGCATTGACACCCCACAAAAAGGGAAGCCTAGTAACTGATCATACTTACTTTGGCAATACAGGATGGTGCTTAAGGCACAGGACAGGAGTGGGTTGGCATGGCCAAATTACTATTATATAGGAAGCAATTGATATGTTTCTTCACATAAAGTGCTACGAAGTCTTCCTGAATACACCACTGTATTCTGTGGAGCTCTGTGACCTACTTTCATCTTTAGTCAATAGTGTTCCACAACAGAAAATATGGGGGGGGGAGATAATCAAACAACCTTTGCCAACAGTTACCAAACTATGCCAGTGACCTGGTAATGAGAACGGAGGTGGCAAACCCATGCATGGCGTATATAACAGAGACGATAACGTCAGGCATTCAAGCTTTAGGTGCATCACCATCGGCATCAATGCCCTACTACTAAGAACTGGGGGAGCAGTAAGTAGTAAATTACACTGGCCTGTGGAAATCACGCCCACGCACAAAACCTGCAGGTGAGTCAAATGAAAAAATCTAAAGGGCACTTTAAGTCACATTAGAGCAAGTTACAGAACCGCAGAAAGGACCCCCATGCAGATCGAAACATCATGGAACAATGGTCGTTTGTAAACAGAAACCACATCAGATCAGTGCACCGCTGCCCTCCCACGGGACTGAGAAAGAGCCATATTTAGGGCCCCTTCCCACTCCGAGCAGCCCAATGACAAGGTCTGCTCCCCTGCAAACAAACAAACCATTTGTTATAGCCTTTCTGTCCCAGTGGACCGGACAGCTATTACTGATATGTAATAAAAGCAGGCAAGGCACATTTCCAATGATTTCTAGCAGTGACACTTAATTGCAGCACTTTAAGAATATTAAGACAGGAGTCTTAATATTAAGGGGAGTAAATGTTTAAGTACAATAATGTGTTCCTGTATATGCTGCGCTTTTAGCTAGCACTCCTGAATTTTCGGTTAAATCATTTACTTTAATAGATTAAAGAATGTCATTTAACTTTTGGGAATTGTTTAATTGTCCCCTGGATGTTTTTAAACATTCATTTTTACCACAGTTTTGTACATTTTACCACAGTTTTGTACATTTTACCACAGTTTTTTGTACATTTTGTACACAGTTTTGTACATTTTACCACAGTGTTGAATGTGGTCCCTGTTTTTAAATACATAATCGTGCTATTTCTCTTTCTTACACTTTGCAGTACGTTTGGACATTCATTCACCGATGTCAGTAGGTTTGGTCTGAAGAAATGCATAAGAGTTATTCTGACCTTTACATTAATAATCCATTCATCCATCAATCTATTGATCAGCTGCTTATATTGGTCAGGGTTGGGGGCGGGAGGTACGGAAACCTTTCGTTATTGATATTTAAAATTTTTTTTTATCCACTTCGCCAATTTATCAAATGCTTATATGGATTTTCAAGTTTCCTCCCACGATACAAAAAAAACAGGTGAGCTGATTACTCTCAATTGATTGTGCGTGTATGTATGCTTAGTTGCACAAGTTTGTCATACTATAACTCCAATGATTAACAACATTTTTAAAATAGGAACAGACGCATCCCATGAGATTATATTGATTTATAGTAGGATGACAGGCGTATATGCCTCTAACCACCAACTTATACATTTTTCTTTGGTCATATTCATGAACAGTTCGCTAAGAAAAACATCTTTTGTAAGTCTTCTGTAAGGTGTTATACATAGACAAATATAAAATATATCAGCTGAATACAAAGTATTAACCCAAGGAGCAGGTAGGATACATGACCTGACTAAAACTGAAACTATCCCCTCTCGTTTTTTTTCATATAGGCATTTTTATCTTGCCAAAATAAGGAGACTGTGAACTACACTGATCTACCACCTTCACTGACCACTTACCGGGTCAAGAGAAGTGACCACTGATATACCAGCTACGTTCATGAGTGTGTTCAGTGTAGCAATCTAGCTTTCTGGGGCCAGTAACTCGTAGCTTTAATCATCAGGAAAAATCAGCGTATATCGCAGATTCTAAAACCGAAGACCAAAGAGTGACCCGTTGTTTACAGAAAATTCTGCAATTTAGAAAAACAAAGTACTTCTTCAGACTGGTTTTGTTGCTGCTAATCTCCTAAACAATGAGATTGGATTCAGACTGTTGAGAAATTATAATCTAGATGCAGCCACCTGTGCCAAGAAAGCGATTATAGAATACTTGTTAGGAGAGTATTATAGGAAACTAAAGGTAAACTGAGCAAATGTGTTATTTAAAAAGAGTGTATCAAGCTGGTAGCGCTTCCTATGGCTCAGTACTCATGACGTAGCTCTTGGTTTCAAAAAGGTTGGTGACCCCTGCTGCATACAGAAACAACTAAGGCCCTGATTTGATGAAAAGTTATTATGGTTTTCATTCCCTTATTTGTATTGTACCTATACGTAGGACCGAGATTGGCATAAAGGAGCGTGTCGAAACCTACCAAGATCTGCGGGGGGGGGGGGGGGGGGGGGGGGGGGGGGGGGGGGGGGGGGGGGGGGGGGGGGGGGGGGGGGGGGGGGG
>JAODKN010000046.1:2811712-2831053 GCA_026774425.1 Petrocephalus zakoni
CCGCCCCCCCGATCTCTGTTGCAGTAGAAGAACTATTATCAAATATATCTTTTGGATACTTGCACTTAAACTGAACTTGAACTGCATTCTGATCTTGGATTTTTTTTTTTAAACAAGCGGTTTATTTATTTCGTTTAAAAGTTTTTCGTTAAAACGTTTCCCATAACAGGCTTTCAGAGAGCTTAAAGATTTGCCCCATTCTTTGGGAGTATTATAAGGATTAATGCAGAAGTCCTTTGGGAATATAACTAATGTGGGAGTGTTTGGAGATTTTACTTGTAAATAATTTTCTGCACAATGGCCAGGCTTCCCATTCCTTCTAAAGAGCCTTCATATGACTTACAGATAAATGGGGTATTTCATTACAAGCAATAGTGTTTAACCACAATGTAATGAAAAGCAATATAGTGCAAAAAACTTAGTAGGAATCATATTACTCACTGACCATCTTCAAACTGAAAAGCCGTATCAATTCATTGTTGGTGTTCTGGGTGTTGTTAAGGCTGTAAATACCTCACAGAGGGGGGGACGGTTCACCCAAAGGCGGCAAACATGTGAAGCGGTCAGTGCCCCAGCGTTGTCTTTGAAGGGGCGCGGGGGGGGGGAGAACAAGGCCTAGTTTGTGGACGCGGAGCTGCTGACGTAATATGCACTGCTGTGCAGGGCTATCATTTGGGCTAACCGCTCTTCTGTATGAGTGATGCCGCAGCAGGGATTTACCATGTGAACGGGCCCCTCTGGTAAATTTGCACTGTCATTTAGTTTCTTCATTTATTTGTTTTAATTTAAATCCCCACAGATTTCTGGAAGTCCATTCATGCATTTCCTGACCTTGTGGCCATCTTAGCTTCTGACGTGTCATCCTCTGTTAGGCTTCGCGATTTTCTTGCGGATTGAGTAAATTAAAGTGGAAGTCACATCTGGAAATGCTCCTGAAGTGAGGGCTTTGGCTCGGGAAGGCAAATGTCTTTGTTCGTTGGCTCTGTAGATGCAGTGTGCTACGGATCTGCACAAGGACCTTGGGAAGCTGTTGCTGTACATGCTTATTACAAAGATGGTCTTGGCATAAGGGAAGGGCGTATAATACAAGCTAATACAAGGAACTACAGGCTTCCTTGTATGTTTTAAGAAGCAGCTTTTCATTTAAAATTATTTGAGTCTGCAATACTGCCTATTTGTAATGCGTGCATTTTTTTTTTTACAAATTGGAAACTTCCTCTACAGAAGTGTACAGAAGCACTTTCCTTTATAGAAGCATTGTAATACATATAAGTGGAGGGGGGAGTGTCATCCTGTTGCAATCTACTAATATTATTCTTTTCTAAAGTGGGTCCACAGTAACCAAATAAACAGGACTACAGGAGCAATTTAACGGGAGCGTACTTACCCGACCTACAGCTAAGTCACATCACCACGACTGTGTTGAGAACCAGTGTCTATCCCCCACTTTTTCTCTATTGCACCCCCGCGCCCCACATTCAAAATAAAAACGTCGGTTTCAAAATAAATGTCTGAAATCTCATGTTACGCACACAACCATACGCATATATATAAAGAGGTTACATTTTAATGTGTAAATTACACTTCATTGATGGTTTTCATGTTAGTCTCATTGTTGCTAGCTAACCGGGATATTACCTGCTTTTTAGATTACTGGGTGATGCGGGGGAAGATTAGCCATGCATGCTTGTACCTGTGAAACTGGTATTGACCAGTTAATTGGGTTAGTCATGCTTACTTGTGTCAGTGGAAATCTTTTAATAACAGATTTTCTAGATTA
This sequence comes from Petrocephalus zakoni, assembly GCA_026774425.1. Classification (NCBI taxonomy): domain Eukaryota; kingdom Metazoa; phylum Chordata; class Actinopteri; order Osteoglossiformes; family Mormyridae; genus Petrocephalus; species Petrocephalus zakoni. The sequence continues at coordinate 2,813,493 of JAODKN010000046.1, forward strand.
GGCATGCTAACTTTTTACGCAAGTGTTTGCGTGGGACTTGCGGGGGGTGGGTGGGCAAAGACAGTATCACTTCACAAGCATATCACAGATACATGACAGAGTCAAAATCAACGTAAATATGAAAGGGTGGCATCAGCAGCAGCAGATAAACACAGAAGAAACTGACAGTAATGTTATATTTGAAAAAGGATGCAGAGCACTTGTCCAAAGGTTATTAAGAAGATCTGCAGGATGATGTATTTTTATTGGACAACTTAGCTCAGTTCAATTAATCATCTTCATACTTTAGAAATCCAAAGAGCTTGGGCATGAAAGTCTTCTTTGTGCTTGAAAAACTGAGTGTTTTCCATTGGATCAGACTGAAGATGAATTCAAATTCATCATTGGGGAGTCTGACTTGCATCCATAGTTACTGGTACTTTCAGGCATCCGGAAAACATATGAAGAAAAGTCCCTGGTACATTCTTACAGATGCAATAGTCATATAGTCATAATTTGGCACACAATTCATCTGACGTCTCCTGTATGGTGGCGTGTAAGTAGGAATTGTCAAGCTCTCCATACACAGACAAGCGTCCATGACAGGACTTGTCTGTCACAAAATGTTCTCTTTGAAAAAAAAAAGTACGTAGGTCAAATTTTTAAATGCCATTTTGATAAAAATGACTGTCAAAATGTCAACATTTGCCTGCTGTGGCTGCTGTGTGTAAGACCTATGACGGATTTGATAGGCCAGTTTTTTTGGTTGAAATTGACCACACTGCATTGCAGCTCTCAATGATAATTTTGATAACTAATTTTCTAGCTTAGTCTCTCCCACTTACTGTTTGTCTCAGGAACTGGTATCGATCCGTTTCATAACTGATTTTGTAGCTTAGCTACACCGACTCATGTCAGCAGAACTGGCAATAATCACTTACAGCTGGGGCGACCCTTTACAGAGGAACTTTCTTTTAACGTTTGCGTGGGGCCTGTGAGCTCCCGGGCCTGTATCACAAAGCCAGATTTCTTACTTAACCAGATAGCTTGTCAGATTTAAAGTAGCCCAGGCTAAATATAAGTCAATACAGATAAAGTCCACTTAAACTGGGGTACCTTCAATCCGATAAGTTATCTGGCTAAGCGAGAAATCCTGCTTCGCGATACAGACCCCCAGGTGTTCAGCCACAGGGCAAATACATCAGTGTCAAAGAGGTGTTGTGGGGGGGGGGGCTTCTGTGAGAGGCTGAGATTCCCTGTGTCAACACCAGTTAAACCGCCAAGCCCATTTTCTCCCAGCTGCTTCATCAATGTTCTGCAGAAGTTCAGTTCTTCTGTGTCACACGGTGAATTTCAGCTGCATGGAGAAACGCAACAGATCCGCAGCCATCATTGTACACAGAAAGCACTGAGCTGTATGTTACCATGAAGGAAATAAGACTTCAATAGCTGGAACTAGATACAAATGAACACATGATGCGCAGTGAGGTGTTTACACAGTATTTTTTGTAGATTTTCACATAGGGGGGTTTACAATATCACAAGATCAATATATGACATTTATAAAGGGGAACTTGGCATTCTTAGCCGTTCTATAACATGTCAGTAATGGTGCAAATCTGAGCAGGAATAGTAGGGAAGATTTAAATGACTAAAAGTGTGTGTGATCTGTGCAGCACGATACTCTGATGGTCTCTCTGAACTTTCTCTTTTTGACTCACTGTTTTTTCTTTCCGGAAGAACAGGACTCTGACCTTTCAAGCCAGCCATGAGTTAAAAAAAAATAATTAAAAAGTTAGAAAAAGTAATTCCCCCTCATGCATGACATTTTTTGTTGCACCTAATGGAAAATCTGTGGCTACTGATTTCTGTGACATTACATTTCAGAAGAAGGCTGTTTCTTTAAATTTGGAGCTGAGCTTGAAGGTAATTTCCTCATTAATATTATTTTGTCTGTTTGTTGAGTGATGTTCTATAGGTGTAGTGAATCGTTCAATAAAATAAAAAAAAATCTCATACCTTGTATCCTTTTTTCTTGTAACTGCCGTAGGGGCATGAACTCTATTACAGGGCGGTGGATGCTTGAATGCGTTCTGAGTGAACACCGGACTTAGGGTGCAAAGGTCATCACACACGAGAAAGTGCACGGTACAGGAATGTCTGTAAAATACACAAAGCAGCTGAAATGCCCTGCCAGCTGTCTCAGACCAAGACCATATACTAACTGTTCTACCATATAAATCACAAAAACTAAGCCCAGTACATTTTGTACTGCACATTTTCCTGTACTATCAGGTACTAAACACTTCAGGTTAGCTCATGCTTTCATGGGTTTGCTTTGGCTGAAATACAAAACTGCTAAAAGAAAATAAAATGATGCAGAGAACTGTTAAGACTTGTGGGTCGTCCTACAGTAACAGGATATGGTGCTGCTTGAAGCGTTTTGTCGATTTATACGTACCCCCGTAAGTGGTAAAGGAGATTTAGCAGAATTGCTCTTAAAAACAGAAAGGCATTTTCATTTTCACTTTTTTTCACAAGCGCCCTGCTCAGGACGGCAGTGTAGGGTAGTGCCACAGACTGATTACCCGCATTCATGTGCAATGAAAACTCAGCAGACCAGTAAGACAAACACAAGAATTAATCCAGTTCCTCCGGCGGCCTTACCACTGTCTCCGGACAGCAGATAAATAATTGTTTTGACAAGTGCAAGTCGGACTTTACTACATGCTGCATACTATGGTAAGGAGCGTTCATTTTTTAATCCAGGAATCCATAAGTTGCCTTTAAAATCACGTGGATTTGAAATCACTTGGTAATTACTCTGTGTCATTTTCCGTAGACATTTCATATGTTGCACAACAGAAACTTCTAACCCCACATCCAAACACGCAGCATTTAAAAACAACAAGAAATTCCAGTTCTAAGTCTCCCCGATTTATGCATGTAAGTTACATGTGGTCAGAAACACGCTGCCAAGTTTTGCAGCTGTTCAACCAATGAACAGCTGTGTATTCATTTCAATTGGTTCAAAACAAATGTTTGGTTTTAGTTTACTGATCTTTGCCTGCAGCAAACTGCACTGTTGAAGACAATGGGATTCCAAAACTGTTTTCTGCTGCTTTTTAAACATCTAGATTCTATTGTATTACGTTTATATGATTCAGGCCTTCAAAATGCTTCCTTTGTGCTCCATATCAGCCCATTCTTTGCCAGCCTTAAGCTCTGTAGGGAATTCCTATATGGCTGGGGTTTGATTGACTGTATTCTTGGGAGCGATCACAGGGTGTCAAAGGGCCCCCTGACCCGGGGCGCAGTGCCTCATGTTCTTTCGGCCATTGTGTGTCCCACAGGTCCGCTCGAAGGCATCCGATGGGACTATGAGGCACATTCTGAACACCCCCCCTCGCCCCCATTGAAATTTCTTTGTGTCAGTGCTTGGGAGAAGCAAAGCCTACCCCCCCCCCCCCTCACCCACCCTGTGACTCTGCTCACCCCCCAAACCGATGACCAAAACCTGTCTGAGAAAGTAAATGCTACACACACTCAGGCATTTTCCCAAGGTGCCTCATCCATCTTGCTACCTCAGCCACGGTGATTGTGCAGTTTGAAGTGGGTGTGGCTTAAAGCAGCCAATAAGAAAGATGACTCATATTCTTAGAGGGGAGGCTGTTTCCTTAAAGCACACCGATTCCTCTTTCTATGAATACCGGCATGATGCAAATCGCATGCGCTGTTCCTAGTTAAATGCGCTAATACTAACTTAAAGAAGATTAAAGTCATACATCGGGAAGAGGACCGAACTGCAGAGACTTATCAGTTACAACATTCAGTAAAGGTAATTATCATATAGAAAGCAACATGATGCCACCAGTTTTCAGTACTAAATGAGTTTCTAATGGAGAGGTTACTAACAAACCCTTGGGCACCAGGGACTGAAATTCCTCATTTATTAGTCTAGCTACACGGTCAGTGAACGGCCAGTTTCTTTCCTCCAAAGCATCTTAGAAGTGGAGATCCAACAGTCGCCTCTGCAAACTGTGAAGCAGACGGGAATGCTCAGAATATACTGGAATTCCCATGTAATGGGGTAACTCCTGACACTTTGGTGAGACATTAAGTGTAAACTACCTCCCCCAGGTCTGCAGTAGACGTATAGAGAGGGGGGGGGGTCCACCCAACCAGAATAGGGAATAAAAAGTTCCCTGACCACCGGACAGAGACAGTGCGGCTAGTAGCGAATTAATACAATCGGAATTCTTTGCCGCCTACTCGTGAGCCAAGTGCTGTGGGCAGCATCGTTGCCATGGCGCTGACTCATTCGGCGTGCGGGATAAAAGCGGCCGTGAATCCGCTTTCAAATTCAAAAGCCGGTCTCAGAAATAATCACTAACACCAGGTACAACACCAACACGCATCTTGGCTGAATAGGGGGGTCCGGCTGTGCGGCGGCCGCCTGGCAGGTCCGGCTACACCTGCGGGCTCGGCGTACATGCGGAGGGGGAGCCGCTTCTAGCTTCCACTTTACTACGCGAACTGTTATTATGTTTGGACAAAAGGGGGGGGGGGCGCACACACGCGAGCCTGGTCGGATTGCCGTTTATAATCTGATTTGGGGGACTGTGAAAGCGGGACGGGATTAGGTTCCCCCCCCCCTCGATCTTTCTTTCCTTCCCTTTTTTCCCCCCTTTTAGGTAAATGCAGAAACGGGCGAGGATGCGGCGCGGCGCGGCGGCGCCTGCCCTTTGTCGGAGAGCGGCCGGCCGGGTCGCCCTCCTCGCCGCCGGGATCCCGCACTGACATCCCAAACTCCCCGGCATGACTTTCTCGGGCTGAGCCGCGTCTCCCGTCCCTGATGCTGCTATGCCTTCCTGGCTGCGCAGATACTGTAACCTCATTCTGCACCGGCTGCTGCTCGCTGTGCTGGCCTGCGTCGCGCTAGAAAGCTCTCATTCGGGTGAGTTACATCGCGTCCTTTTCAGCCGATTTCCGTAACATTGTAACAGCGCAACATTTTTTTTACTATCATTATTTTCGGCACCCGATCACTCGCAATAGCGCGATGCGGGCTTCGGCTGCGATCGCTTCCTTGCCGTTTGATTATATCGTACGAACCGACGTGACCCCGATCGCAGGACTTACTGTAATCCATACCTCCTAAAGATCCTGCGTGCCGTGTTGGGGGTTAAAAAAGACACGCGAGTGATGTACAATTGAATTTGCATCTTAAAATAGGGTCAGAAGATGAAAAACGCATTTTGAAAGCGTAACTCTATAAATAAATGTCACATACGTCCTTAATACATTGCATCGCCGGTGTTTTTTTTTTTGGCTTCTGTCGTCCTGCAGTTTCAGTTTGGTGTAATTAAATATTAGGCTGCAAATGAATCCCCGGCAATATTCACCGGCGCATCCTGTCTCTGTAACCGTGCGCCGGTGCACTATCCCAGTGTTATTTCCAAGGATTCCCCTTTTTTGTTGACTTTTCATCATCCTTCTCTTGCGGAAAGACTCCCTGCTGCCCTGATTAATAACATGTCCTGCTCTGTTTCCCAGATGAAAACATTTGTTCTTTGCCTGGGGTTTTATCCTGTAATGAGTGCCTGAGCCGTGGACCTCAGTGCGCCTGGTGCTTTAAGGAGGTACGGATCTGCGGCTCTGTTATCACGTGTATCATCATTATTATTATGGGGGGATTTATGTCCTTCGGTTTCACCGACTTCTTTTATGTAAGGCCTACTTAAGTTTTATGTCCTATTTGGCTTCTGTTACTATAGGCGGACTTGCACGCAGACACAGTCTTGAAAGCTTGCAGAAATGTGAATGGCGCTGAAGTGCAGGACTACGCGTCTAACTGGGGGCTTTTTTCGCGATCTGAAAAGAGCATTAAAATAGCGGCTGTGGGGAAGACGGCGAGAACGAAAACGTCTGTCCAAGTGGTTTCAGAGGGCTTTTTGCTAATGACATGTTACAGCTCAGCTACATTGTATGTCCGGAATAGCATGAAGAGAAAATGTCTGCATGAAAACAGAGAATAACATAATACGGTACTTTCCCAGATTGTGACATATACAGGTCGGCTCTCGACTACAGCAATTAATTCCAAATTAGCGCATGTGATTGTGAGGTTTATAGAAGCCTATTTATAAAGTAGTTGTGGTTGTTGAGCAGTTGGTTGGCTGTTCCCCTTTGAGAAAACCCCTTCAGCTAAATCTCTGGGCCAGTATTTTCGTGTCAGTGTTTTTTTTTTATTATTATTTTTAGTTGTTTTCAATTCGGTACTGATCTGATGTCAGATACTTTTAAAAGCGGCATCTGGCTGAGGACCCAAATGGATCTGTCCCTCAGGGCTTTTTAGATGGAGCGCCCAGGGCTCAGCGATGCGACACGCTCCCAAACCTGCAGAGGAAAGGGTGTGCTGTGCAGTTTGTGGAGCACGCAGCCGTCACTGTCACGGTGAACGCCGGTCCTCCCGGCAGCCAGGTGGCGCCGCGAGATGTCACCGTCCAGCTGCGGCCAGGTACGCCTCCCCATCTTCTCCCAGGAGCTTGGAGTGGCCTGGTGTAGTCCCCTGCTTGCTTACCACCGCCATGCGAACATACAGGAGTCTTTTAGGGCTGAGAACAGAACCGTGTCTGTTGGGCAGAGGAAGTTGAACATAGACTTTGATAGGGGTACCTCAGGGCCAGTCGGTCCTATAGGTGACACAGGGGGCTGCCTAGGGGGCCAACTATGGAAGAGGCAGCGACTGATAGAGCCAGGGGTGTGCGTGTCCCTGCAGGAGCCGAGGCCAGCGTCACAGTGGCCGTGAGGCAGCTGGAGCTGTACCCTGTGGACATGTACTACCTGGTGGATGTATCAGCATCCATGCAGGCCAACCTGGACAAGCTGAAGACGGTGGGCACGGCCCTGTCCCACAGGATGAGGGACTACTCCAGTGACTTCCGGGTGGGCTTCGGCTCATTCGTGGACAAGCCCGTCTCGCCCTACATCAACGTCCATCCCACCAAAGTCAGCAACCCCTGCATGTAGGTCCTACGCAGCCTCGTGGCACGCATCTGCTGTCACTCATCTCATCTTTATCTGTCTGCTAATAGGTTCACCGATAAATAATACATGTTAATTCACTGTTTATTTTGGACTCTGTATTCCCTATTTGGCCGTTTCATAAGGCGCCATCATTACCATTAGACCAGGGCAGCTCAGTGGGTTAAAACATGGCCTAACACTTCCAAAGTGGGGTGATTTCATTCTCAGCACTGTGATCAAAGCTCACGTTTTCTCCTGCAGTCAAAAGGTATGTCCCAAGGTATTTGGCTGATGCAAATCACCTGCATTGTGTGTAATTTACCCAGGGTGCCCCTGCCGTGTGACACCTAAGTCACCATGACCCTGTACTGGATATGCAAATATGTGGAATGGATGGAATATCATGAAAAGAGAATTGAATAGCGATACTTTATTTTTCCCTTTGGGGAGTTTCCCTGTTCGGCTATCCCATCTCCATCTCCATGAGACTCACAGATACATACATGGGTGTGAGGAAGCTTGGGGCTCACAGCACAGGATCAGCCAGCATGCAGCACACCTGCAATTGGGGATTAAGGGCCTTGCCCAGGGGCCCAATGGTAGCCTCAGTCTGCCTGTCCTGGGATTTGAACTGGTGACCTTCTGATCATGAGACCTAAACATATAGCATTTGAAGAGACAGGGGACGTTTCTGTTTAAACTTTTAGTCAAAGTTTCTGTAATGAAATAGAGGCTCTGGGACTGGCATCCGGCCTGTTAATGTGGATCGCTGCTCCCTTCCCCGCATAGTGACTTCAAGATGCAGTGCCGGGCCGCGCACGGCTTCATCCACGCGCTCTCCTTGACGGATAACACCACGGAGTTCACACGCATAATCCGGCAGCAGGGCATCTCGGGAAACATGGACACACCCGAGGGCGGCTTCGACGCCATGCTGCAGGCCGCCGTGTGCCAGGTGGGTGCCACACGCGTCACTGCCACCCGCTTCCGGAAAATGAGTCTCATTTCCAGCCAGTAAGGGAAATAAACCAAGCACACCCCCCCCAGATCTTTCATGAATGCGGATCTGAGGAAGTATCTGAAACTAAGTGGTATGTTAATTCATTGACATCAATAGTACAGAGATTGTTTGCTTTGACGACGTGGTTTTGAAGTTGCAGGTGTTTTGCGTAGACCAGCATCGATTCATTTTCGTGTATGTGTGCCGTGTGCTGTTATCCAAATAAAGCCATGAAATTGTTACCTCCTTATAGGATAGTCTGTGTCAGAAGCATGGATTAAAAGAGGTTTTGACATTATTAGTGTCGCTGAAGTCTCAGTTGTAAAGCTGAAGTCTATTATCATCCTAATGGCGTGCTCATTGTCGTAATGATTGAGTCCGTCCACCTTTGTCCTAGTCATGCCTTTTGTCTTTCAGTTTTATGGGCCAGGTCTTCTCGCAATATCAAAATAAGATAAATCATAATTACAGTGACCATTATCCCTCTTCCCTGGGAGCCGGTGGAGATAACTCAAGGAATTTTTGGTACAATCCATCCTTCCAAAGAAGCTAATTTAACTTTACATATGCTTAAAATTGTCCCATGATACATAATCTTAGGTTCTTTCCATTTAAAAAGTAATTTCTTGGGGCAGATTTATGAATCTCCACTGCATCCCAAGTCATAATTTTGAATGATTTTCTGGAATCCACCCCCCCCCCCCGCCCCCAACAGATCATTTAAGGGCTATGACTCAGAATCGCGTTGGAGTATGAGAATAATCAGAGTGGGGGCTCTAATATCCCGATTCAGCTGCTTCCCACTTTGACAGCACAAATGAGGGCAGGAGTCCAAAGTGGGGGCTTTGGTGCGAAGGGATTCTGAGCGGGGGGGGGGGCAGTAAAACCAAAAGCATAAAGACAGATCTCGTTAGGTAGCGGATTCATATGGATGATGCTAAGCTGGATTCCTCCCACTGGAAACAGGTGATTTTTGTATCATCAAGGTCACGTTGATATCAGTTTTTTCCTCCATATCTGCAAAGAGCAGTGGGCTGTCCTGAGACCTTGATGAAACTGGGTAGAGGAGAGAATGTGGGACTCAACAGGAGATTACGAAAAAATGTCCTGTTTTTGTCTCTTGGATGTGAGGAAAGTGCCTCTCCGCTGTACTGCAGCCCAGTCTTCCAGCTACGTAATTAAAAAACGAAGCATATTTTAACGGAAGAATGTGGGACTGGTTTTGAAATTTGAGCGTTGAACGTTTCCCTTGGGGCCTGACTTGAGAAATGGAATGGTTTTTAGATTGATTGAGGCCCTGCATTTCTGGACGTGAATAACACGTGTTACTGAACGGCCAGGACAAAAGGGGAAATAGCACATAGTAAAGAGGAATAAAACCCACAAATGCCATGCTTAGTAAATTCTGAAGTGATTAGCAATAGTATCTGTTGACTAGTCAGTGTGTACAGGTCTGGTCTCAGCCTTTAGAGAGGGATAAGCTTGTCTGCATAGAAAAGCATCATCAGTGGGTCTGGGAATCAGAAGGCTGTGACATTCTGAGATACAGAAGACTGTTTAGGTGGAAAGGCTTATGGTGGAGTGCTGGGAGGAGGGGTCGGGGGGGTTTGGGGTCAGCAGAGGTTCCTTAACTTATACCAGTAAAAGGGTGGAGCTGGAGAAGGTCCAGTGTGTGACAACTGTATGATGTCTGTGGGGAGAATCGGGTCCGAGGCAGGTCAGGTGGGCACGGAAAATCTGAAAATGAGTCCCGCGTTAGGTTTCTGTTTCCTGGTACTCATGTCACGTTTCACTAGGTGGTTCACCTTTAGTCCCTGTTTTTCCGGAGCTGCACACCCCTCCGTCACGTGAAGCCGCTGATTACCTGCCCCCCCCTCCCCCCCAAGGGGACTGGTAATGGAAGTCCCAGGTGGGAAGTTCGTGTTTTCCGTGAGCAAGTTCAAGGTCTGCCAGGGCGCTCCGGAATAATTTTCACCTCTCCAGGGGTGGCGGATGTCTGCTATCCCCACTGCTCCTGACGCGGGGGCCAGCTGTACATGTTTGTTTTTCTGCATGATTGCTGTGAAGGAGATGAGTGAAACCCCCCCGCCCCCCCCTAACCACCACCCCCCACCTTGGCAGAAGGGTATCGGCTGGCGGCCCGAGGCCAAGCGTCTCCTGCTTGTCATGACGGACCAGCCCTCTCACCTCGCGCTGGACAGCAAGCTGGCGGGCATCGTGGTTCCCCATGACGGGAACTGCCACCTGGACCCCAGCGGCTACACCCACAGCACAAACATGGTGAGCAGTGCCCCCCGGGGGGCAATGCTCGCTCAAGCGCTTCCCGGTGCAGTCGTTCATCTCCGGACACTGGAACGTGACCAGAGCGGCGAAAACTGGTTTGCCTCAGGGTGAAACAAACAGTCCACAGGCACAAACAACCGCTCCTCCAGTCTCATCCATGTGTCCTATTCCCACGGTACCAGATGGTCTAGTAAAACCGGGTGAGCAGGACGTACTCGTCCGCACTCAGAGCCCTACAGTTCAACCACACACATAGCTGAGAGTCACACCTCACCATAGAAGTTCCTTTGGTTACTTGTTTCTACTCTTGGTTGTCTGACTCCACTGATATTCCATCTGTCTATGCTCATGGGAGTTATACTTAAACAAAAATTTTCTGAGGGCAGAACCAAAACTTATTGGTTCCGAGAGACAGCCAATCAGATCCTGTGCTAGATGTGCAATCAACCAATCAGATGTCTGTAGTTGCTTGGACCCGCCTTCTCCTTGGTTATCTGTCTGAATCTTTTTTTTTTCATTCTGCCCTTAGAATATTTTTGTGTAAAAGTGCCGCCTGCTGGCAGAAAGGGGTTTCCTACTGTTACTTGAAGGGGCTTTGGTGCCCGTGCTGAAGTGACTGATGCGGCTCTTCTTTCTCCCCAGGAGTATCCCACCATCGGTCAGCTGGCGGAGAAGCTTCTGGAAAACGGCATCCACTCCATATTTGCAGTGGAGCACGGCCAGTATAAGTGGTATGAGGTAAAATTTGTTTCCACACGACCCGGTGACCCGCATTCTCCTACAGGGACCTTTGGAGGGTGGCCTTGCGGAAAGACCCAGAATTCCCTTCTCTCCCCTGATAGGATCTGGCCCCCTTCCTGCCGGGGGCATATGTGGGCAAGCTACATGCAAAGGCCTCAAACCTGAAAGAGCTGGTGGTGGAAGCCTATAAGGTAGCAGCACAACTCGCCTCGGGGGGGCGGGGTCACTCAGGTCACCCAGGGGGCTCATGAATATGCAGATGCGGGTTCATATCTTCCAGAGCCGAAGTTTTAATCTATTAAAAAGGTCTTACTCACATTAGTGCACTGTGAGGGAAGAAAGGGTGGAAAGTACCCCTTTGTCCCGAAATAGCACTGGGGGGTGGGTGGGATGTGGGCATGTGCCGGGGGCATAATCCCGTCGGAAGCACAGCAATGCATTGTGGTCCCTTGTGAATCCACAAAACCTACAGTGCTGAACAGAGACATGCATTATTAACGAGGCGGCCCCGCTGCAGCGACCGGGCGCAAACCGCCGCTCCGCGCGCAACACAAAGCCGCTATTTTTATTCGGCTGTTTTCCCCGGAAAACACTCAGTTTAGCATAAGCGATTATGCTGGGATACAATAAATCCATTTTGACACTGTGACAATCACCTGTCTCTCTCTCTCTCTCTCTCTCTCTCCCTCCCTTTTCTAGAAGCTTCTTTCGGACGTAGAGGTGGAGGTTGGGGTTCAGGACCGGCACGCTCACAGGTTCTGGGCCAACGTCACCGCCATTTGTCCGAGAGGCTCTGCACCTTCTGGGCTCAATAAGTGTTCCGGTGTGCAGCCCAATCAGACGGTATGACCCCCCCGCATGTTTGTGTTCCTTTTCCTGCTTCTCACCACGGGGGCCTTCTTAGGCCGCGTAAATCTCCTTAACACCCGCTAATTAGTGACGCCACGTCTGCTAGCCTCCCGCGGCTGCAAGCTAGCTGCTTTGTGCGGCGCGCCGCTAATTCCCTGCCCTGACATGAAAAGCCCGTTCCCACTCACTCCGCTGGCCCGGGTTTCCATCCCTGCAGACACACGGAAATACGGTTAGAATAAACGAGCTTCAGCAAGTCCTTACTGTCCAGATTATCCCCCCCATTTCCGTAAAACACAGAGTTTTGGCTTAGTGAGAGATGCAGGATTGCTTTGTTTAATCCCTATTTAGTTTTGACTTGGAAAAATATTTGCTTTCGTTCGATATTTACTTTTTCCCATTCGTTTGGTTCCATTGTTTATGCTACTTTGATGCTCAAAGGCAGGACTACGTCCGCGATACAGGCTGTATGCCCTCAGCATTTATATTGCTGTAATTACTCATCCGAAGATTGCAGAGAGAGTACGCTTCTGCATTTGTTTGCGTGTGAAACATGAGGGTGGGGCGGTGTTTGGGGGCCAGCTCGCCGAGTGTGGGGGTCAGCGGGAAACAAACACTGGGGCCAGAAGCAGCCACTCGCCTGGAAAGCGAGCACAGACGTGCGAGACCTAGGATACCATTTGCACACGTGGCTCGAGTTTTCTGAGCCCTGACTGTTCCGGATTGCAGAGCAGGAGCCGGTACTAGGATAAGCGTGCTGCTGTGCTTTCTGAGACGGCCTTGAGCGCTTGACGTGACGAAGATCCGAGGGCACTGTGAGCCCGCGTCATTTACAGGAAACTGAGGGGATACAAAAATGTTTTGTTCTTGTAACTCATAATGAAAGGCTCATTACTGTAGGCGAGCGCAGCTGCATAGCTTTGTATATTACCACCTTGCACTGATTTACTTTGTCATCCATTTGTATGGCTTATATTTATTTAGCTGATGCTTTTATCTAAAGGGATATACTTTTTTGAGAATGTAATTGGGGGTACAATTCTTCGTCAGGGCCCGACGTTAGGATTGTTCTGCTGACGCTGGGATTCAAACCAATGACATTCTGACCACAGACACAGTGCTGGGATTCAAACCAATGACATTCTGACCACAGACACAGTGCTGGGACTGAAACCAATGACATTCTGACCACAGAGACAGTGCTGGGATTCAAACCAATGACATTCTGACCACAGAAACAGCATTCATAGCACTCGCCATCCTCAGTTTACTTGTTTTCCCATCCTGTCCTGAAATAGACACCCGGCTCACTGTGACCCAACACTGAATAAATTATTATCGAAGATGGATGGATGGATGGATGGATGGAGGGGGTGTGAAATAGCTGAGACCTGTTTCGTTTCTTTTCCCAGGTGTTGTTTAACATCACCATTGGCATGAAAGACTGCCCCCCTGAGCCAGAGGACGTCCTGATCTTCATCAGACCCGTGGGCTTCAACGAGTCGAGCGTGGTGCGGGTGCGGCCCGCCTGCCACTGCGGCTGCGGGGGGCAGTCTGGCTGCCGGGATGAGCCGGAGGGACCGGCGTGCGAAGGGGCGAGTTCGGAGGCAGGCTGCCGGCCGGACGGGACAGGCCCCATGTGCAGCGGCCGGGGGGAGTGCGTGTGTGGCCTCTGTGTCTGCCACGCCTCCCGCCTGGGCACCATTCACGGGAAACACTGCGAGCTGGACGACTTCTCCTGCCCGTATTGGCACGGGTTGACCTGCGGGGGTGTGTGCATACTTACACACACGCGCTCTCACAGACTCACCCATACGTATGCACAGACACGTGCACTAACACATGCACACTCACCATCGTGCACTCACACACACGCGCGCACACACGCATTCGTATGCACACACACACACGCACACACACCATCGTGAACTAACACAAACATGCGCACACACCATCATGCACTCAGACACACACCCGCGCACCTCACACCATCGTGCACTCTCTCTCACACACACGTGTGCACACACCATCGTGCACTCACACACACACACGCAGGTAGGCCCTTGATCCTGCCAGTTTCCCAGTTGTATCGTTTTGCATAAAGGCTTCTGCTAACTAAATGCAAATATCTATTTTTTTTCTTCCAAACATCCTATACTAGTTTGCCGCATAAATACAAATGCTCCTTGCCTTACGACAGTTGTACCTATGACCTTTTGCCCGTTGGTACAATAATGATGCATATTCAGTGGCCAGCTTTGAATTGTGATCTGCTCCCGGGCTAGCAATATGCCGCACGATGCTTTCCACAGACGCCGGCCAATGGTGGCCACCGTGCAGCCACGCCTCCGTTCTCTATGGCGACCGCGAGCGCAAACACAGCGTTTAATAACGTATCATGCTGTTTTTTTTCTGTGTTATAATAATAATGATTGAGGAGCGGCAGGCTGGACCGTGTAAGCAGCCCCTGCCTGTGTGTCCTTGACAGGACGCGGAGCCTGCGTCTCGGCCTCCTGCCACTGTCACAGTGGCTGGACGGGGGACAGCTGCCAGTGCCCCGCCTCCTCGGAGCCCTGCCTCTCGCCCGAGGGGCAGCTGTGCAGCGGCAGGGGGCGCTGCGTCTGCGGGAGGTGCGAGTGCAGCGACCCCTGGCGCTCCGGAAGGTTCTGCGAGAAGTGTCCCACCTGCGACAGCTCCTGCCAGGCACACTGGTAACTCATGCATAATCGCGCAGTTACATTTAAGGCCGCTAAGGTGGCTCGGATCGCGTGTGACGTGCCCGTCATTGGAAGGTCGTCGGTTTGAATCCCACAGTTGCCAGAGTGATTTCACTGCTGGGCTTTTGGTCAAGGCCTTGAACCCCCAGTTTCTCCAGGGACTGGCTGGCCTGGTTCTCTCAAAATAAAACATACGTTGCTTTGGATAAAAGCATCTGGTTAATCAATGTTACGTTTTTGAATTAACCTCCTGACGGAGCCTGAAATATCAGCACGCGATGGCGATATCGCGTTCGACTGACCTGCGGCTCTCCCGTCTTATTCCCCGTACCAGGAAGTGCGTGGACTGCCACCTGTCAAAGGGTCTTCTGGAGGGGAATGCCGAGGACTGTAACAGGACCTGCTCCCCCATGGTGGACTATGTCCATGCATTCCCAGGTAGGCCTTTAGCTCAGTCCGGCCTGCACGGACAGTTACGCTGTAAGTGTCTGAGCTGGGGGCAGGGTCTCTGTGCAGCACATTGATGAGAGTGTTCTGCCTGCCCACACCCCTGTTCAGATCTGATGAGCGAAGCTGTGAAGCACTGTCTCTACCCGAGCAGTGACTCCTGCCACTACAGATTCCAGATGGACTCCGTGCCGGGAAGCCCTCAGATCCACATCAGCAGATATCCAGGTGGGACCAAACTCTGGCTTCTGACCAGGGGCGTAGCAAGGAATCCCGGGCCCCCTTGGTGAATGTTTTTTGCGGAATGGGGGGGGGGGGTCCATGGCCCGTCCCGGTCCCCTCCCCAAGGCAGCCCTGCCTCTAGCAGCGTGAGCTGTTCCACTAACCCTCTTTTCATCTGTAACGTTCTGTGGTGCAGACGTAGGTATACAGGATACGAGGTTGCCACTGCGCTGCTCCCCGCTTGTGATGGTGCACACAGGCCGCATCCACGAGTCGCGGCACGAGCTATCCCGCCAGAAAATCACCCAGAAAAATCTCCCGGCGGCTCAGAGCCGCCCATGATGCAGTTCCCCGGGTTCTGACAGCCCTTTTTAATTAGGGCCCTGTAGCGGCCCACAGCCCCGCCGTGACTCAGGCGGCGTGTGGCAGACGCCGCTCTGATGCGACATCGCGGTAAGAGGCGTCACCGCCACTCGCGGTCTCCCCGTCGCGCTGTAGCTGAGACGCTAAAGGTTGTGTGGCGTCACATTTCACGACGGGGGTCAGTTTCATCTGACACGCCGCTGGAGGCCGGGAGCGCAGAGTTCAGCGG
The DNA here is from genome assembly GCA_026774425.1 of Petrocephalus zakoni. NCBI lineage: Eukaryota > Metazoa > Chordata > Actinopteri > Osteoglossiformes > Mormyridae > Petrocephalus > Petrocephalus zakoni. The sequence goes on from JAODKN010000046.1 coordinate 2,829,352, forward strand.
CGCACTGAGCCACTCCTCTAGGTTCCGGCATCTTTTGAAATCAAGTAACCCCACAAAGATGAAAAACATCTAAAAAAAAAAAAGACAGATGTTACAGGGATGGTCCCTTAAGAGACACTTCCGTTCATGGTTTCATCCACCTTTTTCGCAGCCTCGTCACTAAAGGGTCCAAAACTCTTTGTCAGTCAACATCTGTTTTTCAGTTTCGGTCGTTTGGGTTTTGGGATTGCTAATTACGTGTGTGTGAAAAGACTTTTGCTGAATACACTTGCAACACCCACGTCCTTAAAAATGCCATAATCCGTTATGTGCGGCCATCACCCCTGAGCTCCCAGCGCAGTGTCTCTAGAAAACAACCCCAACTGGCCTGTCCTCTCAAAAACGCCTCATCCCGCGCCCTGCTGCCAGGTTTCCATAGCAACCGCAAAGAATGTCAATACAGTACTTTGGTTTCTTTGTTTTGTTTTTTTTTTTTTTTCCTTTTGCGAGGCCATGCAGAGCCAGGCCCCTCGGCTCCGGTTCCCGCTAACAGTCGGATCCAGAGGGCCTGTGTAGGGAGAGCCGGACGCGACAGGATTTTCATAGAAACGCAGGCTGATGGACTGCCAGGTGGTGGTGGCGACTGTAGAACGGAGGATAGTTATCAGTGCCACGTTGTGACTTGTGACGTGACTTGTCCCGTCCTGTCATGACTAAACTGCTGTGATTTCGCGATTCAGCCTTATTTCCCAGGAGTTTCGCCTGATGGTTTATTGAATCATTCTCCGGACCCGGAAATTATAGCCCAAACTGGCCAGTCGGGTTCTCGTTTTCCTGTTCTTTCCATTCCCCCGGGGAACTTGGCGGAGAGGGCGCTGTGACAGCGGGACCCTGAAAAGGTGCTGCCTTCCCATGGCAATCTGATGACATAGACACTCGCAGGCACCCGCCCCAAGTGAAAAGCGGAGGGGCTGGAACTGTAAGCGCGCGCGTGTGTGTGTGTGTGTGTGTGCGTGGGCAGGTTTCGCACAGTACGACACCCGTCCCCCTTCATCACTTTCTAAACCCACACCCCTGGCAGTCTCATTTCCAAACACTCGTCTGAATTCAGAAGGACCATTTGCCCGTTTGTCGTTCTAGAATGCCTCGCCAGCCAGAGGTACTACCCCACCTTCATCTGCGTCTTCCTCCTCACTGTTCTTCTTGGACTGGCCATTCTCCTCATGGTGAAGGTCCTACTGATGCGAAGGATTCTGAGTGTCGCGGAGGCACCGGCGTACGACAAGACGGGCAAGGTGACGACTGACCTTTGGTTCCCCTCCACACGCTTTTGTTGTTAAGCCGTGCAGTCTTCCAGACTAGAGAGTGAGAGAGCATTTGTCAAGGGCGTCGCGTCTGAATCCTGGGAGATATGCTGCATAAGCTGTCTCTGGGTCCCGGGAGCTCAGCCCTATGACCGTGACAGGTATGCTTCTCCCCATGCAGGACTCGAATTACATCCCTACCACCAATGAGAAGACGATTACCTACAGACGGGACAAGCCGCTGGAGATGCACATACAGGACCGGAAGGTGCCTTTGCATGATGTCTGGCAATAAGGCTTGAGATCCCGTTGATCTAGCTGCAGGACAGTGAATGAAGATGTGGGGGGGGGGGGGGGGGGGGGGGGGGGGGGGGGGGGGGGGGGGGGGGGGGGCGGGGGGGGCGGGGGGGGGGGGGGGG
>JAODKN010000046.1:2831153-2844291 GCA_026774425.1 Petrocephalus zakoni
ACCCAGGGTCAAAGCGGGGGGTTTTTCAAATACTGTCCGGTTTGGTGCTTTTGATTTTTGTGGGTAATTATGGTTTTTTATCCGTTTTTTATTGCTGCTGGAATTTTTTTTATTTTTGGCCCCCCCCCCCCCCCCCCGAAAGTACACTCCGTCACTAACCTACATGTCACAGCAGTCACTCAGGGTGAGACCAGAAGCGGAAACTGCTGATATCCGAATGGACTTCAGGGAAAATCCCATTCACCTTGGAATCGGTCATAATATGATTGGTTTATAAACTGACAAAGGATATGCATATATTCATCTACAGGGCTTTCGTGTGAATATTTGAACTGTGGATTAGTGAACCGTGGGCTCATCTGATCACCCATGTCATTTTCTTGCGTGGATTTGAGCCCCGAGCGCATATGCGTTATCAAATGGCCTCGACACTACATCAGCTGAAGCGACCGATGTGTTCAACTTCAGCCTTGCTGCTTTTTTGGGGACGTAAAAAAAAGCATCATTTCGGCGGTGAAACTTTAAAAACGTTCTTTGAGCTTTCCTGCCATCTAGTGGCCACAAAGGACATGATTTCTATGAACAAAAAGATTATTACGCAGCAATAATCTACTGTGACTAGTCCTGATATGCTCCCTGTAAATCACTAGTGAAATGTAACTGGATACAATTCTAACCTCACTTTCTGGATATATATATATAACTATATATATAGTTTTTGTTTTGGTCGGAGAAACAAAAATTGTGAAAGATTGTAGAACCATGCATTGAGTAATTTAGAATGAGCTGATAGCCTGAGGCCAAACGTTTTGTTTTGTGTTGTGAGGATGGCGAGCACACGCGACTTCGTGGCAGCGGAAGTAATGGGTATTACGGTAATGGGTACGGCTGTTCATATGCTCTTTTTTTGAAACGGAGACTTGCACTTACATTGCTCTGATGTGTGATACTACTGTATGAAACGAGCGCAGCTGGACTGAGAGTAAGTTAAAGCATGGGCGTCAAACTCGGTATCTAATATCTGTTTGGTGGGGGTTTATTCATTCCAAGGCATTACTTGTCAAAAAATTACTTAATCGGTGTATGTGTGTGTGTGTTTATATATATATACCGATTAAGTAATTCATATATAGGTATATTTTTCTCGTAATATATTGAACCTATGTACTTAGTTAGAAAGAAATGTTAGGGCATTAATTAGTAGGTGCAGTTTGCCACAGGTGGATCCTCTGGTTTAAGGGTTCGTTTGGTAGAGCTGTAATTACACGAATCACCAGAAGGGGGCATTAGATGCTGGCATGTTGGCACTGGGTACTTTAGCCCGCTATGTTAAATGGTTATCAGCTACGGAACCAGATGACCTTAAATGATTAATCTCCCTAATACCTTCAGGTCACTCCACCCTATTAACGCCGTGCCTCCTGTGTTTATTTTAGCGATTGTTTACACTAGTTGCTGCTCTGTACGTTTTAACACTAATATTTTAATTTATTTTGAGTTCACTCATCGTTGTATATGTTGAATAATTTAAAATGTAGGTACTAAAACAGTGTTCTTACTGATTCATTAGTTGTTTTTTTGTTTGTGAGGTACAAAATTAGTTGTTGATGAATTATACTAATACTTGCTTTCCATGGTACTGTTCTATAGATTAATACAATATGCATACTTAGTCTATTTGATAGCATAATGAAATAGAAAGGCACTATGAATAGAATTTCTGTGAGTTAACTTCAGGGCATTTTATCATACCAATCATGTGAAAGTAATAACGTTGACTGTGTGCTTCTAATTAGGTTAATATGTATTTATAATCACGAACGTTAAACTAAAAAGCAATGCGTTCCTTCCTTTACTACTTCGTGATTATATGACAAGTTTTGTGAACAAGCTCCTTATTTATTTACAAGTGTGCTGCGTGTTTTACTCGTCATATTTTTCATGCTTACAAGTGACAGTGGAAGCGATTCATTTACCATGCGAGTAATCCGGTTTTGATCCGATGCAATGACCTTTGGATAACTTGCACAAGAAAGCCTACCCATTCAAGAATAAAATCTAAACAGAAAAATATTGTGCTTTGTTTTGTGTATTACTTCTGTTACAAAATCTCTTGCCTCATTTAATTGATGGATGCCTCCATTTACCCATGAACCTCATGGCGGTTTCCGCGCGAAAGTCGCCTTGACACGAGCCTTCGTGTCTTCCTGGCGCGTGACGCTTGTTTGCAGTAACATATTCACAAGCTCGGTCCGCTCAGCTCCGCGGCCCATCAGTCGTGCGAAATAACCGGACAGCAAACATAAGTTTGCCATTGACGGCGTGCAAAGTGAGCCATCGTGACAGCGCTCTCAATAGTCAATATAGGTAGCTGCCTAGGATATATATATTATGTAATTGTAATTTATATACTTTGTATATATTATTATTATGATTATTATTATCACATCCCCACAGTGAATAAGCATGCACACCCTCGAAAGGAATAAGATGTTAAAGAAAGTATGGCCTAGCAAGCAACAAAGAGGTAAACAGTCCGATTCAATCGCACCTGTCACGTGACCGGGGCTATCCTATTCCTCGTGAGCGCGTCTGACCTTCAGTTATCGTTGTGGAAATACGGGTCCGTGAATCGAGGGTGTCTAAATAAAAAATAAAAATAAACGCCATGGCTTCAACACGCTATGCACCTGGCGCAGAATAAAAGAGGGGAAAACGGAAGATGAAGAAAACAAGGTAACCGTAAGTTATGCTTTGTTATGATTATGTTTACAGGCCTTACCATTATTATCTATCACTAGCATCTAGCTAAACACCAGTAATAGCAAACAAACTCAACATATACTAACGTCTGCGGCTTTACTAGCCTACATAAACAACTAAACTAAATGAACAGTTTAGTGATAAAAGTGCACAGGTACTATACATTTTATGAAGTCATTTTTTAGAAGGAGTTCACTGGGGGCAGGTGAAAGCACGATATAACGGGGGCGGGTCTTTGCCTTTCTTGCCTAGTGTCCCGCCAAAACAAAACATCTTTGTACAGAAAGCTTCGGACTGGGAGAGGAACTGTAAAGTATATGCAAACTCCACACACCCATACTGGGGTAGTAATTGACCCAAACCCTGGTGTGAGGCATCAGGGGCGTGTTCCACAAAGCAGGATTTCTTAGTTAGCTAGGTTGACTAGAAGTCTTGATCGTCCAATAAGAGCGTTCCTATTAGCCAATCATGACGTCCAGCTTAAGTTAACCCAGCTAACTGAGAAATCCTGCATCGTGGAACAACCCCGCAGTGCTGCTCACTATGATCAAGGAAACAGGAGCCTGCATCCCGAAACCGGGTTTCTTACTTAGCCGGATAACATGTCGGATTTAAGGTACCCCAGTTTAGATGGACTATAATTTCGTCCACTTCCTCTTAGCATAGGCTACTTTAAATGCGATCAGTTATTCAGGTGAGCAATAAATCCTGCTCCAGGAAACGGCTAAGCGAATTGTTTGAAAACTTTAGAACTCAGTGACAGATAAATTAGTTTAACCCTGTCGATTCATTTTAACCAGTGTGCTTTAATTACGGGACAAAAGCCTGCATTATGCTGACAGATAAACGGCTTTGGGCTTAATCACACCCCCGGGACAGCTCCAGTACTGTGGGCTGCTGCTAATCCTGAAATATGCTTTGGGAAGCCAAGTAACAAACTTTAAAGTTGGTCAACTCAAATAAGAAAAGGGCGAAACCTTCCCAGCCACGTGCGCAGTCTGAATTTTTGTAAATTATGGAAAGATAATATAGCCATGGCCTTGTTATGTTTTAATGATCTTTTAATGAAAATTACATTTAAGTTATGTGTTTTAAGATACTAAACTTATTGCTGAAGCACACATTCATTGATTTGAGCTGTATTTTAAATACTGCTTTAATTCTGACATTGTTTTTATATTTATTAAATATTCTTTTATGGAACCGTTCTCTGTTCGGGGACTAGAGGGCGCAATTTACTAACGTAACACGTTCCCGAGGCCAGTGACCCGACAGCACGCGTGTCATAGACGTGGAAGTGCCGTCAAAGGCTTGCGGCGAGGCAGCCTAACGTCTCGCAACTTCTGCTCTCTTACTATCTGACAGAATTCCCGACATACTGACAGGTGTTTTACCCACGCGCGAAAAAAGTGAGATTTGAAAATGACCACAACAGTTAAACGAGTGGTTTTCGGGAAATGTCCCAGCACCCTTAACTTTAACGAACGTTACGGGTTATGATGAGCAGAATTACTTTTAGGACTTTGAGAAAACGGAAATATCACGAGCTGTCCCTACTTACGTCTAACTGGTGAAATTTTACGTTTAGTAGTAAAGAGACAAAGCCACCCCTTAGTGGGTTACTTGCATGATACCAGTTAAAAGAAGCGGAATTCTGCAGACGGGAATAGTTGCTTTGTTAGTCATAATGTAGGTGTTTTAATGCGTTAATTAATAATGTTTTTATGTTTTTTTAAGTAACTTGGCCTATAATATGTATCATTTTATTTATTGAAGAGTGTGTCTTGATTTCTGTCTGTTTGTCTTCGAATATAACTGCCTGCTTAATACGAAGCGAGCAGTGCTAATTTGTGACCAGACGTAAGAAAATACGATTTTTGCTCTTTCATTTTTATGTCACCGTACTCTGCTCATTTATTGTATATTCGCTACCATGCCGTGTATTCAATTCTTCCAGAAAACATTTTTAAAAACCATTATGATTTAATGTCGGCCGTATAGGCTGCACTGTAAAAAATTTATGCAAACTTATCCGCTGGAATATTACATATCCTTGGAAAAGTTATTGAACGATCGATCCCATAAAATTAACTCAACGCTGTGGTCACAGAACAAGCCATCTATAACCACAAAACAGCAAATTTGTCATTTCTCGACCGTTTTCCTAAACGACTACAATATAAGCGATATATACTTAAAATAGCGTATATAATACATTTTCTTAGCTGCCAACGATAATTTATCAATATATTAACTAGACTATAACTTATAGTTATACGTATTTTGATGGAGGCACATAGTGTAACCACACATGTACATGCATAAATGTGCACTATATAATACTGTTTAATACTCTGTATTAGGTTTATGTAAGACGGAAATTATCGTTAGTTATATTGTCTGTATAGACAATTAAATCGTTCTGTATAGCAGGTCAGATATGTGTCCTTTTTACACATTAATTTTCATTTTGTTTTGGCGTTTTGTCACACTAATTAAATTACACTGTAGTGTGAAAATTTGGCGCTTCGCTGGAAATTTTTTGGAATAAAACAAAACTATTTTTGCACGGTTTTCCCGCATGTAACTTTTTGTTTATATATAGAACTTGTATTTCTAATTTTTCTAACTTTACCTATTTTGTGGGTTCAGTGAACTTTAAAACTATATCACAGAACTGCCCCCATAATAAATATTTTATTCTTGTGGCTTTAAAAGCCTAATAGTATAGCCCTACTCTTTTAAAATTGGTTAACATTTCAATTGCCTGTGAAAATAAACTTGATTATTTGAGTCACTATTTGGGCCTAACATTTAATAATTTAATATTTGGTATTATCAGCTGCAGTACAATAACCGGTTCGAGTCACGTAGAATTCGATTGCTTGAATGTCTGATTATAATCTAAAGAAATTATAAATATTATGATTCGATACATTCTCAGTACGTTCCTACGTCCGATGTTTTGCTTCAATTAAAATATCAGTCGCAATAATAAATAAACCGTTCATTTCGTTCCCGACTTCACTGGTTTCTTAGTTGACAAAACTGTGATTTAGCAGGCACCGCGTGTCAGCTTGAAAAACAAAACAGTTTGAGTCGATTCATTCTGACTTTATTGCCAGGTTTCCATCTGAAAGTCAGTTTGTTCGCCAGCCGGGATATCAGAAACATGTACATGCGTAATTAAATTAATCCGTGATTTAACACTTAAAAGAATCCCAATCTAAAATCTTTAAATATAAATTCAAAGTGCGACTCTGATAGACTTTAAGATACAAGTCCAACTCGTGGATAAATAGAACTCCAACAGCAATATACAATTTCATCTTGTTCTCAAGAAAAGAAAGTAAAACGTAACCTACTCCCATACAATTCAGATATTAACTAAAATCAATGCACACTGAAATACTGTACAAAATTAGTGTCCTGGTCAAACCCATATTAAACATATAGATGTTTAATAATAATAATAATAATAATTTCCAGTTATTAAATCGTGGGCAACATCGTGCATTACGCCAGAATTATCTGAGAATAAATACGACATGACTAAGGGTGGTTCTGTAAAAAAAAAAACGCCCTCCTGTTGGTATGATATCTACCTCGATAAAAAGCAAAACACGTAGCACGTATTATTCTATAAATTGGTCCTAAGCGGCAAGACCAAGACTTTACAAAAACCGAAACACTCACCTAATTTAATTCGCCGTAGGCAAACTCCGATAATGTTACCCTAAATCGGAGGTTGGGAATAAAGTGCCAGAGTTTGGTTTTCAAAGGTAGACACCAAATGGAAAATGTTAAAATAATCGAGCAGCCGAGACGCCGGCTGAGTAATCATAAATACAATCTTTTTACTATCTGTTTTGACATACCGGACTTAGCCGTTTAAAAACGTTAATCTCACACACGCCTGCAGTTCCCGAAACCGGACTATTCAAAGTGAATAAAACTGCCAGGAACCAGCGGATTAAGAGCACTGGTGATTATTGGCACAACCAAAACTTTGCCAACCGCCATTAACGCCAGCATCGTATCCATTATTGGCATTTTTTTGGGACGTGAGTGTAGGCAAGTTTGCATATATAGGAAGTTGGCCCCAGTTGACGATGCTCTTGGTTTTCAAACTAAAGAAAACCAGAAGTCTAATTCTGAAAAGAACATCATCGTGATTTCACATTTCTCAGTGAGTTAAAGCATTCGAAAGATCCATGGACACTTTCCAGCCGTGGTGATCAGTTCAACAAAAAAACTGCCCCATATATGTTGCACGTAAATATACTTTACGAAACACATGTACACGTTTGTTTTTACAGGTTTTATAGTCTCCCTTCGCTCCTCATTCTATAGAGTTACTCGGGCAGCCCAGTCCTCTGTTCTGAACAGACTCGGCGGGATGCATCATGTCGGGCGAGTGACACGAAGGGCTCCCGGGGACACTGTGCTCGCTGTCAGTGTCGCTGCTCTTTTTCTCTCCGCTGCCGGAGCCCGATTCCGCCGAGCCTCCCGCCGTGTGAGTCTTAACGTGTTTGCTGAGGTGGTCGCTGCGCATGAAGCGCTTATTACACACCGGGCAGGCGAACCTCTTCTCGCCGGTGTGGGTGCGCAGGTGTCGCTGGAGCTCGTCGGACCTGGTGAATCTCTTCCCGCAGAACAGCCAGTTGCACACGAACGGTCTCTCCCCGGTGTGCCACCGCAGATGCGCCTTTAAGTGTGACGTCTTCCCGTAAACTTTCCCACAGCCCGGGATGTGACAGCTGTGCAGCCCTTTCCTCCGCAGGCTCGCCCCCGCCGGTCCCAGTCTCTCCGCTTCCTGGCAGTTGGGGCAGTCGCAGGTAGCTCTGCCCGAGTATCGCCGCGCCGAGGACCTGGGGGACCCTGCCAGGGGAGCGCTGGGACCCGCCGTCAGCATGGCGCCCCCAGCCCCCGTTAGAGGAGATGGACTGGGGTCCGGGTAAGAAGCGGGCAGCACCGGCTTGAATCCATCCATCAGGTGCTGACTGGTGGTCAGCAGATGGGGCGAAGCGCTGGTGCTGAAGGCAGAATGACTCAGCCCGGAGTAGTCCGAGCTGTAGCCCCCTAACGGGGAATGCAGCGACGTCTGAAGTCCTCCGGAGTGCAAAGACGTCTGTAGCGCTGCTCCGTTGGGGTTCTGAACGTCAATCCACCCGGCGCCCATATCCCACCACGCCGAGGCGCCGCCGGAGCCGACATCCCCGGCAGGGATGCCTGGATGCGGCGACTTAAACCACGATTCGTAGGGATGCGCAACGCTCATCCTGGGATAGATGCCCTGCAGACTGTCCACCGACGTGTGCACCTTGGAGATGAACACCGGCTGGTGGCTCGCCTCCTGGGAGCTGTTTGTCACGGACGTCTGAAACACCGAATATTCGTTCCCAAAGGGCGAATTTGAAGAGTTACTGGAGGTCAACGAAAACGCGCTGGATCCGGTCGAGCCGTTCGCGCCGAAGGAGTCGGCCAGCCCGGCCCCGTTCCTGGAAGTCCCAGACACGCCAAAAGTTGAGAAGCTGGATCCAAGGTTGCAGCTGCTGGACGCCGCTCTTTTCCACGGATGGAAGCCTTTCCCAAAGGACGCGGGACTGTCGGAGATCGAAGTAGGCGATGGGCTCGGGCTCCCGATCTTGTTACAAGTAGCAGCTAACATGGCTAAAGGAGTCGAACCCAACCTCGGTTCTTCCTAGACGGAGATAAAACGAAACAGAGACGAACTGAGTGGGCAGATAAGTGGACTTAATAATAAGCATTTTAATGGTTACAGTCCAGACAGCAATGTCATATAGATGCAAATGTCTAAATGTAACTAAATGCAGATTTATATAAACACAGGTGAGTCGCCGTGCTTGTTTAGTAAGTAAATGCAGCCGTCTCGCTTTGCAACAGTCACATGGGGAACATACCTGTAGATCGAGATGAGCAGGAAATCACCAACATAAAAATAAGACGAATACTTAAAATCCTAAAAAACACTTAGCGTTACGCATATCGACCGACGTGGGTAAACTGGTGCATAGAGGCAGGGGAAGAAAAAAAAAACCACGCTCGCTCCTTCACCTTAAAAGTTGCGAACTTAGACTCGTTCTATTTGACCAACTTGCTTAAACATTATCAACAAACTGACTTCCCTGCTCTGGGTGAAGGCATTTTAATCCCCTCCGCCCGAACAATAAAAGAACTAATTAAACTAGCAAGAAAAGCCTTAGACTCACCCCTAGAAGTGAAGTTGCCATCACAAAAGTGCCCTCTTTTGAAGATCTTTTTATATTTATAAATGGGAGCACTCTTTTTTTTAGAGGTGTGCAATACAATGATCTGTTCCGCCCATTCCACCACAATTGTAGCTCCTCTCCAGCTTTGAAGTACCGCTGGGACACGGGCGACCAATCAGATCGTCAGCATCTCTACTATATGACACATTCTAGCGTGAGGTCATCAATAGAGCGCTTCAGACAAGCTGCCCTCCCCCCTCCTGCGGCCCCTTCCTCGGAGAAAGGGGAGAAGGTAAAGTTAGAATATTTTACGGGGAAAACAACAACAAAGTTTAGGATGATATTTCTTGCTCTTTGCTCTTGATCTTTTTAGATGATTATCAGCACTGGCGCTATTATCATTGTCTTAAAAAAACGATTCTTGTCATTGTTCTATTTCAGTTTTGTTGACATCTAAATTTGACATATATTTTTTTTTTTACCGACGTGACTGTTTTGCTTGTTTAATTAATTAAAACGCATTTCGTCAGTTGACATCATGGCCCAGTTTGCATTTGGTGGGCCAAAGTGCACTGCTCCGATGCTACCGCTAAGGTTTTGTACACCCAGGTTTTGCGAACATGTTTGCTCTGCAATATGCTTTTTTGTTTCATCTTGAACATCAAATGGCCACGTTTTGCTTTAAGGACTTCATAAAACAACAATTAGACGGCACACAATGGAGTGTATTGTTCTGAGAACTAAGCTCGCATTAGCCTACGTTAAGCGCATTTTACAGTAATTTTATTCAATTAAGTTCCCTGTGGCCTTCATTAAAAAGACGGAGCATATTCCCGTGTTCTTTATTTCTTACAATATACATGGTTCCGGAAGAAGAAATCCAGATAATCCCTGTCACAGAACATTTATTTAGTTTAAAAAGTTGTGCACAGGAAAGTGCGCCAAACTACGCAACACACATTTTCAGTATAGCATATTTCCCCTTATGAAAAATGCTGGTCATAGCTTACGCTGAGCTTGAGGGCCGCGAGTGGCTTGCTGTCAGTATGATTTGAGTTTTCTCCGTGGCATGCGTTTAGGTGAATGAATGTAGTGTTTATTCGCGTTCGCCGTTGGGAATGTCGGGAAGGCGTGACCGTCCGCCCCGTAGGAGGGAGGGGTGGGGACGAGGAGGGAGAGGCTCTTAACAAATAAAAAGAAATTAACTTCTTTGCTTGTATCCCTCTAGTTTATTTTCATTCACGGCAAACGTAAATGTTTGTTTAATGCGGCATATAAGCTGCTGATATTTTGGACCCCTACACTCATGACAGCGTTCTTTCTTTTGTGACAGTGCAATATTACGAGAGCTCGATTTTTAAGATGTCAGTTAAGTCACTTATGATCGCGTCTAATGTTGTCTTTTTATCGAAGTAAAATATCTGTAAAGTGACACACACCGCCCACGTGCCATTCAGTCCTTACGGATTTTCGGTGATCATTCTGACAATTTAATTTCTTACTTGCCTTTTGGGATAAGCTCGCGTGGATAACACGATGCAAACTTAGATTATTCGATGCTGTCTAAAAGTTCGGCGCAAACTTGATAATGCACAGCCAAAGTGCAAACTGAGATTTTTAATGCTGCGTATTCGATCTGTTTTCAGTTATGCTAACATGCTTGTAATCTACAGTCTATGTGTAAAAGTTGTGTATATATCTGAGCAAGAAGGAGCGTCTGTTCCTTCGACAGACTGCATTAGCATGCAATGTGTGCCGGCGACATGCATTTCATTTGAATTTCAAATTTAATAAAACGTGCGCGTTTTAATCAGGCGCGTTTTATTTGTTTGATATTAACATGCTTATTGACCGGGCCTGTCGACCAGCTCGATCATTACAGGACAGCAGAGGGGACAAAAGTTAATTAAAACACCCCCGAATTCCGAAGCACGTCATCTGCTACATGTGTGTCTCGCGCTTTATTGTGCGCAATGATGGATGAGCAACCAGATTAATTTCACTGTTTTTTTGCGCTTTGGACAACTGTTTTCCTTCTTTCCTTTAATTGTAATTTACACCAAAATATTAAGTGCCGCAACCACATGAGCTTAAATATATAAAGGGCCAAACAGGTCCAACGTCATCCTATAATAGAGACGGAGATGGACAATTTATAGGCTAGTGTTCTGCAGTAAAACAACCAATTTCTTACATATTATAAGTTGTAGCCTGCCTTCAGGAATGGTTGGAACTGTATTGCTTATTTCTGGTCGTTTTAATGGTTTACTCTTCCTGATTTACAAACCAATTTCTAATTGTGATTTTGTAAGTGAATGTGTGTAAACACAGGTTTACAAAGGAACAACCGGGTCTCGTTTCTCGCACTGTGTGGAATTCGTGATATCATTCAAACCATATTTTCGCTTTGAGAATAAAAAGTGTTTCACAAGACAGTAAACTGTAAAATGTCGCAGTCAAGCCTGCCGCACAATTATCGCTGTCATCTTTTACAATGATCGCCTTCGCAGCGTTAAGTGAATTAAATTGAATACATAAATAGAATGCGAATTCTAAGCATAAGGTTACAAATCTTTGGCCTGCGTTTAAATAATGCCACTAATAAACACGACTGAAAATGTCAGCAAACAGGTCAGTAATATAACAGGCATGCATACACACATGCATGCACGAGTTATTTTGAACGTGTTGTCCGTGTCTTTTTTTTTTTTTTTTACTAAATGTAGCAATCCTTTGCCATTTGTAACACATTAATTTTGACCCAGTTTGCATATAACGATTCTGCACTAAAGGGAATAATGGTACATACCGTCCTTCCCCAGCGTTAAGGATGGGGCTCCGTGTCAAGTCATCACGCAAGGCGATACATCGATTGAACAGCATCCCCTCTGCAAGGTTAGGTCTGCAATAGCGGCTTCTGGAAGGTGAGCGTTAGTTACTCTGGGAGTTCAGTTTAATTACCAATAAGCAAGTGGCGGCCCTGCCGCTGTAACCTAAGCGTGTGTTCCTGCTTTTCTACGAGAGAGCGCTTGGACAGCACGGGTCGGCGGATTCGCTTTGGAGTTAATAAGGATTTAATTGTATGATCACTCTCGTCATCATTTCCGGGACTATGAAATTAAGGCAATAAAGTAACTTACAGAAGGACTAATTCCACGTTTTTAAAAATCTAGTTCTGTTTGGATGAACATATAAATGGTTGTATTGCAGATGTTTGCAATGTCGATGGTGTATTAATTTGTTTTATTATTCGGGTCTACTTTCGTAAAAAATCAACATATGCATCACAAACGGCGTTTCCCCCCCCCAACACGGATTCGACCCCAACAATCATTCAATCAAAATTCGAGGCTCGATTTTTTTTTGGCAGTTCAAAGGATGGCGCAAAGGTTCCTTTTATCCATCTGACCTAACTGTAAGCCCATCACAAGCCAAAACAGAACAGATGTCCCCATTTAAAGCATTCTTTTCCCACATGTACGGTGTATATTGCTGTCATGAAATCCATCTTAAAACCTGTTCCATTCGCCGCTATAATGACCGCGTTAGTATGGACCAATGGACACGAACAAAACGGGTTTAATATCGCGTGCTCTCCAACGATTCTGGACAGAAAAAAAAGAAAAGCAACTGGGCTCTAACACCGGAAAATGGCGAGATTTTTTTTTCCAGTATGGTAATTCACAAAGCAACTCAATAATCCGAGGGACACGTATACTGCCCTCTGCAACGTGAACTGCAGCAATTACCTGGCACCGCAATTAGCTATCATGGAGAAATTAGATCGTGCAGTGTAGCATAAGGTAATGCGAATAATTTTGTAAGGAGAATGAAAAGCAAGACCTCTCTTTTTCTCCCCACGAATAAACAACACTTCTTTTGAGCAAGGGGGGAAAGTTTAGGTTAATTATCGGAACTGAAGCCTAAGGTGGCCGTAATCGTTGAAAGGAAAAGAGCGGGCGACGGAGATTTGGTTATGAGCTATTTTGCGTGTTAGTGATTATTTTCGGTAACCGCACTTATTTGTGATGTAACTTTATTTAGGCATCTAAAGTTCTCACCATAGTGCACAGTCAGATACCAACTATAAAAAAATCTCGATTTTATCCTCTCTATCTATCTATCTATCTATCTATCTATCT
>JAODKN010000046.1:2878298-2892645 GCA_026774425.1 Petrocephalus zakoni
TCAAATAATTTAAAGTTTATTTTTTCCCTAACATCCTCCTTTATAACCCCCCATTTAACAATGGGTCGTTACGTCCACCCTCTTCCCCCGGCTTTCCCGTCCGGTGGTGCCCCCCCCCCCCCCCCCAGTGTCAATACGTACGCCCCTGCTCTCCGGGGAAGTCCCACAGAGAAAGATTTCCCTGCCAAGCCGCATTGAGCAAGGTAGGTGCCAAGGTATAAATGCCAAGTGACTTATTTTCGTGCCGGGTTAGAGTCGAGTGATTTTAGGCAGGGATCTGACCCGATGGAAAGCCACTCTGCCCCCCCCCACCTCCCCGTTAAATAAAAACGTTAGCGTTTGGCCCCAAACCGCCGGCAACATTGTAAAATTGTAAAGCGAATGGATTTGTTGTCGTGATCCCCGCGTCTTATTGATGGCGCAAGAATGTAAAAGAAGCCCGCGACCTGGATATAAAGATCAGGATTTATTACACAGGATCCCCCGAACAATTTCATCAAAAGCCCATTCCAGTGTGACATTTTTCCTGCCATAAATCAGGGAGCGCCGAGCCATCGGTGGCCAGTGGCTGGAGATGGATGAGTGAGGGGGGCGCCGGGTCAACGCAGATTTTTCACCGCCGCGACCTGTCATCACCGTTTCCCCATTCCTCCACCTTTATGAATGGCTCTTTTACCGACTGGAGGTGTTTTTAATTTGTGTAACACGCCAGGGTTGGGTAGAAAAAAGGAGATCACCTCCGCGTTTACCTTGCTCTTACAAACACAAACTGTCGCATCACAGTTTGCGGACTCTCTTACTTAACTATTTGCTTGAAGTGTAAAGATGTCCCTATCAATTTTAAATCTGTTTGCGGTGTAATATTAATATAAAGTCCCTTTCCTGTGAAAGATGCACAGTGGTGTTTAAAACTCATGTTTTATATTTCAAGTGTTTTTTTTAATGTTGTAAAGAGTATGCGCCATTGATTTGCGCCTCCAGGGTATGCGGCGAAATCAACGGGCGCTTAAGCCGGTCAGTGTCTGGCTGTTACCGGCAATTAGTGGAGATTCACTCGGTCGATCCTGGTGTCTCATTTTATACAAAAACGACGTGGAGATCTTTACATTTTCAATTGATTCAATCAAGGGCTTTGGCGAGGTACTTTAATGCGACACGGCGCTAATCAGGATCCGCGGCTAATGGTAACTGCGCTAATTGATCCCCGTCTATCTCGCAGGCGCGTCCGTCACCAAAGATCTCTCCTGTCAAAACGAACGTTTCTGAGGAGCATCGGTTTTACTTTCTTCATTTTTTTGTCTTCATACTTTGATTTTATGTAATTAATTCACTGGTGGTTTGAGGACCCCTCCCTATTGGCATCGGGTCCAAAACTGAGAACCGTGAACCTGACTGGACCCATGGAGGGCCACTTGGACCTGGGTTATACCCTAATACTGGGCTGGTGAATTCCGCACACAGAGGAAAAGAACATGGGAAAAGCGTGTAAGATAGACCGAATGTGACGTCGCAATGCTGATTTATACGTTGTTTACTTATGCCCCTTAAAAACACAAATAATTTAATGACTAGATCTTGAAAAGTGGGCTTCAAAGTTCACTTGACATTTGTAAGAAAAAGTTCCTTTATAGATAACCCTTTTAATACATTTACTTGTTATTTTTGGAAGTCGCAATTCAATTGGATGTTATGCAGTGTGGCTAGCCTGACATAAATGGGTGAGTGTAACTCGTGTCCTTTTAACCCGATGCCGAGGTCCCTGTGTTTCATCTCCTGCTGATAATGTTGCTCCTCGGTCATCTTGAAGGTGCAGGTCAAGTGCTTTGACAAGCTAAGTACAATGGGCTGTACCTGCATAGACCTTCACTGTGCGCTTGCACACACGCGCGCGCACACACGTTTATTCATATCGTTGTGGGGACCATCCATTAATTTCCATGGGTATAACCCTAATCCTAAGAATGATAACCTTAACCCCTACCCCTGCAGTCCCAACCTTAACCATAAGTAACTAAGCCGAATACAGGATATTAACAGATTCGTATAAATCAGGGATTATTCTTGTGACCACCAAAAAATGTCCCTACAAGGTAAAATGTTACAAGTTTTTGTCACATTGTGGGGAAATCCATTCCTCACAATATAATTATTAGAATAATGCATGTACACACAGACTCTCTCATACACATACACACACACACACACACACACACCCATAGAAAGTGGGTGAACCTGCACAGACCATGGAGCCAGTGTGAAAGAAGAGGTCAGACCCCCGCCATAAAAACCGCCTGATTTACTGTGCGGCCACATTTGAAGTGCGGAATGAGGCGTTTGGTGGGGGGGCGGGTGGAGGGGGGGGCTAATTCACTCAGCCGCTTTTTCCTGTGATCATCTGTCTGCAAGCAGGCCCCTCAGCAGCTGCAGGAGGAGTCTGCTTGCTGTTGGCCCTCGGAGACCCCTTTGGCGGCGGGGGGGGTCTCCCCAAAACCCCTCAGTGACACCTACCCCCTGCTTATATGCAAAACAAGCATGAAAATGCAGAATGGTTCTGTTTGAAATGGAGCTCCGCACACGGTTAGGATTAAATAATAGGGAAATGCTGAATGGTTTATTCTCGCCCCCCCCCCCCAAAACCAAACCCACATGCTGAGTACCAGCCCTACCAGTTACCTAACCTCCATCAACAGGCTTCCATGTGGCTAGTCTAAGCCAGTCCGCGTGACTAGGTGACGCTACTGGATTTCGAAATTTGTCTCCAAGAGGTTATAGTGAGTCAGTTTTTCTATTCCATGCAAATCATATGTACTGCATTTCAGAGCAACCTTATGTCCAAATAAGAGAATTAAAAAATATATGTATGTTTTTTTAATTTGTATTATTAAAATGCTCGAATTTATTCACTACTTGGTGGTGAAAGTATCTCTCTCCCCCTGTAATTGACTTTACTACATTAATAATGTTGTATGTAAATTAGCTGTTTATAATAAGCCAAAACATTTGCTGTAGTAGAGCTTCAATAATTAGTTTTTTTCCAGTGTGGGAGCAATTAATTAACACACCTCTGTGTTATAATATCATTGGATGTTTTTTTTGTATCAGAGTTGAAATTAACTCTTCACATTGGAACTCCCAGGAGATTTGTAGCATAGCAGTCTGACGTGTGCTGTGATGCCAAGCCCTGTAATGGCCGGGCACATCAGTGATTACTCAAGCTATCGAGGGGACCACGGAACCGGAGCAGGTGTTCATCCCTCAGCCGGGCCAGTCTCACAAGCTATGTGCCTCACAAAGCGAAAGGCGCAAACAGCAGATTTATCCTTAAAGCCCCGGAAAACAGCACATCGCCCGAGAGTCCTGCCACATGAGAAAGCAGCTAGTCACCAATAATTTTGTACGCCTTCAGATGTGAAAACCCCGACGCACGATTTAAGTGCCACTAGCCCTTGGCTAGAGACTAAAGTATGAGTTTGCATGCAGACAGACGGAGGAGGACCTGGCGTCAGAAATGTTCCTCTCTAAGCCCTGCCGGGCAAGTCAAATCTTGCGGGCCACTTAGCGACAGGTTCCTCTTCATCTTTTTATCTTTTTTTTTTTTTATCTCCGGTGATGTTTATGATGTAAGCTACCTACCACTTAGGGCCTTGTAAACCGACCTTCCTGTGTTTCTGGGAAGTACATGATCCCCCCCCACCAGCGTTGTCTTCAAAGCCCCAGTTAGACAAACCAGCACATTAAGGCCCACTGTTTATTTCCTTGTTTCATGTCCCTCTGGTGCCTTTTCATCAGGCAGGGGTCAAAGTCTCAGACATAATGGTCGAGAAAGTGTGTCTCACCGACTGGCTTAGCAAACTGCACATGTAGCTATAAACATGAGCACGTTTTAGAATAATAAAGCAGTTTGTAAGCAATAATTGAATTTTTTTTTGGTCACCGCGGTATCAAAGACTTTTTTTGTTGTTGTTTTGCGGAAATACCCAACCAGCCAACTTGCTAACGTATATTTAAGATACTGATCATTCAAGGTTTATAGGCTCATTGAACAAAAATGGAATCAGTGACGGGCATTTATAAAAATCTATCTGAACATTCCATTAACTGAATTTATGAAACTTGTTAGTCTCTGTAAACCAAGCGTGCTGAATTTACTCTGAAGTAGGTGTTCCTAGGTGCACCTTAGCGGTCAGCTCTCACGTTGGCATGCACTCTTTGTCAATATTTTGTAGCACGTTGTCCAATCAATCAGACCAATCAGCAGTAGTTTAGAGGAGACCTAAAACCAGGGCTGCCCTGTTGATTGAAGCCAATCAGAGACTGTCCCACATAATCGTCTTCCAAGGAGTGGCACATGTGTCCTCAGAACAGTTAATGGGAACCTCAGATAACAGAAAATAATGCATAATGGAAGGAAGTGATTGTGAAGAGAAGGCAGGAGCCCGACACTGTTTTTTAAGGCTAACGGGTGATTTGAGTGTCTCCCGAAACTGAAAACAATCTCTGAGTGATTTACAGCCATTCTGGCCTGGTTTTATGCATGCATAACCTAAGAAAGCAGGTGGTGCAGAGGTCAAGCCTGCATAGCTTTGACCTTCAGGTTGCAGGTTCAAGTCCCGTAGGGGGCGGGGCTTGTCTCAATTCCCTTAAGCAAAGTTCATCAGTCCGGTAAAATACCCAGCTGTGATGCTAAGTGCAGGGAAGCAGCTGCTTGTTGTGGTGAGAAGCTGTTTATCCTTTGACCTTCTGCAGAGAACCTCAGAGTCTGGCCATGATGACCTTTAGCCCCGGGGGAACGGAGGAAATGACGGAGGCCTGCAATGTTGGCTGCGCCATACTGTCCCTACCACAAGGTATTTACTGGTCAGTTCTTAGCCATCCATGTTTAATTCTCATTTGGCACAGCAGTGCTGACTTTTTTGATTAATTTAGTTTATCAGTCTGCATGTTTAACACGACAATTGCATTTTCTCACACAAGTTTATAAAAAGTGCCAGATCCAGAGTTTGGTCAACAAATTGCTGAATTTATCAATGTTAAGGAAACATCTGGAAAGGTATTCTCAATAGGAGCACACAATTAGCAAAGAAAGTCAAACATTCTGCTCTGACAGAGAAGTTTTGTGCAATAATATATAGACCAAGTATGTCTCATAAGGCATGAGGTATCATAAGGCAGTTTACTATGGATTTTAATGTATCACCTTCACCACTGTCCGTTTGGAATGTGCTGCAAGGGATGAAATGGATAAGAAATAGAACCCTCCTGATTTTACATTTTAATGTTCATTCGCAGCTATGAAGGCGATGTGTCCAGAACACACAGAGGTTCTGCGAGATACTTTCGGCAGGCCGGCCGGCCGGCAGATTCACCCAGTGATGAACTGTGCCTGACCTCCCCTTCAAACGCTCTTATCTGATCTGGAGGAACCTCCAAAGGCGGACTTCTGTTTGGAAGCCTTTGAGAGACAAATTACATGTGATAATTATCAAGGTGGCTCAGTCAGGTAATGCACCTCTGGCCACGAGGCTACATCACTGCTGTTTCGGGCCTTTATCTTCTGCCTGTCAGACAAGTGGGGTGGGGTACGAGGGTGGCTGTAAAGGGAACCTACGGCCCACACTGCATGCACCTGACGCTGATGTTCTTAACGCTAACCCTATGCCGTCCATTGCTGAAGGGCGGGTGGAAAATGCATTGCAAGGCCATGATATCGCAGGTTCCAGATATTTCTGCTTCTTGCTGATTGTCCACAATAAAACACATTTAGCATAATAATGGTAATTCCTTCTCTGTTGCTGTTGCTAGATCTTCTGCCCTGCCAGACCTCATGTGCCCATCCTAAGCTGGGAATCGGGCATGTACAGATGAGGAACCAAGGTCAAGCATTCGGATTAAAAAAAAAACCCTGCCTGATTGATTAAGGAAGCCGACAGAGGCTAGTAAAGATGGCGGATGGGGTGGTGACATGACTTATGGTCAGCAGGATTCTCAGAGATTGCACCCCTGTCATTCATTTGGAAGTGCTCTGCGTTCAAAAGGCTCCTTTGTATTCACATTCCGGAAAATCCCCTTCCTGGCCCCATTGTCACTATGTAAGCTATCAACTTAAAAATGTACATGAATGACGGACCAAACTAGGATAAAACATCCAAAGATATGGACTTATCGGTACATATTCCACTGTTGACAATCTTGATACCAAACTGATGCCTGGTATGCAACATCAAATTTCTTTTTTGAGGTTTCTCAAATATGGTTAATTATAGTTAATTTTTATTTATTTCTTCTTTGCTTTAGAGCTCCTTGTATTTGGCAATAATGCATTCAGTTACATAATAATCCTTATTACCATATTGTGTACAGTTACTTGGCCTTGCAGTATTAAGGGGCCTTCTTTACCCTCTGTTCCTGTGTCTGTGTGTAGAGTTATAATCAATTATAATTAATAAAGTTGCATGGTGCTGTCTGTGGGTTCCTGATTACCTTGAATGTGGTTAAAATAAAGTTGTCATAATTTGCTTGAGAGCATCCAAAGTATTCCTGGCCTGCAAAATTTCGTAAGGGTTCCCCCTTGCCTGGCGTACCATGATTTCTGACCTGAACGCTGTCTTCGGTGGTTGTGGGCGGAGACTAGAAATGAGAGGAATGGAGGAGGCGGGGCCAGTGGGTGGAGTTTTCACAAAAACGGACTCAGAATTTGCACGTGCTGTTCGTCTCTGGTTTCTCATAAAGGGATTTCTGTTCCTGTTTAGTTTTGGTGAAATTTTTTAACAAACTATATCAGTCATAGCTTTGAGTACTGGGTCAGTACAGCATTTTTCAATCATTAAAGCCTAATGGTCTCTCTTCCCGGATGGGTTAGCTGTGGAATGCATGCTGCTTTTGTGCTTTTCGGGGCCTACGAAGTTACAAACCAATGCTATTACAATTTAAAAGAGTCTCTATATACTTCTTTTGATCATCGTAGCACTGTGATCCTTTTGAAACAAGGATCTCAGAATGTTGTTTGGTTGAGTCTTTGTAAAAGAAAAAAAAAACCTTTAAACATGTGTAGTGTTGATCTGGCTTAAGATACTCTACCTCAGAAACCTGTGACTTCTACACTGAGGCGTAAGAATCATGGGAGCATGACATCATCGCGGCGGCCTGACTGCGCAGCGAAACGCATTCGTATCCCATCTGCCGACGGACCAGAATGGGGGTCTATCTATCTATCTATCTATCAATCTATCTATCTATATATTTATTTATTTATTTAGCATTCCAGCGCTTCAGAGGAAAGACCTTTAAGTGTCGCATGAATGCTATATAATTATGCCTCTTTTTTCCCTTTACATCTGAATAGGCACTTAACTTTGAAAGCTCTCATTGTTTTCTGAGCTACTGCTCAGATCCCAAACTCCTCACATCAGTTAAGTCTCTCATTGACGAGGAAATCAGGTGTTAATAGGAGCTGGTTGGGGGGGGGGGATCTCCTTTGCTGTGCATCGCTTCTCTCATTGTTATTTTGATGGGTTTCCAGGAGGTTCTGACACTGTGGCAGAGGCCTTCTCTACAGGACGTCCTCCTCACCTGCCCAGACCAGTGTTGTTTTGCTTCTACTCCGCTTGGTAAACTGGATAGGAATTAAATAAACTCAGAAAAATGCTTTATTCTGCTGCAACGGTTTTTGGCAACCTGGTATCAGGGTAGGTAGCTGGGTCAACATTCCGAGGAACAGCACTGGCATTTATAATGGGGTTTAAGCTTAAAACATAGGTGTTTTTGCAGCCATACACTTAGATTTTAAAGGTAACTATTAACCTGCAATATCATCAGTATCTGGACGCTGAATATCTTCAATGACAGCTTAGTATGGAACACAGCATGCAGAGATTTACGTCTAAACTATCATGTTTTCTATCTTACAGGATGATTCTTTGGCTGTTTCAAGCTTTCCTATTTGCTGCCCGTATGAATGCCCATATGTAGGATTCATATCTTTTATATTCACTTTTATTATTAAAAAATATATATATTTGTATATCAGTCCCCTGATCTATATAGGTATTTTGCTGATTTTAATGTCTCCTTTGTTAGTAGTAGTGGATACTGAGGGTCATGTATAGTTTTGATGTTCTCTATGAATTGCACTACCTAAATATTGTTCTTGAGGGAGTAATATTTCATTCCTTGATCATTCTTGCTACCTGCAGCTAATTCTTAATGTTTTAACTCTGTGATTAAAGGTATGAAAAGGCACCTGTGTTCACCTCTGTGGCGATGTGCCGTATGATTGGTTGGAGGGGCTGTCATCCTGGGAGAACAGTGCTCCTACTGACTCGCAAAGGATGGACACGCCCACACCATGTGACACTGAGGCCCTTCAAAGGCTAGGGGGTTATAGGGGGTCGGTTGTGCGGGATGATCCCGTGTTGTACGGCACTGGTGGGCAATGCCGTTAAAAGTTAAATTCAAAATGTTTTATTTCATCTCTGTTAAAAAAATAAATAAATAAAAATGTAAAAGATGGTGTCCTTGGTGGGTACCGTATGGGGGGGCGAGGCACAATGGCTCATTTTGAGAGGCA
Organism: Petrocephalus zakoni; assembly: GCA_026774425.1. Classification (NCBI taxonomy): domain Eukaryota; kingdom Metazoa; phylum Chordata; class Actinopteri; order Osteoglossiformes; family Mormyridae; genus Petrocephalus; species Petrocephalus zakoni. The sequence continues at coordinate 2,886,865 of JAODKN010000046.1, forward strand.
TGGACCCCAAATGTCCCTCATAATGCTGACAGTGGCTAAAATTCATTCCTCACCTTGCTCACATCCCTCTCCTCAGGACAGGAACACCTTTATTCAGGGTCCTGGTAGAGATTTTGGGGCCTGTGAAAGTATATGATATTGGGCCCCCATCCTAGACCAATCCAACTATGTTCCAAATATTTCGGGCCCCTGTCACTCAGCCCCTCTGGTCCCACCCCAGCGGGACTCATTTGATGGAGAGAAGGGTTTATTTTCACGTAGTAACTGAAAAGCTTTAAATTCATAAGCCAGGGTACATTTCCCAAAAGCATGTACGTTTCTAACAGGAGCTGCTATATCCATGTATAAATGCATAGAGCCCAGAGCCTTGCGAATCACTTTGCGGGAAACCACCTGCCAAACCATTCTTTAATCTCCTTTGCCGAGTCCGGTCTCAGTCTGGCGTCCGTCCGCGTGCTCCTGTCTACTTTCTTTGTATGTGTTTTTCAAAACCACTTTGTCTGTAGCCCGGCGGTACATTTAAATTCGCAGCGTCTTAAGTCCTCGAGCAAGTCTGATCCTGACCGTGAGTGAGTTTTGTTCCCGACCACAATTAGCTAACCTTACCTTAGCCTGCAGCTAAAAGGTGTCTAATGGACAAACCCCCCACCTGAGCTGCCCTGTCGAGCTTTTATTTTGGGGGGAGAAGTAGGAACTGGAGGGGGGGGCAGGGTATGCTTTTGAAGCCTTTCCCCTACACAGGGTTTCATTGTGGCCTGAGGCCGTTTGATCTTAAACTAATTGACTTAATGATCTCACCGCGGGAGTAATTGGGCAGCATGACAACTCTGCGAGGTCCAGTTTGGGTTCTTTACATGGTGCTTTGTGACTGGGATCTGTGGTTTCCGGTAAACTCCTGTGAAGCCCCTCACCCTCCTTTATTTATATGAGATCCTCTTATTACTTCGTTTAATCATTCGAAATATTCATCTAAAGGGACTCAGTGCCCACCTCCACCAGCGGTTGTAAGCAGGGAGTGTAATAACAGCTGCCAGCACACTACTGTCTGTGGGACATTAAAAAATGTTAATTGATTCTGTGAAATTTTATGAGCAGTTATGTGTAGCATCCTGAATGCTGTTTTGAACTGTATGCGTGTTTAGTGTGAACTGGGCCTACACCTAACATCTCAAGAGTTTAAAGGTCGCCATAGAAGATACATGTAGGTTTGTGACCTAGCAGATTCGTCGTGTCTTTTGCTTTTTTCTTTTCTTAAACTGTGTTTCTCTATTTTTGTTCTCAATGAGGTCGTAAACACGTGCACCTTCTGTATCAGTATGTCCGTCCGCAGCAGGCGTTTCTGTATATGTGCGATCGTCCCATTAATGAACGAGAACAGCGGCCACCTTGACTGGGTCTGTTATTAACGGAGCCAAATTTATGATCAGGCTTTTCCCCGGGTGGCACCCCGGCTTATGGAAATGAATGGATAGCAATTAAGTTTAATGGGGAAGTTTAGTACTCATTTAATTTTCACTAGGCAAATTGAATTAAGAGCGCGACGCAATTGCAATTACTGCGATGTTGTCCCGATCCGACTCCCCTGTTTAAGACAGCATTCGTGACATAATGGGAAAATTAAAGCGCTGTAATTTAACCTTCAACCATGTCCGACTGTGGCTTTTATTCAGGGATGGAAATATGCCGTCGCGTAACAAAGGTGCAGCCAGACACGACGCTCATTGTCGCCCAAGCAGAAAATCGTCCCCGCTCTGGCTCTGATCTTATCTGCCGTCTGCGCACCATAACAGCGACACACCTGTGATGCTTTAAATACTTCTGCTGGTTATTAAATGTGTGGGAACTTCAAAAGCACCCCGTGGTCATATACCCTAATTGTTATCCTAATTATCCAGGAACCTATTTGTTTAGACCTTTCAAAAATGCGTTACTTAGCCTATAAGGTATATCGTGATCATGAGCTGTAGGTACAGACCTCTATTTTAGTAAGAATAAACTTAGGCTATTTATACAGTAGCACGGAGTTACTGTGCAGCACTTAAAAGTTCTCATAAATCTTACATATGACAGGCTGAACGCACCACACCCCTTGGCATACTTACCTCTCCCACAGACACAACGCCAGGTATCCTGCAGTGTTTTTTGCGTGTTACATTTTCATTAGGAAATTAGACGATATCTATCAAAACCGTGTGGATCGAGATGGCTTGTCACGCGCATCTCCAAAATGTGACAGGGCGCTTAATTCACAAGCTCGTCTAAAAAAATACGCACATTCAGATCCTGTCACTCAGAATTTACGGAATGATTCGATAGTACTTCAGTGTTGTTTTTCCCAATAAAGCACGACTACAGCAGACTTCAATCCATGCACCTCTCCACAACCGCTACACTTCCACACATGTAAATTAACTAAATAAATAATACATTAGATGAATATGGTAGTGCTTTACATTAAGCGCACCTTTATAATGCATTCATTACCCATTCATAGAACATTCATAAGAAGCATGTAAGTATACCGCTATGCCTTAATACCCTAACATACTCGTACAGCTGTAATATAGGCCTACATTAATAACACACATTATATGACAATAATCATTATAATCGCATAATGCTTGTTATTAAGGTATATTAAAACTGTTAATTATGTCAGGTTGTTAAGGTATACTTCTACGCTGCGTATGGATGTTCTAAAATTGCATTATGAAGGTGCACTAAATATTCTACGGGTGTATGATATATTATAAAGGCACTATTGGGGTGCAGTTAAAGTAAAACCTTACCAAATAAAAAAAAGAAATAACTAAAAGCATACACAGTAAAAGTCTTAAATGTTCGTGCACTTCTAGATGGTTGAGCTCGGCGAGACTCTGCCAGCGAGGCTGACGCCTGTTACATAACAGCCGAAAGGTCGCACCCAGGCAGCGCTCCTATTTTAGCATTTAAAAAGATAAGCTAGACTTTGACAAAAGGCAGGGAGCTGCGATGAACCCTCCCGGCATCATAATCGTGGCCACCGGCCAAGTAACAGCTTTCATTTTAATACCCAACGGTGCATCTGAGGTCAACGCGACCGCAAACCTTAACATACACAGACACAAATCTTAAGTGCATAATTTCGATCACGGTTTAATCCATCATATGCGAATAATGTATGCCCCCCCTCCTGGATTAATAAAGCACAGCGCCTGTGTCGTCCTGTCGACATACGCTTCTCAGTAATGGTGCGCTCTGCCCAATTATTCATTGACAATTACCGACATTCTTTTTCAAAAGGCTGTGCCTCTTCGTTACACAGTGAAGGAACGCAGGAAAGAACTTACTTCACGTAGAAGCTTCAATGTAAACAAACAAAAGTAAATGCCATCGTTACGTTTCTTGGCACAGAGGGGCATTTGCCATATGTACAACGTCGTGTTTTCCAAGTAAGATAAACGCTGAATCATCAGTTTTAATAGTCACTTCTGGGTTCCCAGCTGACTGTATAGTCATTCCCAGCATGTTTCATTTTTCTGTAGTAGCCTACTTTAGCCCACTTTGCCTTTTTTTTTTTAATTCCCACTGCAAAGACGCCAGCGACGTCGTTGGCTAAGCGGTAGCCTCACACCATCAGTTTTTACAGGGAATTTCTCCAGATACTTCGTTTTTATCCTGGTGACTGAGAAATGCCCTTAGTGTCTGAGTGTGTGCTTCACGACGGAGTGGCATCCAAAGCGCTCTGCCTCTAATGTCTATACAGTCTGATATCATAAGGTAGGTACGACTAATGAATCAAAACTTTTTTCCTTTTTAAGAACTTAACTTGGTATGCTGGACACTCATAGAAAGTTGTCTTCAATCCCAAGATGATGCAGAACCGGAACATTTCCTTTCAGGTATACAGTGGTCATATATCGGTCATACGTTGTCTTTCTCTACAGTATAGTATGTTAAAAAAAAACATGGCATAATCTGTCTCAGTCTCAAAGTAGTATTTAGTTTAGAATTTATAAACCTTACATTGATTAGTTTATAAATTAGGTGAGGAGCAATATTAGTATAGGCTAGATGTCACCAAAAAAGTATAAAAGAAACTTTGATTGTACTTGCATAATGTGGTATGTTTTAAAACGGAGGGACTATTTAACAAAGAGCTGACAACTGAGGACAAATGACAACTCAGCTCAACCTTAAAGTTAATATTAAAACATTATAGAAAACAAATTTTAAATGCCCAGGTAACTAACAAAATTGCAGAATGATTAAGAAACCACTCTTTAAAATGCCATTTTACAACTAAACTTGCTTTTAATAAACCAAAAAAGGTATATGAAGCCGTTAAAAATAAACGTGGCCTGGTTGTGAAACAGGCCTACATTACTGCACAAACGAGGTCACACATAGGGGCTCGGAAATATTCTGTGGTTTTCCCGCACTCCATCTACCAGTGACGCTGCCATTCTCCCAGGACGGCCCTCGGTGTTATGGCCACTGGGGCACTACCAGCCGCAGCTGAGGGCTATTAAGTAGGATTAACCTGCTCTTCAGACACAAGTGGCCAGCCAACCCCAGAGGCGTCCCACTGGAGTCCCGAGGGCTTGTTCCACTCTCAGGGGGCGGACAAACCCCCCCGGCATACACACACACACACACTCTTAGTGCACAAACAATCATCTCAGTGTTTCTCAACCGACATACAACAGAAACCCCCCAAATAAAGGGTAATATTTCTGCTTAATGTGGAATTACCGTCTGATAGGTTACAGAGGTGCAGAAAACTAAAATGTCGTCTTTCTGCCAGGCCACCCGAACCTGAGCAGGGGGACGGTGCGCTCTGCCCTATCGCGTGATTATGGCATCACCCTTAGAACTCTAAGCAGGCGCTCGCTATTTTAACACAAATGCCCTTTAAATTCATCGAGACACAAGCCTATTTAGATTTCCAGTTGTGTCATTTAAACAACTTTCATCAGAGTCCTTTCCGTGTTATAAGCTACTCTTCAAATGCTTGTCAGAGTACATCCATTCGAGTCACAACACGCCTGGGAATTTAATCCAACGGCCACCTACTGACAATCTTTTTTAACAATAAAATGCATGACGTGACAAATTAGCCTTTTAAAAATGTTTTCATTGTAGGGATTTATCTAGGCCCATGTCGCTCCTGTGAGTCAGCGTTTATTTTTCAACCTATTATCAAAAGGAGAACTCAGATATTGTACAAGGAACTGCGTGCACGCTTATAAAAAGGGCCTGCGCCAGTTAGACTCTTCAACTAATGTTTACCAAGCTCTTGTCAGAAACCCACGTCGATATCAACTGCTAAATAAAAGAAGTTCTGTATCTGTCGTACAAGAATCCATCAACACTTAAAAAGTAAAAAGTAATATGTTAGCTAGAATCTTTCAAATACATTATACTTATCCTCAGTGCATCGGATTGTTTCCTCCATTTACCGTTACACTGTCATACTCCACCTCACCTACAGCGCTCATTTACTACTTAGATGTAGGAATTTAATCTATTAGGAAACGATCAGACCCCCCCGTAACAATTTAATCAAGCAAAACTTGGGTCAGAGATGCTGCCGAAAGTCACGCAGACCTAGCTGGTGGCTTTATTCGTATTTATAAATTCTTACACAAGCATTTTATTATTTTGTGTGCTTTTACTACCTTACGATCCTCATAAGCTTAAACATCTGCCTAGACACAACAGCTGCAAATTTCAATATGTATATTACGGGGACCACTAACGGAAAATCACTTACCTTCAGTATTAGGCATTTTAACCAGG
>JAODKN010000046.1:2900446-2911793 GCA_026774425.1 Petrocephalus zakoni
CTGGTCTACTAGCATTGGGAAGGTCTTGGTGGCCTTGTAGCAGACTCTGGCTACACCATGTCTGCAGTCTGGGAGCCTGGGAGAGAGCCAAAGCAGAAACCGTCTGAGGGGTCCCCGGGGTCCCCGGGGTCTGTAACGCTGGGTTACAGCCCTTCTGATGGATAAGTTTGTCTAGTTTATGCGTGTAGAGCTGTCTAGACCAGACATTAAGTTAGTGAGTGTAATCGTGCACCCACCCTCTAGTTTCTCTCTCTCCATCTTTCTGTTTCTTTCTCTCTTCCTCTGTCTCTCTTCATCTTTCTCTTTTTCGGCCTCTGAGAGAAAACCGCGAGAAGCAAACTTACTAGTAACATGTTTCCCGCAAACTGAACTCGCAACAATATCCTGTGATGCATACTTACAGTCTCATGACCTTTTTTGGACATTTTAGTTTCACTATTCATCTCATGTATTTTATTTATTTATTATTTTATCGTTACTATTTGACACGCCGGCAGTTTTATCTCACGCAGAAATTCCCTCTCTTGCTCTGTTAATCGCCTCAGTCAGGTGACATCGTTTTAAGACCGGAAAGCGAGCCGTGACTTTCCCCTGGGAAGCGAGCCTTGTGCTCTGTCTGTGGCGGCCTGGGAGAAGCACAGCAGCCCATTCCTTCCTGGGTTTAAGGTCACCTTCTGGCCTTTTCCCACTGTGCAGTACCAACAAGAACCTTCCAGAGTATTGGAGTCCATTTAGTCGCCGTCTTTTTCCCCACATACTGTCTGTATAGTTTAATTTTGGAAAGTCTTCATTTTGAATGATTCTGCACTTCCAAGTAGATTCTTTCACCTTCTGTTAAATGTTACAGACTTGCGGCAAAAAAAAAAATTTATAATTGCTTTGCAACTTGCTTAATAACTTCTTTAACTAAGACACCCAAACTGAGGAGTCTGGAATCTGGCAATATAGTTGAGATCTGAGGATAATGTCCAGGGATTCCATTAAAATGTATAATAAAAATGGCGAGTCTGTAAGCGAGCGCTCAGGCTGGCGGATCTGTCCGTCCTTCCTCCAGGACAGCAGCAGGGTCAGGGTGGCGTGAAGGTACAGCCGACTCCAGTGACGGTTACCGTCGGCAACATCACCAGTGCCACCACCCTGAGCGCCGTCAGCCCCGACCAGACCTCACGGGTTCAGAGCCCCACTGAAGAGGGACAGCCCACCAAGAGGCTACGGCGGGTGGCGTGTTCCTGTCCCAACTGCCGCGACGGGGAGAGCCGGTAAGCACGGCTGGCTGGGCCTCGGGGCACGTGGGTGGGGGGAGGGGCCGATGCTGTCACATGGAGAATTTGTGAAATTAGGCTAGGCTAGGGTTAAAGGTGCTGTTTTAGGTACATTTTAACTAGGGCTACAAAAAATATTTTGACAATTGATTAATAATATGATAACGCAGTCAAGTAATCAATTACTGGGCTAAAACACAGGGCTTAAAGAATAATCGAAATACTTCCATTAAAAAACATCAAGATGTATTTTTAAAGTCAGAGTTGTAATCAAAACTTTACGCAGTGTAGAAAATAATAGGGTGTAGTAATACTTAAAATTCTCAATATATAACAGGGAAATAGAATTTTGTTTTGAAATATAAATATATATTTTTTCTTCAAACTGCAAACACAATTAGGCACAGTTATAAACCAAATAGCTGGTTTTTATAAGTAGATAACAGTAATGCAATTTGCTAGCTGGTGTGTGATGAAAGGAGTATGTAACATGCTCTCCAGTGTAATTAATATTTTGTGTCTCCAGTTTGAACGGCAACTGAAATGTTAATTATCACGGTAAATCCAGAAATGAGGCGTCTCCATTAGATGTGTATGAGAGCATGCGAGTTCAGTATGTTTTCGGACTGAGACCCCACCTGCGGAGCCTGCAGAAGAATTTGATTGGGTGGCTATCAGCAGCAAGTTATATTTGTGGGCGTGGCCAGTTGTGAAAAATTCCAACTTGTGTTACCAAAAAAATGAACCATCGCAGGGGGGTCAGTGCTGGCGGACTGATCAGCCAGATTTATTGATGTGGGGTGGCGACGGGCCACCATGCCCCCCCCTTAGACCTGCCCCTCAGGCCCTAAACACCCCCCACTCACTCAGCTGGTGACCATCTCCCAGGAACAACGATCCGGGTAAGAAGAAGCAACACGTGTGCCACATGGAAGGCTGCGGGAAGGTGTACGGCAAGACCTCGCATCTGCGGGCGCACCTGCGCTGGCACACGGGCGAGCGCCCCTTCGTCTGCAACTGGATTTTCTGTGGGAAGAGGTTCACTAGGAGCGACGAGCTGCAGCGGCACCGGCGGACGCACACCGGTGAGTGTACATGCGTGATCATGCACACGCCCTTGCAAGTATGTGTGCACACCTAAGCTGCACTGATGCTGAAACTCATAAATACGCCTGCATTTGAATGTAAATACAGCTTATGTGCATTTAACTTGCAATAGCGTGTTCTAAGGGGCGAACTAAAAATGATTGGTTCAGAGAGAGAACCAATCAGATTTTGTGTCAGACTAACCAATCAGATGTCTTGGACTCGCATCCTCTATAATCTCATTGGGTATCTCTCTGAACCAGTCATATTTTATTCTGCCCACAGAACATGTTTTTGCAAGTAAAACTCCCACAAGTGCAAATAGAAGCCCTCACACACCTCCCAACACAATGACCCCTCAAAACAAATGCTCAATTGGGCCAAACGACCCCGCATCTGTCCCCTGGCAGGAGAGAAGCGGTTTGAGTGTCCCGAGTGCTCCAAGAGGTTCATGCGGAGTGACCACCTGTCCAAGCACATCAAAACCCACCAGAACAAGAAGGGTGGGGCGGCACTGGCCATCGTCACCACGGAGGACATGGAGGACACTGTCGACGACGTGCTGGCTTCGCCCAGGATCGTCACCGTGGCATCGCTGTCCCAGGACTCCAACCCAGCCACACCCACTGCATCCAGCAGCATGGAAGAGGAGTTTTAGTCCTGCCTTCGAACTTAACACGGTCCTTTTTCCAGTTTCAGGTCAGCGTGAAATGATGTTGGTGGATGTTGGGATATTCTAAACGAATGTTCAGTAAAGTAGACATGTTAGAAGGAGCTATTGCAAAAAGAGTATTTCTATATGAGTGAAATAAGCACAAAGATGGGTAGGCGGGGCCTTTAGGTCCCAGTAAAATCTCTTGCATAAAAATACAATATTCATTTCTATGCACAAAAGACCCATTTCTGCCTGGGGTTCACAGTTACAGCGTAAATCGCGGTATTTGAGTGGGTAGATTTTTATACATGTGGAGCGGTATTTTTTTTTTTTATGCAGCACAGAACCGCAGATTAGATCCAGTTTAAGTACGAATGCTGGAAAGAGGCGAGGAGGGTGTGCCATGGATGTCGTGGAGGCTCTCTCTTTATTGTAAGCCATCGACGTTCATCTGATTGATGTTCAGGACACCGCATGCTGTCCTGATTCCTTTGGTTCGGAAGCTTTTTGTAAAAAGTTTCGATCCAGCGTACGTTTCTCGGTAACGAGGCACGCAGACACCATTTTAATGGTTCTCTTTTATTGAAGAGTTGGCTGAAAGCTTAATTTCCTTTTGTTTAAGGAAAAAAAAAAAACGAATACCTTTTTATGTACAGAAGCACACATGAATAGGCGAGTGACGGCTACCTTTCAATCCGCTGTGAGAATGCATCCTCCGTTTTTACAAGAAAACAATCAAACCTTTTTCTTGATACATTTGATGAGCGATACGATTGAGACAATCTTTTTGAGACCATGTTTACATTAATGTAAATTACAAATCATATTGTTCTATATATATATAGATGAAAAATCTGAAAAAATTCTTGATGTTTATTAACCTGAAATGGTATATGTATGTCGTGTGATCATGCTACTTTGCCTTAGCATAAACCAGGAGTCCTGATCTTCTCCATATAATCCCCTTCAGCCATTTGGGATTTTTGTTCCATTCCACCACTAGTTAATTACTTCAGTTAGTTGTGCTGGTGGTGTATGGGATATCCAGGGGTTAGCATGGAGACGTTCCGGACCCATTGGTGAAATTGCAGGAAGTGATATAATTTAAACCCCGGTTCAGTGAGCAGGGGTTTGAACAGGTGGTTATTGTAAACTGGCCTCCTGCAGCACTTTGCTGGTGTTCAGAGGGACGTGTATGATTACACGCCGAAACTAGGCCCCCACGTGCAATAATCCCGTGGCCCCCGTGTGGAACGGTGTTGAACTTAATCTTTATTTGTTTTTTTTTCTCTCTCTTATGTGTCCCATCACGTGTCCATGTTGCTGTCTTTGTGCCGTCTTACGTGGTTTCCCCGGGGATCTGACCCGGTTTGCAGTGTTGGTGACATGTTTCTGAAGGTGTTCTAGAAATTTCAAAAATCAGTCCTGTTCTCCTCAGTTCCATGCATCTGTTAGTGCTGACAGGAGAAATGAGACTGTGAAAGCCACTGTGTGGTTATTGTGAGCTGTCAGTCACAGCTGGGTTAAACCCCACAGCAACAAACAAATTAACCAATGGGAAATGGATAAGCAGGTGATTGACAGCTTACAATAATCCCACCCACCAAGCCTCATTCATTCTGTCACTGTAGATTAGTAACTGCATTTGGCTAATTTATTTTTGGTAGTTTTACCATTCCCCATTGCATATTGCTTAAAAAGTGTATTATAATCAAATTCTGAGATTATGTACAGCATGTTTTATTTCTGCTTATAGTAATTGCTGAATTATAACTGTATGGTGGTTTTATATGTGTAAACATAACAGTTTATTTAACAAGCTTTTCCTGTAAAAATTAAATATTGTTTAAAACAACATAACTGATACCAAACGATTTAGATGTTTTTTCATAATATTTTGTGGGACTTAATTTTTATTTTTTTTTTTTTTTACATTTTCTAGGGACATCTCATTTGTAAATCTTTTTCTAAAATATTTGTCACCATGATGTTTGATAATGGTTTTTTTGCCAGCTTAGCCGCAAAAACTTCAGTTTCTCAATATTTTTAAAGCAGGAGGTTTGTACAAAGATGATTTATGAACAAAATAAAAAAAAAACGTTGCCTACATAAGACTCACAAGTAAGTGAATAAATCTGTCAGAATTGTATGCATTTTAAAGAGAACATAAATATTGTGTAACTGGTAAGGAATTCTGTCCTAGTTTGGCTGCCTGGTCCACAGGGAGCAGCAAAGTGTTCATATATCTATAAGTTTTGACGATCAATATCAGATGTAATTTATTCTTTGTAGAGGCCCCCAGACTGAAAAGTACAGGTTTGAAAAGGTTGTTTTAGGGCAAAAGTCCACCTTATGATTAAACCTGAAAGCTCTGGTACTTCTGATAAATGCTCCACTTTGAAGATCTGAATCTAAGACCTCCTTATGACTAATAGCCTGATGATGTCCAGAAGGCTTTAACCTTTGTGCTTATAAAAAAAAAAAAGCCAACTTGCTGACAGCAGAATCTAGTGGACTGTGGAGGACTGTTCATCAGATAATCAATCCACCTTATGAAATTAGTATTTGCCTGCAAAGGTCACTTTGCCATCCAGTTGAACTATATAGCAGCTACATCGAGGGTGGTCAGTCTTATCCACAAAGAGCCGGTGTGTGTGCAAGGTTTCCGGATAACCAATTAGATCAGCTGTTCAAATCCAGGTGTGGAGACTCACCCGGCCAATCAATCCTCTACTTGGTAACCAAATTAGGGAGATGCCATGAAAACCTGCACAAATAACAGCCCTTTCTGCCCACCCCCGACCTATAGGAAGAAACACGTGACAACATGAGAATAGCGAGGGAGCCTGCACCTTGGCATTCCCATAAACACAATAAACGACAATGGATGTGCGTCATCATAAGAGGATCCGTCTCCATGACAGGTGTACACTGTGCTAAATAATGGTCAATATTGCGTTGAAATTTAACGTAAGACAATGAGTCTGGAAATTGAAAAAGCCAGTGAACAATACAACAGCAAAGGTCATACCCATTTGCCACTAACATTTAAAACGCTGGGTTTCTTGAGAAGTTTTAGCATAGCTAAAGGAGGCTAACAGCTAAGGCTACCAATTCAACAAAACTGCTGTTCCAGTGGAGTCAGTAGAATGACGAGAAGCCGATTGTAGAGGTTTCGGGCAGTCATGGGTCTTTTTTCCCTGCGTTTCAGTGGTAATTTTACGCTGGGCCTGCCTTCTTTCAGTTAAACATCCAGAAATATTTTTTTTATGTGTATTGCAGGGCTGAGTGTAGTGCTATGGCAGTAGTGCATCCTCACAGGAGGCTGGTCCATTCAGGTGCAGGTGCCTCCTCTATTTTGCAGATCAAATTTAGTAACTGAAATAACTCATCACTTTTTTGTCCTTTAAAAATTTCTCTCTCCCTTGGAAAAAAAATCATGATTTGTTGTAATATTGTATTTTAAATTTAAAATTTTAAATACATTTAAAATTAATTATCTGCTTACCACCGACTGTCATGGCGCTAACTCTTGGGGTTTTGAAGCCTCTTCAAGCCCCCAGCCCCCCCACCAGGTTTCCCACAATCTGAACAAATGCTCTCTTTGTACTGGTGAATTGCCCTTAGTAACCAAAGGTGTCATTTCCATGCAGCCGACAGGGAGACGCCCATTTTGCACCTTGTTCCCCCTCTGGGACCAACAACGGACCGCAGCCACTTTGCGTGAGTCAATGATTGGGGAAAATGGATAGGCTTTAAACGTTTGCCGTCGCCTATTGATCACAAACACTGGAGGCTTCACTTTTGCCCTCTGTCTTTAATTACACCTCGAATGGACATCCTGGGGAAGCACTGAACGGGCTCTTCATAATTAGCTGAGTAAATCAAGCTGCTCAGCACTCACGCTATGGTCGTGTACCGGTACGAGCGTCACTGGCCACGGTGATTTAACCGATGAAACGGCTTGGTCGATCTTACGGCAAGACGACTCCTCTTCTGGCTGGGGGCAAAGGGCGTGTTAAAGTGCCCCCCTGGGGACAGTAACAGACCCGGGGGCTACAAGGTTAGCGGTCCGTGTGGCCGGGACAGCTGGTGACCGAAGTCGAACCCGATCAAAGACCGGCTTATGGGACGCTTGCTTGTATGCGGTTATAGGTGTCTGAGGTTTGACCACCTCACAAGCACTGCATCCGATGCCATTACTTAAGATCTTTAATGTTTAATATCTATCCATGTTCATCCAAAGTGTCTCCGTGTTTATACCGGATATTTCTGCGATTGTTAATTACTTTGACAAGCGTCACAGCTCATTTGCATCAAGTGCCTTCCCAAACATGCTGCCGTTAATTAAACTGGTTTCCGTGTGACGTGTAATAAATATCCATTATGATTACAGCGACTGCTGCCGGGGAGAGAGAGCTGGAGGACATTTGGGATGGTATGAGCACGTGAGCACTGGTCAGCCCCCTGGCCGAAGGGGTCGCATTGCGGGTCCAACAGTCATGACCAGAAGAATTTGGAATATAAGGATGGATACGTAATTAATTAATTAAATCAATTCCATTTAATTTTGAAGGAAACCCAGCACTTGTTCGGAAGAGTTCAAATGAAATTAGCTCAAATTGCCGATGTCCAACTATTTTTATTAGACTCTATTATCCAAAACAACATACATTTCAGGAGAAAACAGTCCCTGGAGCTAATAAGAATTTGGACCCTTGTTCAAGGACCCAATGTTGAAATCACTCTGCTGACCCTGGGATTTGACCTAGCACCCTTACCCACTGCCCATGACTATTAAAGCCTCATGTTCAGGGCTCCATCGGCATTTCTTCCCATTTCTTTCTTTAAAAGATGAGTAGATAGCCACTACCATTCCTTTGTTGGTTCATCCAGTAGCATTGTGCTAAAAATGCAAAAGTTATGGGTTCCAATCCCAGGAAGCACACATAACACTGGAATCCCTCTAGTGTAAGTCGCTTCGGGTATAATACATTTAAAACGTAAAAATGTTCAAGATTCAGATTGTCATGTCTGAAATAACCTCTTACAATGTTAGGTCACCATCACAGATACAATCTGCCTACACCTGCGCGCTGTACTTGTGATTAGGCAGCAGGATGTTACTGGAGAGTTTCAGATTAAGTGCACCATGACACTGGACAAGCAGTATAGCAGACAGATGTACGTATGGATGGATTTACGATTAAGGTCCTCACTCAAGGGTAAAACAGCAGAGCCTCAGACTGATGCAGTTTGAACCGGCAACCTTCAGGTTACAATATAACCGCATTGGTCCAGTCAGATGTCTGTGTTGTCAGGGTAGTAAGAAAATTTGTTATGAGGTACCAATTAACTCTGCTCTTTAACTTAGGAGAACATGGCATTCGTCTATGGCTGGAAACCATGTGACGCAAGTCTAATTATTTAAAGTCACACCGGATAAAATGTACAGCCGCACTGCGGTTTAAAGTGCCCGTCAGTTTCGCAAATATTTTTAGTTACATTATCACACAGAAGCCCGCCCCACCATGACTCTCTGACCCGGCTCAGCATAAGCGGCTACAAGATGGATGGATGGATTATCACACTAATAATATTATGTAATAATAATTATATAATAGAATTAGGGGCCTCATTTAGATTTTTGGTTCATGTTTAGCTGACAGTAAAAAGCATAATTTTCTTAATGGTCTGTTTAATGTATCGCCCTAATATCTCTTTTTTTCTTTTTGAATGAGCTGAAGAACAAAAGTCTTTCATTGACAGGCACCTTCATTTCTATTCTCAGCCTCTTGAGACGTGAGAAATGGACAAAATCACAGCCGTCTTCATTCATTTTCATTTTCAAATGTTAAGCTTTATTACACCCCAAAATAAATAATTGCAAATGGAAAGGAAGCCCTTTAACGAAACAAAGACGAATGATTATGTCGTGCTTACAATGACCTGGAAGCAATGCCGTTTTGGCTAATAAATCAGTCAGCTGACTCACACTGCAGCTCAGAACATCTGCTGGAAATGAGAGCAGAAAGTTCCCTTCCGACAGTGTCGAGTCATGGGCAATCTATAACTCATCGGGGCGAAACGATTCCTGAACCGTCTGGGAATCCATCACCTCACACCATGTAGGCCAGTGCCGCTGGTTTGGGCCGCTGTGCTATTGCCGTAAAGCCCAAGTCAGAAGAACGGATTGCGGAACCAACCAAAACCGCCACGGCGCGGTGAAACGTTGACACTTACAAACATCACCAAGCACCTGGACGGCATTCTCTGACCCATAGTGATGAGCAGGTGATGATACACCTCAGACTCTAGAAACATGTATGCAGTAGAACAGCAGTTGACTGAAGAACTAGCCAATGAACAGTGAACAAACTCCATAGGCCTTCCCTGATGGAGACTCGGGGAATGGAATCAAGGGATCAAGGGAAAATCAATCCTGAGGCAGAGAAGCCATAGTTAAAGAGAAGTCCCAGGAGAGGCCTAGAAGGCGCTGGTTCAAGCACTTTGGAGAAAATTACCGCACATGAATTGCTGAAATTCAATATCTGGCTGTATGAATGAATGTGAGGTGAGGGTCACTTTAGTTAAAAGCCTCAGTTAAAGCTGTTAAATGTCAATGTGCTATTGAGTGTGTTTGGGGGGGGGGGTGAACCTTCCTGGTTTAGTTAGTGAACACTGTGTGTGGGCATGATGAGCCCCCCCGTCATGGCTGAAAAGCACTATTCGCTGTCGCCCCCCACCACGGACTCGCTCTGCCCGTCCTGCGAGTGCAATAAATCACACTTGTCACCGCAGCCCAGATCAAGCGCACTTAGAAAAGAAGGCGCCCTCCGTTCAGTGACCCCCCCCCCCCCGTCCCGGAGCTTAAATGAGCTCGTTTCCTTTTAAGAGGGCCCCGTTTTTCGTCTCCGTCGCCGCGACAAACTGGCTGCGTTTCCAAGCTGTGGAAGAGGACGCCTGGATTGGCTGCGCAGTTGCCAGGCGACAGGAGAGCAACGCTGCCCGGCACAAGCGCGAGTAGCGGCCGCCGTGGAGCAGCCACAGCGGGACGCCTGGAAACACTCCGCATTCCCTCAGGGCTTCGGCAGGGTAACAGGAGCAGAACCGAGAGCCCAAATGAATCACCAGAGACCTGGGTGACAACATCCAACAAAAAGCTAAGAAAGACGTTAATGTCCTTTTAAACACGTTCCGTGCAAAAGACGATTATCTGCTACAGAAAATGCTTATTGTCCATCAATCTTCCCACACTTATTCAGAACAAGCAGGGCTGACACTAGAGATCTTGGGCCCCATAAAAGCATATCATATTGGCCCCCCAGCCCAGACCAATCCAATTATGTTCCCAGTATTTCAGGGAGTCATCCTAACTTTCCGTCCTTCTGGGGGGGGGGCACAGGGTAGGAGTGCACTTGGATGGGACATCAGTCCACTGCAGAGCACCCATTCACACTGGGTAATGTACACATGCCAGTTCACCCAGCTACCCGATTACCCTTGTGAGGACCATGCAACATGAGGAGAACATGTCAGGTGACCCGAACCCGGACGTGTCAGGTGACTGCACCACCCTGTATGTTTATTATAAATAGCTACATTTGCCAATAAATCACGTTATTCTACAGAGGATGCAGTGAGCTACAGCCATCGTGATACAAGAACGTGGCCTGGTCACCTTGTCCAGCAAAAGAGATTGACAAATCTGCCTGGAAGTTACGAACTACAGTACTATCTGAAAATCACGCGTTTTGCGATAAGATAATGATTCCAAGGCCAGCTAAAGGCTATACAGGTGCTGTATTATCTCGTGAGCAAGGACCGAGACGGAGTGCAGTGACAGATGACCTGGCCCCCACAGTCCCCCGACCTAAACCCTATAGAGCTGGTTTTGCGATGAGTTGGATCGAAGAGTAAGGGCAAAGTGGTAAACTTGTGCCTCTTGGAACCTCCTTCAGAACTGTGGAGAAGCATCCCAGGTGGCTACCTCTGAAAGCTGAAAAAATGCCAAGAGTCTACAAAGTTGTCAATATTTTGAGATATTGTCACAATATGTGTATTACTTCACCCCCCCCCACACACCTTTTACTATAAGGTGAATATGATAGATAAAAAATAGCAACAAATGCATTAAAAGCAGTTGTATCCAGACGTCTGACTGGCCCTGGAAAAAGCACGTGAAACTGCGGGAGGCCCCCCGGTGGTTAATCAGCTGAACTCCGGACTGACTTAACAGGAATTACTCCAGTGGAAAAACTGCAAAGAAAATATTTAGAATTTCATCCAGATAAACTTTAAATTAAGCTCTGTAACAGGACGGCTTCAGAGCTTTAACAGAGGA
>JAODKN010000046.1:2922222-2936443 GCA_026774425.1 Petrocephalus zakoni
AGAGACAAGTTTTGTGCTGCAGGGCAAAGGTCACAGAGTGAGTCACTAAAATTCTCTGTTGTATCTTGCATTTAAACTGTCGTCCCCTGCTTTCTTTCTAAGTACGGAATAATTGAGGCATGGATACAAAAGGAAAAATGGGTGTCCGTGTCCGTCGAGTAGTTCCCGGCGAGAAGCCTTTACAGGATGATGAAATAGGATAAAAATACACAGCGGTGGAACTCAGCATAATGATGGGGTGGATCTCGTTCCTACACAGAACGAAATCCAGGATAAGCTCGACACGTGTCAGCCGCGATCTGCAGATGGTAGAGCAGGGACGTTTGGGTTAACGTCTTATTTAATGTAGGATTAATTAAATGTTCTTTTTCTTAAATATGATCCACATTCGTCACACGACCGATAATGACGTTACTCTGGCGTCAAAAGTTTCCAGCTCATGAAGACATAAGGAGTAAAATTATTCTAAAATAGTGAAACATTGTGAACAACAAAGTAATTTGTTGTTATTATATTGCCGTTTTATCACATGAATGTATTGCTTTAAGACTGCGTGTTAAATTTATTGATGCAATGTTCAAGACTTTTCCAAATATGTTGGTTCAGAAAATTGGGGTGCTGTCACTACTCTGGGGTAGGCCTTCCTGGTGTTTCATTTCCATGGTGCATTCCATGGTGCATGAGAGAGTTTGATATTGGTGGTGACACAACTGCATGATTTTAATGTCAAGTTCCTTTTCTGGATGAACGAATGAAGCCACATTAAACATTGGGGTCCACCTTCCCCAATTCCTGCCTCCCTGACTACTTTCAGTTATTTTGTGGACAGTAACTTTCTGAACAGTTCTAGGCTATATTATACAGACACTTTATCACACACAACAGCTTACCATGGGACGCAACTGCAGACATGATCTGTTTATATCAAAGTTTAGAGTCTTCATTTCAGTGTATTTATGGCACAATATTTCTGATGCTCATCTTAAATTGCAGAGATAAAGCTTTTACTGGACAAGTGGTAGGCGAAATAAAACCTCTTCTTTTCTATCTAACTCTACTATAAAGTCATTTTCTACCTATGTTTTAGATACTTAAAATACACAGGCCCGTAGGCAAAAACTAAGGATGTATACAAACCGTTACTCACTGCGACTGACGGAAGACAGGGCAAGGAAGCCACTTGTTTGAAGTCACGCTGTATAGTTAAACGCACTACTGCGTTTAAATTACGCATGATTGCTGGAGACGAGCATCTTTCGCCCACAAATAATACTTTTTTTGTTCTTAATTTTCTGCTCAATTGGGACCTAAGCGCTTCCCACATTGTCAGCGGAACACCTGCAGCTGGGTACTTGGGCTCATCCTCCGGGGGGAATCGGGGCTTCTCCTGCGCGTCAGCGGCTCTTTATCTCGGTGCTCGGATCCCGTCAAGCCGCTGCGCTAACGAGCCATTAGATGACGGGGAAATGATACGCTGCGCCGGGCAAGCGGAGGAAATCACAGAGCCCGCATCGCCTTCGCGCAGCAGGTAGCGCTGTCACAGCAAGCCCAGTAAAAGCAAATTGGAGGCAGCTGTTTAAGCTTTGCTTGCTGTCCCCCTCCTCCGCCTCCAGTGTAAGATGAGGCTCGGCTGATCGTCCGCACTCTGACGGGTAGACTGCCGTTTCACCCGAGGACTTAAAAGTCAAGCAGCGGCCTCTTCTAACTACGTTCACCCTTAATCTCCATGGGACACACCATCGTGAAAAGTCCTTTGCGACTTGGACAGTGGTTTGCGCAACTCATACATGATACTCACAAAAAGTCTTACAGCAATAAGATGGTTTTGGACAATATTAAACTACCAGTCAAACTTCTGACTTTCTGGTACATTTAAGCCTAAATTTAGCTTTTCTGGACCTGACTGTCAGGATCAGTGCTGGTCTGGCCGTGTCCCGTCTGCTCTAGTACCTCTCTCAGCTCCCCAGGCCCCATGTGGCTTAACAGGTTTTGTGATTGGTTAATTGGTTATGGTTTGATGCTGTCCTGTTATTGGTGTATTTAAGCAGCTGCCTTTGGACTGTTCTTCATTTGCTCATTGTGGCCGTGGTTACACATTCTTAATAATAGAAACTCTTGCCCGCACTCTGTCCAGTGCTTGCATGGAATGGGTGTTGGGCAGGGCCGCGGGGTCCAACGGCTGTGGGGGGCATCTGTTGGTGAAGTAAGAGACTCACTCCACTTGACTTTGCTGATGCTTCATGGAGTCAAAGGAGGCTCTGATCGGGGCTCTCGAGGCTTGAGAGTGTCCTGGATAAAAACCAAGATCCTGGCCTTTAATGACCTCTTGGGCACAGCCATCAGCAGTCTGTCTGTCTGCGGGGAGGGTGTCGACTGTGTGGAGAGGCTCACTTACCTCAGCAGCGACATTCATGTCTCTGGTGACTCCTCCTGGGGGTCATGAGATCACAGGAAAGGGGCGTGCGGCACTCCAATGTCTTTGTAAGAGGATGAAGGTCCAAGTCTTTAGAGTCCTGCTGCTCCCTGTTTTGCTGTAAGGCTGTGAGACATGGACGCTATCCAGTGACCTGGACTCCTTTGGTACTGTGTCTCTTCTGAGAATCCTTTGGTACCACTGGTTTGACTGTGTTGAATGAGCGGCTACTCAGAGAGTCCCGAATGAGGCAGTTTACCTGCATCATGAGGGAGGGCCAGTTACAGCACTACGGCCATGTGGCACGATTCCTTGAGGGTGATCCGGCTTGTGGGATCTTCATTGCTGGGGACCTGATTGGCTGGACCAGGCCAAAGGGATGCCCACATAATGCCCACATTTAAACAAATTATTAGATATTGAACTCATATCACGACACAAAGAATTATTTGAGAGAGAGAGATGCATAACTTCTATTTATCCATCCATCCGTTTTCTGAAACCGCTCAAATTCTGGCCAAAAAAAATCTATTTAAATGAAGGAATTCACAATTAACCCAATGTAAATCATCAGATTACCCGAGTTGATCGGACTGGTCGAAAATATTCAGTAATTAAACTAGTGAATTAATGTGTGAATCGGAAGAAGAATGCGGAAGCAACTCTAAAAAAACTGCAGAAAAAAGCCGTCTGGAAACTTTCGAATTTCACCGGAAGTATTTTATCGTGGGGACAGCCCCGGCTCGCTGAAAAAATAATAGCGTTCCGTTGGAAAATCGACATGCCGAATACTGCGGCATAATGTTTGGAATGTGTGACGACATGATAAAATAAACAAGATTACGACTAAGATCGTAAGAACTTTATTGATCCCAGGGGGATCCAAGCATAGTCACACATAGGCTAAACCCTAGGCTGATTTTGATGGCGTGATGTTTAAGTTTTATGCAAGCAGGCCCACGTCCTTTGACCAACGATGGGCTCTTTAGATACATTATAACTGTCCTTAATATTTCTTTGAATGACAAATCTGTCGTTTTATATAAAAGATCAAAAAGCCCTAAAACTACAATCTCAAAATAAGACCCCCCCCCCCAAAAAAAAAAAACTAATCTGCAACTCAATGGTGTTATAAGCGACTTCATGAAAAGCCCAAAGTCACTTATAATAAGGGGACATGGCAACACTGCTAATACCTGTAAATCGGGCAGTTCCCCTCATTCGGGTGGTAATATACGAACGGTCCTTGGTATATTAGGGAAATATAAAGGCTGCTTTTTTTAGATGCCCGCTGAAGCTCGCTGGGACGCAGGTGCAGGAAATTACCACTTTCCCCCCCAAATCCAAACGCCTCAATTAAAATAGTCTCAGTGTTCCTTACTGGCCGCCTTCCAGCTTCATGCTTCCCGCCTTCCCGCCTTCCAGCTTCATGCTTCCCCGTCCCCAAAACAAGCCCCGTGAATTCATCATCGCCTCCTACGCTTGAGGTCGAAAACCAAGTTCCGAAAACTTTTATGGTCTCAGATTATGGTTTTCGGGCATTTATTAACGAGTCGAGACTAGGTTTTAACACCCTGATATGAAGTATTCGCGTGCATTTTACAATTCTATGACCGGTAAACGTCTTGCTTTCCTTTCTTATTTGTGCATATTGTCTTCACTTTACGTCTGTAGAAACGGTTCGTGTATGTTAACGGACCGGTATCCATTATTCGCTGATACTCAGAAAAATCTTACAACAATGTTATTTTTTTCCAGTTTTATCAGTGTTTCCATATTTCACTACTGTGAGTGAATATCAAAATAGGTTTTGCAGGCGAAGGCTTTTCATAATTACATTTCACTGGTTGCCATTGACTATTAACACGGCAATGTTTGTAACATAAAACTTTTTATTTTTCAATAAACTTTCAAATCACTGTAAAAATGCATATAATTAGAAAAGAGGCATGGTTTGGAAGCGGCGTGAAGGACTGACATGCTGTAAATGTATTGCTTTATAGTTTGTGTTTTTACATATAAATAATTCACACAGTTTGATTATTTACAGATTATTACAAAGGCTTCTGTTCCCACAAGGTGAATTGGTCGATGTGTGACTTAAGAACTCCATGCAGAGCAGTTTAGTAACAACCGAAAAAATAAATAATAAATAAATACAGAACAATAATTGCTGGAAAAACTACAGCCCACAACGAATTATTTAAATTTCCCCTCTTTTTTGACGATTCCGTAACGACAGCCTTCTCGAAACCACCGTCCTCTAATCGATAATTCCAACAGAAACATCTCAATGAACTGAATTAGGGATACACAACATATCCGTTTTTACAAAAATTGTACTAGTAGGTCTACGGGGAAAAAACGGAACGTGTGGGTTGCAGATTTTCTCAAAGTCCTACTTGTTCCGTACAGTGGATATCAAAAGCTGCACACTCCTGGCTTCCTTTTGCCGCCCTCGTTCAAATACTCCCCCAATAAATAATATTAATGCCTCACAGGAAAATATTCACAACATCTTTACAGAAAATCTACACGTGTTGTGTGTAAACAGGTTTACAGATACCATGAAAACCACATAGTGGAAATCTAAAACATATGTCCACTATTACACAAAGAACATGATAGCAGAGCTGCAAATAGTATAAAGTTATTATTATTATTTTTTTTTCAAAAGCAGAGTCGGTTCCTGGAATATCTGTGTTACACGAATGTTCCGGAGCGAAGACTATCCCCAGGACGCTACGCGTTAACGCACTGTTTGGTCAAGGTGAAGTCGTAATGCGAGTTATAACTGTGTACCGCGACAGAGCAGAGTCCTTTAAAAAGATACATGAGGGAAACGGCCATATTATGCCTATAAAACTGCTTCTCAAGGCGAAATTGCAAGCTGTGCGTGTAGAGACTTTGCCGTGAGGATGGATCGCAGGCCGTCTGCACCAACACGAAGGCGGTCTGCACCAACACGCCCCGCGATCGGGGCTTCGCAGACACGCGGCAGGTTGTTAAATGGCTGTATTGAGATTTGATTATTAAAGATAAGGCTTAACACTGTAAAAAATGTTATTCTACTTAAATTGCATTGTCTTCATTGACGGTTTGGCACCACATTGGAAATATGTTATTGGCTTGTGAAACGCATATATATCTCTAAAAATATATTCTGCTAATTAAGAACATGGAGCTTATAGACTGAGTTGCAGGGACGTGCCAAATCATCCTCCATAGCAAACTGTTTGAGTCAAGGTACATAAAAGACGTGGAATTAGGAAAACTGAGTCTGCAAAATATCACTGCAGGACAAGTAAAAGTATCACATTCCCACAACACTTTGCCCCCAGAAGACATATGCACCCACACTTTACTTTTGAAATGACTCTGAATTCAATACTGCCGTTTCTGGTCACTTGGAGGATATGTTAGCACTGTTTGCTCTTTAAATTCTCCGGATGAACTCTACTCCAACCTGAAAACTCCCGAAGGTGGCTTTTAAATCTGCTCACAGTCTTTGAACACATCCCTGGACGCCAATGTTCTGGCCCTCTCTGTCCACAGCTACACGTACTTGATTTGCGTGTAAACAAACACCCTCTCACCCTTTGGGGTCTGATGTCCTGCCATTCAGCCACTAGGTGCCTTTTGCTTCTTATTCGGATTCTGCGTTGCTATCCCGCAGCAGGGTGTCTGTCTCCCCCTGGTGGCTGAGCTTAGAAATGCGAACAGACTCGTTTGAATCAGCTTGACTGTAGTTTGCGTTGTGGGTCATTCGGAGCATCGAGGCCTATCTTGTCGCCCCGATACAGGCCAAAGCGCCTTGCATCCACCAATGACCTCCGTTCTCAAAGTGCTTGGCGCATGGAGAGTACTTTCTCATTCTTCGTGGCCTAGGCTCGTGGTTCCAGTCGATGAGACAGTTCGAACAGGATCTGCTGA
Organism: Petrocephalus zakoni; assembly: GCA_026774425.1. Taxonomy (NCBI): domain Eukaryota; kingdom Metazoa; phylum Chordata; class Actinopteri; order Osteoglossiformes; family Mormyridae; genus Petrocephalus; species Petrocephalus zakoni. The sequence continues at coordinate 2,928,569 of JAODKN010000046.1, forward strand.
TTGTCAATGACGTGCAGGTAGTGGACACAAGCCCGCACCTCTGGACTATCCTTCTGGGCCATCTCATTGCCTGAGGCACACAAAGATAAACAAACACCTTTAACAAACCCATCACGTCAGTGTTAGCAGCAGAAAGCTGTCTCTATCTCAGTGTTTCTTAACCCAGTCCTCGGGGAACCCAAGTCCATGTTTTTGCTCCCTCCCAGCTTCCAGTGCACCTGTACCAGGTATTCAGTGTTCCTTATTGGCTGGGAACTGGGAGGAAGCAAAAACGTGGCCTGTCTGGGGTTCCCCGAGGACTGGGTTAAGAAACACTGCTCTATCTAATACAGAGTAAAGAAAAACAGTGGGCCTGATGATGGATGGCCATCACGAAACTGCTGTCCTCATCAGTCATTCCAAAAGAAGCATCTCTCTATGAAAGTGATATAGCACTACACATATCAGCTTTTACAAAAAGTGAACTACAGAAAAAAAAACTGTGTGGATTGCACATTTTCTTAATGTCAAACTTGTTTTGACTAAAGATAAATGGATGGATGTGAATGGATGGATAGCTGGGTAACAAAGTTGCTTTCATCAAAAGCCCAATCACAAAAATCATATTGATAAACAGCTGTGTCACCCACCCTCACGTAACAGTTAAGTAAGCCTAACCCAGGACACTGTAGCCTATTTCAGCTTCAAATGCTCAGATTAAATGCAGTTATGCTGCGTGACCACTAGAGGGCGCAAATGCCCTAGAGATCCCTTTGAATCAATCGTTCCCTTCCTCCCTCCCCCCTTTTATTACTGAGTGCTATCAGGAGCGCAGCACTGCAGGGATAAGGAGAAGCAGACATGTTTTCATTGTATTGCCTCCCCGCAGGGGGCCATTAGTCGTCGCCACTGGATGCCACTATATGCAAGATGCCTGTGTGCATTGCTCCCTGGGGGAAACCTTTAATGTCTATTAGGCCCGCGAATCTGTGACTCGTCAGCAGAAGGTTAAGGCTAGGGAGGGAGATGGCAGTTACCAGCAGGACGTTTCCATAGCGGGACTCTTATTACAGAACACTCCATCTTCCCCTCGGTGTCCATGGGAGGGCCACGGACATCTGCACACGGCGACCGTACCAGAAAGAATGGCCCGCTTACGGGACCCGAGTGCCCCCGTTACGGGCGTTTCTGTGCCTCGCATAATCCGAACAAGTGAGGGAAGCTTTAAAGGGGTACAGATTTGTCACGGAGGACACGTTCATTAGGGCCCGTTCCTCCCGCAGTGAGTTCCCATTGAATGATCTAAGGGGCCAAGTTTAGAATCGGTCTATTTAAAATGCTCATAAACTCCTCGTCTGCGAGCGTGTTGTGGGCGACTCCCTGCCGTTGGTGCGCACAGCTCAATGGCCCCCACTGTTTTTCACAGGAGTTTGAGTCACTGTCATCACACGACCTCTTCTGATCGTTATATATATATATATATATATATATATAAAAATTCACAAGTCCGTGCAAAATGGTCTGTGAACAGCGTCGCACGCGCAATACCGTTTGTGACCACTAGAGGCCACAGTTTCTCACATAGAGCATTCAACGTCCCTGTCTGACGAGTGCGGACAGAAGGAATACCCACCCATGTGATCAGTTTGGCAGTGGCGCATCAAGCGAATTGCATCTGCAATCATATGCTGCGGGGGACAGAGAGAACGAGACATGCTCTTTAAGCACGGTGCACGAATAAATACCACCAACGTGCGGGACACACTACACTCACCAGCTTCTCGAAGTTCACCAGGTTGTCCAGGAAGGTTTTATTGCCCTCGTGAATAAAGGTGATGTCTAAAAGGCCAAACAGGGAAAGAGGTGAATGTTTTCAGCGCACCGCTGCCCCTCAAAAGCCAGGCCCCCCCACACGCGGCGGCACACTGGCCCATACCCTTCAGCAGGAGAGGCATGAAGGGAATCTTCGGAGGCTTCATCTTCTTGAAAGCGTCCCTGTAGGCCTTGTGATTTAGGGACGGATCCTGAGGAGGGACAATCAGAACGTGCTGTTGGGCAGAGGCACAGCCACACAAAAGGCGAACCACAGACTTGACTCATGTTCATTGTCAACAGCACCCCCCCCCCCCCAACTTACCGTTAGTAACTCCAGCTCTGAGAACAACTTCCTGAATTTGCCTGGAACTTTCTAGAAAACAACAACAAACAAAACACGGAAAAAGTGACCCCAGAGAGCGGGCAGCCTCTGACACTGACTTACGTGCTGGAAATCCCGCACACGTGCAGCCCTGCCCCCCATCCCCCCTCGCCATCTATACCTCCCACGTCTGGCTCAGCCGGCTGACTGCCGCCGTCGTCAGGCCCATGATGATGGCGAACGAGGAGTTCAGGTTCCTCTGGGATTTACAGCTGAGGGAGAGAGTGAGGAAGGTAACGGACGGCTCTTCTCGATTTTATCATGGGAAATGCAGCCGCGACCATCGCAGCCTGCGTGCAGATGGAAAAAACACAGCGGGGACACAGACAACTGGGTCCCTCTGCCTCCTGCTGTCCAATGGCGCCTGACTAACAGGATAAATATTTTATATGTTGACGAGCCCCGGGATGGTTTGTGCCACAGTTACAGACACATGAAGGGGGGGGGCACTCAGACTAAGGTATAAACATACAATAATCATAACAGAGTACACCTGAGGTCCAGTGGCCAGGCAGATGGGGGCCTGCCATATGGTGCATGTGTGTGGGTCGGGGGGGCAGGCAAGACAATGCTCTTCCCTATGCATGCAGCTGCCCCCACTTTGCCCCCTTGGGCACTTTCTGAACCCAAAACAAGCTGGCCTGCATTCTTTTCTTAAAGGGAGGGGGGCAGTGTTTATTATGTCTGCCTGCTGCACCTTCCCCCACAACTATAGCATTTGTTCAAATGCTGGAGACTTCGAGCCCTGGGACAGCAAGAGTATAAAGACTATTATGCAGCTACATTAAGTTTTAAGGAGCGTTGGGGTTCGAACTAGCAACCTGCTGGGTTATGAGTGCATTTTTCGAAACAGCTGTTCCTCCTGTCTACAGTGGAGCTACTTTGTTATTAAGCACATTCGACATGCTCTGATTGCTGGCCTCGGTGCAGTGGTCACAAGACCATGGGGGTAGGAGACCTACTGGGCAGCGATCTTGATGAACTTCTTGAGCAGCTGGACGCGTTTGGCCACCGTGGCGCACAGCAGCACCTCCGTGGTCACCCACAGCTGCACCTCGTTGCAGCGCTGCAGGAGAAGCTCCAGTGCTACGGCGCGCCCCCCGCTGGCCGGCCGGGTGAACGTGTGGTAGATCAGCTCTTGCTGTGGACGCGAGCCGGGAAAACGGAGAATGCCATTTCAGCCTTATGTGCGACAACTGAGCTCAGAATTATTAAGCTCTATGCTTATAATTTTCCAGTTTTAGCCATTTGGAAACTCAATTGCTACTCAATTACTACTCAATTACTATTACTACTTACTATGTAGACCATTTATCTTGGGTTACATGCTTTGTTACACAAACAAAAATTAAATGATAAAATAGGGATTAGAACCTGTGACCTTATGGTTAAACACCAACACATGTGCGTTAATGAGTTCTACCTCGTGGATGGAGCTGAACAGACTCCAGTCAAAGCTGGTGAGGGCGACAGACATGTCCCACGTGTTGAGGCTGAGAAGCCGAGCGGCCCGGTGCCCCAGTTCGGCGCCGTCCATCAGCGGCTTCTGGGAGGGACAGAGAAGGGAGGGGGGCAGGGCGTCACACTGCTGGATGTGTGTCACTGGGTCATGGGGCTTCTGCGAGCACACAGAGGCGCCTAGACCAAATGGGGGCGCAGGGTCACAGAGCACAGAACCCGCCGGTGTACCATTATGTCGCCGGTGTCCTTCCGGTACGCCAAGAGTCTCTCTGGTAACGCCAGGGACTCTGAGCAGATGCTGTCGTGGGGCTGAAGGACGAGCTTCTCTGCATGAAGGGAAGATCACACAGTGGGGATCAGCAACATGGTGGGGGAAAAGGAGGCGTGGCCTCCTTCCCAATGCTGATTGGCTATACTCATAGAGAAGGGGATGCTCTACCCCCCAGCCTGACAGGAAGTGGAATTATAGCATTTTGCTATACACAAGCAGAGGTCCAGGGGGGAGCCTGTGGATTGGGGAGGGGGACCTTACCACCGGTGTAGCTGACTGCTGCCAGGGACAGCTCCTCCTCCGCCTGCTCCATCTTCTCAGCCACAATGCGGAGCAGGTCCTGGGCCACCACCGTGGCCTTCGCCCTCACGCTCAGGTAGGAGTCCGGAGTCACATAAACACGGCACAGAACTGTGGGTAGGATTCACAAACGGACAACCATCAAACCTGTTGGGAGTGCTAGAGTCATTGTCATCTTTATTTATACATCTGTATATATGTATATGTATTTATATGCATCTGTATATAGACCTTTATCTAAACATCTGAGTGGCTCTAGATTTCCTGGATGAAGTGCAGAGGTAGTAGCTAAAAGCCAGCTGCTAAGGCTCTCGATTCCCCCTCCATTACGCAGCACACGTCATTAGGCAGGTAACCTACGGAGCATCCGGACGCACATAAGGCCACCGGCCCTACAAGGGACAGTCACAGAGCCGCACTGGAGGGGGCGCCAGGGTCCTACCTTCCCTGGTGTCGCTGTGTGCACCCCTCAGCTGAAGACCGTTCTCCTTCAGGCTCAGCTGGTGAAAAAGGACCTTGTTCTGTAAGGGAGGACGCAGATACAGCAAAGTCGCCATTGTGTCGGATAGTTTCGCAATGGAACGTTCTGGCAGGAGGCGAGGTAACAATGGTGGGGGTGGTTGGGGGTGGGTGAGGAACAGAAGTGAGGAACAGTTTGCAACGCAGAGGGCGGGGGGGTCTGGCACCTCACAGCGACCCGGAGTGACGACCTTCCATCCACCAGAGGACTGGCGGTAAAAGTCGTGAAAAATGACGTGAGTCACGAGGGAATGAGACCTGCAGGGTGAGGGGGAAGTGTCTCGCCCGTTTCCTCTGGGTCGCAGGTGAGACGGAGCCGGCTGTTTGTGTGCGAATTCACGCAAATCATAAAGGGGGGGGGGGGACTTTCCCATAAAGTGTAAAGCAACCCCCCCCCAAAAGATCTCTGGCATTCTTACCTTTTTGCGAGGCGAGTACTCCTCCACCGTGCTGCGGGGGGAGAGAGAAGCACATTAAATGGGTTTTAGCTGCTCACATATTTCACGGTACGTATGGGGGGCTATTGATTTCCGAAGGTGTTAAAACGTGATTCGGGTGAATTGCTGCTCTACACAGAAAAGGTAATTAAAGTCCTCATCATTCGGCTGGACACGTCGATAGTGGCGGCCGGTCCTCAATCACTGCGTGATGCCCCACCTGGATCTGCTGTCGGGGGGGGTGCGTAGGGGCTGCCAGCCTTTTAATTGGCTGTCAACCTGCTCCTAACCACCACCCACCCAAAATGTTAAGCGTCAGCCGTGATGTGCTGCGTTTGACGTTTTAAGTGCTTCCTTTGCTGACGATGAGGTCAAAGGTCAGTTGAGAAAATGATTCAAAAACAGCGGCCTGTTTTATTTACTGGTACCGAGGGGGGCTGGTCAGGTGGCACAGAGGGCGGCTGCCAATACTGCAACATCTGGATCATAACATACGTGTGCAAGTAGTCGTACATCTGGATGATCCGTCACCCAGAACAAAAAGACGACCGTTTAAACAATAAACTAACAAAGCATTCATAAAGGATTTCACTTCTAACACAGGACAGAAAATTCCATTCATCCATGCCACTTATTGAAGCACAGGGTCATGGGTGGTAGTCCAGGACTGGTGCTGGGTAATTTCTGCCTTTGGCTCTTCGCTGTGGATTTGACAGAAAGAATGGGCCGCTGTCTCCAAGGTGTCGGGCAGAACGTGCCCCGGGCTCCATCGCTCATCTGCTGACGGCCCGTGTCCGCTCGCACGCTCCAACTGAGTCCGGCCCACCTTCAGCGCTCGCTGACCAGAGCAAGATGGATTGGACAGCCCCCCCGGACAGAGCCTTGCCTTCTTCTCACTCCGTTAAACACAAAGGGGGGACATCATCAGTGGCAAAATGCCCCTCCGTGTAACTGTCACCAGTCTGATTTAGGGACTCTGGGTCTTCTCGAATAATACGTCCTCGATGTCCCATAACACTTCCAGGGATTTGTACATTTCCTTAAATTCTTAATTAAATTTCTTTTAATAAACATAGCCAACTACTGATTATTCAGTTTGTTTTGATAAACAGAAGCCTTTGAAATTTCTGTTTAGCTAATCACTTGGTTAATAGTCATTTGGGTAATCAGCTGGATAACCATCAAGCTAATGATCTGGCTACCTGTCATTTAGCCAATCATCTGGCTAGTCATCAAGCTAATCATCTGGCTACCTGTCATTTAGCTAATCATCTGGCTAGTCATCAAGCTAATCATCTGGCTTGCCAGCAAGCTAATTATTTGGCTACCTGTCATTTAGATAATCATCTGGTTAGTCACCAAGCTAATCATCTGGCTACCTGTCATTTAGCCAATCATCTGGCTAGTCATTGAGCTAATTATCCTGCTAGCCGTGTTTTAGGTTATCTGGCTAACTGTCAAGCTAATAAACCTACTAACATGGGGGCATTCCATAAGGCAGGGATTTCTTCATTAGCCAAATAAGCCAAACATAAGTTTTGTCCAACAGGAATGTCACTTCTCTTTCTTCCTATTGGACAGTTTTCATGTTTAGCTTAAGTTATCCAGCTAACTGTTGAATTCTGCTTTATGGACACAGCGATGACAAGCTGGACATCTGTCACATACCGGGCCGTGCTGCTATCCAGCCGGGGCTTGAATTTGAAGCAAAATTCAAATTCATTTGAAGCACGGCGTGGACTGGAGCTGGTGAGATACTGTGGTCCCATACACACCAGTAAGGACTCTACTATGGGAAATCATGGACCGGAGGCCTTGATGCCTACTAACACCAAGGCCGCTCTCTCCATCTCCACTCTACGGTTAACAGCTCTGTTGTGTTTCCAGTGACAGCTTCAGCCCTCAATGATTCATCCCACAAATCGGTTATGAGAAGACGCCTGACTGTTCTGTGAAGCGCTGGTCACGCACAGAGCCTGACGCACTTCCCGTCTGTGATTCGGGGGGTCGTCATGACAAAACAGCGTTGTGTTCCAAGAGCACAGCTTCACAAAAAGAGATGTTCTGTCCCAACACGTCATTTCCCGGCCTGCCCCAGTCCCTAGGTGCCCCTGCGTCTCTTCTCACCTTCCTCTGTTGTTTTTAAATCCTCTCTCACTTTTTGGCCCTGACACCCCCCCATCCCCCCCTTGGGGCATCCATCCGCTCCACAGAGATCCACTCTCTCCATCTCCAAATTGAACGCTACATTTGAGATAAAAACCGCGGACACAGCGGAAGATGTTTCTCTGGTTGTCGGCAGTTAGATTCAACAGTTTCGCCCAGATGAAAAATTCATCTGAAAAAGCCACTTTAAGGCCTTAATGGAATTTAATAAGGAGACTGAGATATAAAGAGAGAGTTCAAATTCAACATCGTTAAATATCATTCCATCTAAAATAATTGACATGCTTAAATATTAATTCCTATAGAGGGAAGTGAGGGAGAGAGACACCAACACACACACACACACACACTAAAATCACTTACTGTCTCCGGTGCATGCGTAAGAGTTTCTGAAATTCCTTCAGGTCCTTCTCCAGGGTGGGATACTCGTACACGTCATCCAACACGTATCGGTACAGGGTCTGCAGGTGGGCAGCATAGGCTTTAGGCGAAGGCTTGTGGAGAGCACAGCACAGACACGCGCACACACACACACACACACACAC
>JAODKN010000046.1:2939453-2949768 GCA_026774425.1 Petrocephalus zakoni
CCCCCCCCCCCCCCCCCCCCCCCCCCCCCCCCCCCCCCCCCCCCCCCCCCCCCCCCCCCCCCCCCGCAACCGACCCCCCCAGCGACAGAGAGCTGGTATGACTTTACTGGGGAGGAGACCCTGCTGTTACACGCACTACATGCTGTTTTACAGGAGAACTATAAAGAAAGGATCTCTCATAGCCCCCTCTAGAGTAAAAAGACAGGTACTGCAACTTGTCGTTATTCTCCCGCACGAGGATAGTGACACGTGACCATTGCACGCTGGCTCAGAAAGGATATTGCCCCAGCAAGGCTTGACACAGGTCACTGGTGGACATGAACACAAGGTAGGTCAACAGGAAGTCGTCCAGGAGCATCTCTGCAACAGAAGGATAACAGGCTTAAAAATTACTGCAGCCGATCCACATAGACAGACAGCCGGGCACACACACTCACACTGGGCAATTTCGGGATGCCAGTTAGCCTGAATGTCACAGGAGGGACATTCAGACTCACACACATCTGCACATCAACTGTAGGAGTGACATCTGGACCTAGTGCACCCTCAGGGTCTTTAAGAGACTCATGACCAAAAGGTCTGCGGGCGGGACATCCCGTGAGGGAGCCTGCAACAGTCGCAGTGAGACGCCCAATGTCACACGAAATATCTGAAAAATGACAATCCGCTCTGGGCTGAAGGATGGGTGGTCCCATGTGCTACCTGCCAGGAAGAGATCAAAACATACCCCCCCCCAAACACACACACACACACACACACACAGCCCCCCCTTCTGCTGCATAAATAAGCCCACCTCATTTCAGGAAGGGGCCCAGTGGGGTGCACACATGGCTGGGGGCTGACTACACAACACTGTTTGTTCAGTCTTGTCTAAAACCAAAGTCCGACGTTTATACAAAGAATAAATATTATATTTAATGACACAACACAATGCAATCCCAGGATGAATGGGGAATCTGAGGCATGGTTCAATGTCAATTTATAAAAATAAATAGTGACTTCCCATAATAACCGGCAAACAGCAGCTATTTGTTGTCTTTAATCAATAAGCACACAAATTTTAGCTGGCTGCTAGCGGCTCTATCAAATTGTTCTACCCCATTTTCGATCTACACTCCTCCAGCCAAAGGACCACATGCAGCCGGCCTCCGCCGTCAGTGACAGCGCGGGAACTCGCGAGGCCCGCCTCTCATCGGCAGAATCCCATTAGGCCGATCATAACCTCCTCCACAGCCAGCAGCGCAATTAAATTATCCATCGGGCAGAGGGCCCGACTGATATTTACTTAGCTGTCTATTGCTCGCGTTTAGGGGCTGCCGGGATGGACCGCTCTCCGCTCCGGAAAATGTGGCTCTTATATCTTCAAAGAAAGCATATTCTGATTGACAGAAAAACAAAGCAGTACAAAAAAACACGGTATGAACTCTCAGATCTACACCAGCGTAAGCAAACAAGGGTCCCGGGAGAGTCTCGCCTACACGAGCGACAACATTTAAGGGCAACGTCATTGGGGGCGACCAAGGATCTCCAGGCTCTGGATGGTGCCTCTGTTGTTCGAAGCTCCTCTTCGGAACATTCCGGAAACAAGCCCCAGCTGAGGAGAGATGCTTGCCGTGTCCTGGCCAGTACAGGCCAGGCTATTCCCCTCATCTTAAAAAAAGGCTGGCATCAGGCACAAAAAGAACAGCTATTTCCCAGGCCCGGAAGCCGGCTGGCGTTCAGCAGCTCCGGGTCAGCGCTCGCATCTGTATAAGGTACCAATCCTTCATCAACAACCCGGACCCTGGCACATCACAGGAGCTCTGCCGCTTTGTGCTGATCCAACAATCCTGCAGTTCTCTCGCTAGATCGCCCGCGTCTCCCCCCCAGACACTAAGAGAAGGTGCCCTCTTTCATGCTCCTTTTTAATCTCCATTTCTTTTTTCTGACCCCCCGTTTCTGCTGAGCCGTGCACGTCCCAGACGAGCACTCCGCGAGCCGCTGACGTTAAACTCCATCACTCACCCCCCCACGCCGCCAGTAAAACCCCCGTGCCTCGCCTGGCTGCCCCGACGCTGGCGTTTATTAGCTCGAATGCGCGCGGCACGGCTGTCCGTCATCTCTGCGCCCGGCCAATCAATCATCCCCTCATCAGCCGCGCCCTCCTCCTCTCGGACACTCGTACCACTTCTATCCCCCTCCACAGTTACTCCATTTGCTGTAAGAATCACTGACATGCCCCTTTAAGCTATCCAGCTGTGTTCCTCGTTTTCTGCAAGCGGAAAGGGTTACATATTCTTGATGCTTTTATCCAAAGCGACTCTAGTAGAGGTAGAAGGCTTACAATTTGCGTGTGCTCCCCGGGATTCGGGTGCACGACCTGCGCAGCGTTAGCACAAGGCTCGATTTGTGTAGCTATAGAGGTTAATAGAATCTATACAACAGGAGTCTATAGACAAATTCCATTCCTGCACCTTGTCTGTGAGTTTTGCAGGTTGCCAGGCGACTCCTTTGCCAGGACCTAGGACTGTAAACCAGCCCCATTTAAACTACCCTCTGGAGTCATAAAGGCATTTATTTTCTGATTTTCATTGGCTGTCTGTTGGGAATTTATGCACTCTGCAGATTGCTGGTGTTTCCCCGATGTCCCCAGCTGCCGGTCCCCTTCCTGACCACAGCTTTTTAAAACGACCTCTTTTACAGTACTTTTTATTAAAAGGCGGAACCGGTCCAGATTCTAATCCTCCGTTTCTCACGATTCCTAGATGGCCGCAGTATTAGCATTACGCTAACCCAAAGCAACAGGAAGCCGCGATCAGGCCCTATTCCGCACAATGGGAAGCATGACCGCGCATATTAAGAGACATATTAAGACCAGCAAGCATGGGAGGCCATGGAGAAACTCTCATGGTTCCTTAATTTTCCCCATTTAAGCGCGGCTGGACTTCGCCATGTCACGTGACTGAAGTCGGTGATATTTCAGCATCAATGGAGACAGTGGCTGCTGCCTAATTCTGGCAAAATGAAAGTTCTCCCTGACTGTACTGAGGAACCGGCGGCAATTCGGAAGGTCAGCAAAGATCACTGCATGATGCAGACCATCGCGACCCCCCCCCACAACTTCTTCACACCAACTGGGAGCCTTGAAGATGCCCGAGTATCCCACAAACCCCCCGGGTCTCTCACAAAGAGCACAAAGCGGGTGACTGTCCTTCGCCGGACGTCCCGTGAATAAAAACTGCCAGTGTCCCTCTCCTGCAGGAAGCAGCTGCTTTTCCGAAGACAGCACACCACCACACCATGGCACGTGTCCGCCCCCCACCCAGAGATCCCTAATTAGCAGCTCTGGATGCTTTGGAAAAATCACAGATTAACTGAGAGCTTTTGTCCAGAGTGACTATAGCAGGGAGGCGGGGGGGGTGGTGTTCAGGGCAGGACTCAAAGCACCTGCTGAATCAGAAATTCCAGAATTTCAGGTCATGAATCCGGGTCCCCATCTTGCGCTCCCCCAAACTAACACTAACAAATAAATTTGGCGGTGGGTCCGGTCAGATACACACAGCCCACCAGCCGCCGGCTAGCGGTCCTGCACAGGACCTCATGGTGGAACGCACCGTAAATGGGAATCATATCAGATTTTCCGAAACTCCCACCCCGCCTCAGAAATGCACGTGGTGAGCATCGTTCACCGTGCATCAGTGCGGACGGTGAAAGAGGACGGTGTTTGATGCGACTCTTTACCAACCAAGGGAAAAAATTCGCCAGCACAGGAGGGCGGGGCGATCGGAGTGCGGTGGGATTATCCTTCACAGAACCAGTGTCTTTGGTTTCCTGCTTATCCTGGGTGAATACCAGCACGTCCAAGTGATTAAACCCTGCCTTTCTCTGCTGTGACAGGCCGGCCGGCCCCTGGATGACACCACCGACATCCTTCACACCCCGAGTTGCTGTTCACGGCCGAGTGGAGGTAATATCCTCCGAAATAACAAACGCTTTCAACGGGAGGCTAACAAGCGTGATAATCACAAGCAGTGGTGCCGCTAGGGATTCTGGGCCCCATGAAAGCAAATCTTATTCGGCCCTCAACCCACACCAATCCAATCGTGTTCCAAATTTTTTTGGGGCCCCTGTTACGTAGGGGCCCACGGAATCGTCCTAACTGTCCCCCCTTTCATGGCACCCCTGATCCTGAGCAACCCCTCGGCCTCACTGCAAAATTTTCCTTGTTTTACTAAAAACCCCGAAGTCAAACTTCAGTGTCTGCTCAAATTCACTTTCATAATGTGATCATTTGGCCTGTCAAAGAGAATCTCTTGGATTGAAATAAAATCTGACATCAAGAGAGCAGAATGTGTAAAACCCACTAACTGGGTCTGAACGGGCGAGTGGAGGCAGCTGACCCTCGAGGGAAGATCGCAAATTAACATCATAATGAGCGCGGAAAACACGCACCTCCGGGGAATTCCGGCGTCAGTCCGCGGTGAGTATGTGGGGCGTCTGAGAGCCGCCTTTCGGGTCGTCGCTTGTCTCGGGCTCATTTCCAGAACAATCCCGATCAGGAGCCCGCTGACCCCACAAAACCAGCACTTGGCCTGTCTAATGGTACTGCACCGGAGAGTTTACCATCGACAGGAGGAACATTCCGGTGCGCAGGGACCGCCCGAGGTGCGTGTTTGTGTATCAGAAAACCGTACTGTTAATGAGATAACACAATTTGCATAATTCATACTGGGGCTCCGGGAAAACTAAGCACCGGAGATGAGACAGAATTAACTGAATTATAGAGCGGTGCGGGGAAAATGGATTTATTAACATCTCTGACAGAAAACTTCAAGTAACGTACTAAACTCCCCATTTAGATTAAAATGATTTTAACAATTTGATCTGGTTCTGTAATGTTCGACAATGCATCTGCTGGTCGTGTTGGGGGTAGGGGGGGGGGTTAGGGAAGGTCACGACCCTCGTGCATGTCACAGGGTGTAACATTCCACAATAACAAAGTCGCGGCGAGTTGAACGAATTCAGGACGAAGAACTCCCCCCAAAAATTACGGGAAAAAGCCCAAACTTGCGCACCGGCGGCAGGTATAAGAAAGACTCCACCCACGCCGCTGGCTGTGACTCCGCCCCCCACTGCAGGGACCCCCCCCCCGCGCACAAAATACTTTCCACAGCTTGATAAACTGTGATTAAACGCAGAGCCGGCTCTGGAGGGGAACTTCGTAAACATAACGGGAGTGAGGGGCAGAGAATCGACGTCAGCCTGGAACATGGATCACGGCCGAGCTGAGGCCAAATCGCAGCTGCAGCCAAAAGCGAGTCGTCTGCCTCAGTCCGACTTACCAGAGATGAACTCACAATGTGAATTCAGAAGAGTCATTACCGTCAGCCGGGCCCCAGGTCGTGATACACAAAGCGCTTCTCACGGCGCTGCTGACCAAGGAGAGCCCACATCACACACACACACACATCACACACACACACACAATCACATGCCGCTCACAAACGCACACACACGCGTACGCCACTCAGACACCCATAACGCGTGCACACACACACATACGCACACACACACACGCTCGCCACGCACACACACACACGCTCGCACACACACACGCACACACACACACGCACGCTCGCACACACATGCACACACGCACACACATGCACACACACACGCGCACACACACACCGCTCACTTACCGGCCTCCTTGCCTGGTGTCGCCCCCTGGCTCTCGTCCAACCGCAGGTCACTCAGCAGGTGCTCCAGGATCTTCTGGGGCGTCCCGGACACCACCACATACCTGTCGGGCACAGAGGCAGCCGAGTCGCTCACGGAGTCTTCCTCATTGGATGACAGGGAGCGGCTGGCCAGCCACTCGTCCCCTTCCTCCCCCTCCTCATCGTCATCGATGTAGCGGAAATACGGCACATCGAAGGCCGGCACCCCCTGGTCCCCACAGCTCCCATCTGAGCCTTCCTCATCCTCCTCCTCCTCTTCCTCCACCACCAGCGTGGCACGTCTCAGCTCCGGGGGCTGCTGCGTGGAGGTCATGACCTGCTCCTATCCCACCCCAGGACCTGCTGCTGCATGCCCCCCTCAGCCTGCGGGGGGCGCCACTTCCCCCAGGCTCCCGTACAGTGCTGGCCGGCAGCCCCGGCAAGCCGTCCCTCTCCCAGCCCGCCTGCCAGGCTGCTCCCTGCTCCAGCCCCCGGTACCCTGCTTTAGTAGCCGGCAGCCGGCATGCCGTACACTCCCTGCTGTGCGCGCGCGCGTGTGCGTGTGTGTGTGTGTATGGCGAGGCGTGTGGAGCCAGCGGGAGAGAGGAGGGAGATAGAATGAATGATTGAGGGAGGGAGAGAGAGAGATAGAGAGGGAGGGAGATAGACGAGAAAGAGAGAGAGTGAGAGAGAGAGAGACGGGGGGAGAAGGTGCACCGGAGGGCTCACCGCCTGTCCTTGTCCTCTTCTCGCCCCCCCACTGCTGCCGGGGGGAGCAGCTGCTCCGATGACACCCGCTGGAGCACCAACACATCCTGACCACGCTCCTTCAGATAGACGCGCACGGCTTCCTGGCTATGGGGCTGAGAGGGGGGGGGGCAGGGCTGAGCACCACAATAATGATAAACAAATGTGTTTTGCACTGATCAAAGACTGAACCCAAAATAAACAGGGGCCCAATGTTCTGTGAATAAATATGTCGCTGTGCCTTTGATACCTTCCAGCTTCCTGACTCTCGCCGCTCTCATGTCGAGCAGCTGGGCCAGTCGATCGAGTTTCAGCTCGTGTTCCACTTTAATGTCTTCCATCTTGCGGGTCACAATTTCCACCTCTGTCTAGAAGGGTAGAAGAGAAAAAAAATTAATAAAACAACACGGTTCGCCGTCCTGGCAGATGGCAGATGGTGCCGGCGCTGTGGGCCGGACCACGGGAGAGAAGGTGCCAGGTAACGGACGAGGAGCCTTTTCTGTGACGGCTGATGTAATTCCAAGAGACTGTGACTAACCGATAGCGGGCAACGGTGCAGCTAATACCCATCAGTTCAAAAAAGAAAGGAAAAGGAAAAACCAATACAGGAAGCATGTCAAAGTAAGCCTGACGAATCCAGGAAACACATGTCGACCAAAACTCTGCTTCTCTAACCATCTTTGTAAGCAACGAACCGTCGGGTCTTGCCGCGGCTAAGACGAGCAGGAAAGCTCCCACGGGAACCCCTAGGCCGAGGAGGCCTTGTGTGGAGCCGAATGCAGCCAAGATGCTTCAGCTAACGCCCTGCTCCCTGCTGGGCCCTAACTGGAAACACGGAGGGCCCGCTCCGGCTTCTCCGCAGCTGGCACTTAGGTGGTGCGGGGAGTCACATAACAGGCTGCAGATTTGGCTCGTCTACTCCCGCGCGTCGTGCTGTGAGCTGCGTCAGGCCGCATCCGCGAGCGCGGTCGCCCTCCTTAACGTCCCTGCGCGCCGGCTGCCCCCAAATTACCATGACAGCAGCTGGACAGTTTTTGCTTTTTGCTGCAAAACAGTATGACTAGACGGGCTCACCGCTCTCCCTGGAATTAAGCTGAGCGCTGCATTTTGCTCTTGTATAAATGCATTGCATACAAATTGTTTTGGTGCCGGCATCGCACTGGCAATCAGACAGCATATAATCAGATGCTCTCCCCTCGTCTGTAGCCATCGGCATGACGCCCATCCAGCTTTTAAAGTCCAAGGACCCATCTGAATTCCTACAACAGAATTCAAGATCATGCTCCTGATACTCATTTAACCTCCTCGAAGACTGCAGATACCTCTATACTTTTTTTTTTATATCTCCACTTACAAGGAATCCTCCAAAACAAGTGGTCATACATTTTTGTATGGCCGCTTTATTTAAAATGACAAGGGCTTTAAAAAGCTGGTGCCCCAAGCACCCTAAGTCTGAGCTACCTGACGGAGGTGCCCCAGTGGCCCAAGCACCCTAAGTCTGCGCTACCTGACAGGGGTGCCCCAGTGCCCCAAGCACCCTAAGTCTGTGCTACCTGACGGAGGTGCCCCAGTGGCCCAAGCACCCTAAGTCTGTGCTACCTAGCGGGGGTGCCCCAGTGCCCCAAGCACCCTACGTCTGCGCTACCAGGCGGGGGTGCCCCGGTGACCCACGTACCCTACGTCTATGCTACCAGGCGGGGGTGCCCCGGTGACCCACGTACTCTACGTCTGCGCTACCTGGTGGGGGTGCCCCACACACCCTACGTCTGCTCTATCTGGAGGGGGTGCCCCGGTGCACCACGCACTCGAGGCCTGGGCTACCTGGCGGGGGTGCCCTGGTACCGCAACGCACCGGAGGCCTAGGCTACCTGGCGGGGGTGCCCTGGTGCCCCACACACCCGAGGCCTGGGATACCTGGTGGGGGTGCCCTGGTACCCCATGCACTCACGGACTGCGCTACCTGGCGGGGGTGCCCTGGTGCCCCACACACCCAAGGCCTGGGATACCTGGTAGTCCCTGTTGATCTTGTGCTGCAGAATGAGCATGCTACGTGTCTTCTCCAGCTCCTGCACCGTCTCGGCATGCGCGGCCTGCAGCTCTGCCAGCGAGCGGCCCAGGTCTTTCTGCATGTCCTCGTCCACCTGCTGCAGGAAGCTCAGCTCGCCGTTCCTCTGGCTCTTACGAGTCTGTTGGCGAGCGGCATAAGCGTTACCCCTCCACGCTCTTTGTCGTGTATACAGGCACGTATGAACACTTATTAAAAACCACTTTAAATCACATGTCACATAAAGAGTGAGTTAGAATCTGGGCTGGATGGTTTCTATGAATTAAACCTGAGTGCTCAGCGCCTCACATATTAAGGTCCATATCTAAACTTACTCTGTCAAGCTCTACAGGGTATACAGACTCACTTTACAGAAATATAATAATAAGAGCAGGTTTGCAGTTGCACAGTTAAATATGAGAGCAACAAATGTTCAAAAAGAAAATAATTGATTATAAAGCTTTTGCGAAATGGAACACGTTTGGCAGACTGCCCCTGAATGAAAAGGCACCTGGCAACTAGCACAGACACAGATTTCAGAAATAATGACTACTGTTACAGTACCTACGGGGGTCCTCCCATTCTGCCTGGCCCGCCCAGTTCCATAGTTGCTAAGGAACTTAAAGAACATGTAGCCTCTTAATGTTTTATCTGCACAAATCGGTGCCATTTTTGCCTTCAGAGTAATCAGGAAAAAAGACCTTCCAGTAAATTAAATAAAGAAATGTCGTCTGAAATAACACAAATGTTTTCCAGAAACATGGAAGTTGTCCACCGTTTTACCAACCTGACATTAGCATATGTGCAGCGCTCTCCATTTAAGGGCACATGGTAGCAATGCAAATTGCCCTGATTCCAAGGCATAAAGGTTTAGGAAGGGATGGACTCCCAGCACTTACCTTTATAAGCATCAATGCTTCGCTGAGCTCTCCTATGTCAGTGTCACTCTCCTGAAATTAAACACAGCGAGTAAAGACTGAGTGTCTCTTCATGTGAAAAATGAAATTCTGGCACATTACAGCCACTCCTGGAATGTCATAAATAACTAAATGTCAGCACAGAGCTATGCTCTGTCAGTCTTCCCAACTTTTTACAACACTCTTAAACATTAAAATGACTCACAAAAGGCTTCCAAATAAATAAAATGTAGAAATGGATATGGATTAAATAAATAAATGTAGGTTAAATGACAATCACACCTGTATGATTATTATTATTTTTTTTTACCTTGGAAAATAACTTAACATGATCTTTCATATCATCCAGTTGCTGTTTCTGCTCAAGAAATCGCAGCTGAAGCTGCTGATTCTCCTGTGACAGCCGATCATTTTGCTCTGAGAAAGCAAACAAACCGGGTAAGAGCATTTTTACAGCTTGTGTGTCTCTTTTATCATCTTTCAGGTGTTTGATTGGAGCAAATGCTCTTTACTCAGTTCAAACATCTCGGAGCTCCAAGACAAGGCTAGCTTAGTTCCTCGTTTTCACTCATCAGTTAGGTCATTTCTAGGGAAAAATCATGAGCATAAGTGTCATTTTAGCAAACAGATGTGAAACATCATTATCAGTGGGCAGTGGATGAATTCTGACCTTAATGGAGAAAATCTTTTAAATCCCAAAACTGACTTGGCACGTACAGATAATTAACTCTGGCTCTTATATTAAAACACTCTGTACTCTTCAAAATACTTTATCCAGCACCAAGGTGTGCGAAGCATATTTATATTTTTGGACAGCCATATGTGTCATGACCTGCCGTCCGATCCTCCCGTGTGCCACGCCCCCTCGTTCCCCTCGTGCGAATCCGTCCCGTTCTCAGCTGTTTCGT
>JAODKN010000046.1:2986300-2999069 GCA_026774425.1 Petrocephalus zakoni
ACTTTAGCCAGGGCATCGGGGTACCACCCCTACTGTTTCTAAAGATGCCCGGGGATCTTTTATGACCTCCGGGAGTCAGACCCTCCACTTTACGTCTCATCCGATGGACGGCACCATTATCACAGCATGGTGTCCCCATCACGGCACTCGGGCACTGGGATCCACACAGACCACAGGATGGGCTAAGCTGTTGGCCACACCAACACCTCTTCCAGCAGCAACCCAGCTTTCCTAGTTGGTCTCCCACCCAAGCACTGGCCAGGCCCAAACCTGCTTAGCATCAGATGGACTACCTAGTCTGAGCTGCAGGTGCTATGGCTGCTGACCATCCATTGGGTCAAAAAATATTCTGCATTTCTTATTTGTCCCACCAATCCAGTGCCGAAAACACTGTGACCGGCGTGTCCTGAATGGGATGCTAGTCATTTATGCAGTCATGCAGTCTGGGTCGGTTGTCACCTGGAAGCTCGTCGTCGGATTGCAACACTGTCAGCATCATCAGGAAGTACATGTGCGTAGCAGGATGTCGGTAGGAAGTGCAGATCACACACAGACAGAGATGGAAAGTTCGGGGTCAGAAAGTACAAGTCCAGACCAAGATTTTGTCATACTCACAAAGTACACAAGAGCCTTGGTCTGGATTTGTGCTTTTTGGACTTGAACTTTCCCCCACTGTACAGAGATTCTACAAACTGTACTGTAAGGACCTGCTTGGGTTGGTTCCTCACCGCTAACCCTCCCCGCCAACCCAGCAGTTCCGCTGTCTGCCCCCCCCCCCAAAACTGAGAACGACGACCTTCCACTATTTCAAAACCACGAAAAAGCATCAGTGTTATGTAATTGCAAAAGATTTTTCCTTGTTGCCAAGACTGCTGTAGCTGGTTTTACTGTGGTGGACATTTTTAAATAGGTGATTGTTTTTTTAATCGAAAATAATAAAAATAATAGAATGCAAAAAAGCAGGCATTGACTTTGCTTGTGTTACGTTTTATGGTTTATGTAATGACCTGCTGTATTTCATGTATACACACAAACACACACACACACACACACACAGACTCGTGTACCTTCTATTCATTTCTATGGGAAAAACCCTAATCCCAATCACAACACTCTTAATCCCTACCTGGCCCTAACTTTAACCATAAGTAACCAATCCAAAAACAAGACTTTTTTTAAGTTTTTACGGCATTTTTATAAATGCCGTATAAAATTTTAATAAAATTTAGGTTATCCAAATGTGGACCTGAAAAAATGTCCCCAAAAGTAAAGAAGTTTCAGGTTTTACCACACATTTTGGTCCCCAAATGTGATCTTTGCAAAACCACACACACACACACACATATGCATGTACACACACACAAAGTATTGTGACGCCTGGCCATTACACCTACAGGAACTTTTATGGCATTAGTATGGAGTTGGTCCCCTCTTTGCTGCTATAACAGCTGCCGCTCTTCTGGGAAGGCTTTCCACAAGATTTTAGAATATGTCTGGGGGAACTTTTGGCATCTTTCTTCAGAAGAGCATTTTTTCAGGTCAGGCACTGATGGTGGATGTGAAGGCCTGGCTCACAATCTCTGTTCTAGTTAATCCTAAAGGTGTTTGATGGGTTGAGGTCAGGGCTGTGTGCGGGTCAGTGAAGTTCTTCCACTCCAAACTCACCCAACCATGTCTTTATGGACCTTGCTTTGTGCACTGGGGCATAGTTATGCCAGAAAAAGGTCTTCCTGAAACTGTTCCCACAAAGCTGGAAGTATAGAATTGTCCAAAGTGTCTTGGTGTGCTGAAGCATTACGATTTCCCTTCACTGGTTTGCACGAAGCTGCATGGAAGAAATATTGGATATTATGCAATATTTGACATAGGACAGTAGTTTCAATGGAAATCCTTAATCTGTCAAATGATCGGTTTCCGTTATGGGGGAACCCTCTGGTACTTAAAGACCGCCCAGATCATGTCGAGTGAGGCTCGGCCCCGGATCACCATGCAGAGTAAGTGCGATGTCAGTGCACCTCTGTTCCGCCGAGTCACTGCAGCTGAACTCAGCTCCTATCCGCTCCTCCTCTCCCCAGACCCATCTGTCACTTTGGCGCTGCTGTCTGCCGTAATGGTGCTTGCCCACGGAGCCCCCTGTGTCAGCCACGTCGCAGACATGACGGATACCTCAGGGGATGGCAGCCTTGACCCGCCGTATAGAAAGGACATTCCATGCGGGGTTGTTCCTAAATGCTTCCACTTTGCAATGATACTACTTACAGCTGACCGTGCAATATCAAGCAAGGGGGAAATTTCACAAACTGACTTATTGCAAAGGTGGCATCCTATGACAGTACCACGCTTGAAATCACTGAGCTCTTTAGAAATGTTTCCCAAATGTTTGTAAACCTGACTGTGTGGCTAGGTCCTTGGTTTTATACACCTGTGGTAATGGAATGGGTCTAAATGAAACACGTAAATTCAATGATTAAAAGGTCTGTCCCAATACTTTTGTTCTTACTGTATGTGTGTTTATTACGCATATATAGAACGGACGTAAATCAACAGTAACACAACAAAGTATCTCCACCCAGCTAGTCCAAGTATTCATTACATTTCACCACTAGCTCAATTAATTTATTAGTTAAATATAAATGAGTTGCATTTTCTCCATCTTCATTCGCTATATCTTCCCATTATTTCATTGTTCGTCTATAAAATGAGAAAGACTTTCTATTTACACCATAATTCCTCACACTTAAGGGGATACAAATAGTGTAGTAATATACTATTACTTATGTATTCATTAACCACAAACTAAGTGTTACTTACCAACTAATGTCATGCTTGTTCATCATTAATAAATCATCATGCATCATTTATCCCAAGCAGTTCCAATATTTGTTACTATATCTGGTAGTTCTGTAAATCTTAGTGAACTACTGAAGAAACCACTAAAGAAACTCATGAATCATGACATCTTTCATCTTATTTCATCATACTAAGTACCTGTGCACCCTTAGGTAAAGTGTCACCACATAAGTAAATGGAAAATCATTATATATGATAACCACCATAATACAAATCCTAATTCATGTAGTAATAGTGTCATTAAGCAATGAAATGTTGGATATTATGCAATACAGGACATACAGATTTTGTAGTGATTTTTATGTCATTTTAAACGGAAAATCCTTATATCTGTCAAATGATCGGTTTCCGTTACGGGGGAACCCTCTGGTATTTAAAGAGAGCCCTCCCAGATCATGTCGAGTGAGGCTCGGCCCCGGATCACCATGCAGAGTAAGTGCGACGTCAGTGCGTCTCTGTTCCGCCGAGTCACTGCAGCTGAACTCAGCTCCTATCCGCTCCTCCTCTCCCCAGACCCATCTGTCACTTTGGCGCTGCTGTCTGCCGTAATGGTGCTTGCCCACGGAGCCCCCTGTGTCAGCCACGTCGCAGACATGACAGATACCTCCGGGGATGGCAGCCTTGACCCGCCGTCTAGGAACCTGGAGCGTCTCTCGGCGGGACTCGTCTGCCAGATCAGCAGCCTCCGCGACGAACACGTAAGATATTATTTAATCCATAAACTTACATCGCACATCAATAAACACATTTGTTTCACAGCGTCGTCTGTTACAAACTTCAGCCAATTTACAAGCGCTATTAAAAGCGCATAATCCTGATATTCGGAGTTTAAGAAATACTGGTTGCACTGAACGACGTAGAGTGGCGGAGATGTCTTTGGAATGTCATCTGCCCTCTTCATTAAAGTTTTAAAATAAGGAAATAATCAAACATTTTTAAATCATTTTTGCTCCTTTTAGTTTGCGAAGGCGTGGCCGCAGGAAAGAATGGAATCATACAAGGACCACAAAATCACGATGCCTCACCTGACCGTGGAGGACGGGTGCTTTTCTCTTAAATTCAACAAAGTAAGAAATTTGAATTAAAATTTCCCATAATTATTCCGCATCGCACTGACGATATAAAAGCCATAACCAAAAACATTTCGTGATCACGTATTCGCCGTTTTAGCAGTACATTGCAAAAGGTGCAAAGCGAGTAGGTCTTTTTGTGATTGTAATAACTTTTTAAAAACTTGAATTGGCATGTTTTTATCCCGCTTCCTGCAGAAAAGGTGTTTGAGTCGGATCTCAGGCAAACTGCACCTGTACAGACCCTACCTGGATTTTGTGAAGAGAGAGTATCCAGGATCCAGCATGGTTGAGGACGTGATCTCCAGGACAGACACCTTAACTATCAACATAAAAGAGAAAGTGAGTCTCGGAGCTCCTTAACTACTTAATAATATAGATCATATAACTTTACAAATGGCTCACATCCATTACAGATTAGGGATTTGTAATTTGTCAAGTGTTGTTTCAAGTCTAAGGACATCAGTATTTCTGAGGCATTCAAATTACATCATTCGAGATGATTCTACATCTGGACAAGTATAGGGTTGCCAACACTTTCAGACTTTCACTCTCACGCAAGAAATCTTACGGCAAATCTATATTATTGCAGTATACACCTAAAATTAGCTGCATGGAGAAGCAGGGGAACGCTAGGGGGATTCCGAGGGCCCCCGAGCGACTGCAGACCTAAACCATTTGGAACATAACCCTATTGATTTGGGTTAGGGGGCCCATATAATTTGTTTTCATGGTGCCCAAAATCTTTAGCAGCACCTCTGCATACATGTAAATGCATGTGCAGACTGGTCTCGAATTGAAGATCTCACACCAACCAGCAGACCACAGCTAGCAACTCTGGCTGAATTTCACAGTTTTCCATTCATTAATGGCATTTATTTTATTTTATTTTTTCCAAAGTTGACGAAGGTGGAGGAGCTGGACTCCAGCTCGCAGCAGACGCTCCCGGGGGTGTCCTCCAGCAAGACCGAGTGGGAGAGGAAGATCACGGTGCATGTGATTCTCAGGGAGTTTGGCGTCTTCATGACCGAGACGCACAGAGCCATCCGCTTCATCAATCAGCGGCCGTGAAAAAGGGTCAGAACTCAGACAGATATTAGGGACGGATCAGCTGACATATGAGCTTACATAGTTGGACCCATTCAGTTGCATGGTTCCAACTATGCTTTTGAGAAATGCACCCCAGACGTCAGATTTGAATAGAAAGTATTTATTTTTTTTAATTTATTATTTATTTTGTATGTCTTTTTCATTTGATGAGAGATACAATGTGATAAACCGATTGTGTTTGTTGGGTGTGTGTGTGTGTGTGTATGCGGCTAGACCATTAGAAGGAATAGCGTTGTCATGTCATTGGGCAATTTAAATTCTATATAAAATTATTTATGTTTATTTTTATATTCATTATTTTTTTTATATTCCTCATATTTAATGCCCATGGTTTCAGTGTCAATTCATATATTTATTTATTTGTTTTGTATGAACTATACTTGGTACAAGTAAGTATACTTATGTACTTATTTGATAAAAACTTGAAATATGTCTGTGGTTATGTCTGTGGGTGATAAGCTCTCGTGTCAGAATAATACACCTATAGAATAAACACCTATAGGTGTTGTCCTGCACAATTCTACGAAACAAATGGTATTTGGCAGGAATTAACATAAGACGGAAATGCTGTATTTTATACTGCAGAGTTGTAAAATTTTTATTGAACTGACATTAATAAAATGATATAGAACTTTGACTTGGCGAAAGTGAGTTCCTCCATTCTTGCGCTTAGAGGCTTCCTCTTCAGTTGCATCATTTCACTCTGACCTCAAACTTCCCTTGTGTGTCTGTCTCGATTTACTCTTATTTTTTATACTTTACATATATATGTATATATATATACACACACACATATATATATATAGATAGATAGATAGATAGATAGATAGATAGATAGATAGATTATATACTGCCTGTCCGAAAAAAAAGTTGCATAGGGGAATATTTATATATATATCCGGACCTCCTTTCCCTTTCATTATGATGCACACTCGTCATGGCATCGTTTCCATGTGCTTATGCAATCTCCGCATTTATTTCATTCACCCAGATCTGCACTTGTTTCTTGTTGAGACTTTTCTAGATGAATTAACTAAGACAATTTTACTATACTGGTATCATGTACTTTGTCTCTAATTTATTTTATGTCAAGCTTTTTACTTGGAATAGACTCGTTGATTTTCTAACATTTTATTTATTTAGTTGCACTGACATGTTTATTGTGTATAATGTTGTTTGTATTGTGTGTGTTTACGTCACTGTCAAAGATGAATTTCCATCTGATGTAAATTTGATGGACATTAAAGAACTATTCTATTCTATTCTATATTTCTATAGATCCTGTATTGGTGATAGGCGTGTTGAACCACTCTGTAAAGTCTTCTTCAGCGCATCTCGAAGACCTTCAGTGGCGTTAAGGTCAAGACTCAGTGGCGGCCAATTCATGAGTGAAAATGGTTCCTCCAGCTCCCTCGATCGCTCTTCCACAATGTGAGCCCAATGAATCGCGGCATTCCTATCCGGGAATATGCCCATGTAATTAGGAAAGAAACAATCTACTGATGGGATAACCTGGTCATTCATTGGTGCTACTCAGCTGAAATAGTGACCCAATCTTTGCCTCCTAAGTACTTGCTGATTTAAATTCAAAATTTTAGTGGCCAGGAAGTGCATATATTGAGAAGACGGGGTCTGCCAGTCCCTGGAGCAACTGGTGATTAAGGGCCTTGCTCAAGGGCCCAGTGGTGACATCATCCTGCTAGTCATGGAATTTGAACTGATAACCTTCTGATCACAGGAACGGCATCTAAACCCGTCGAGCCTGGCGGTGCCTTCTTCCCACCCCACTTCTCTTTCAACAGGCCTTCTGCATACTTGTTGAATAGTTCTGGTGACAGTATGCATGCTCCTCTAGGCCCTACCAGTCAAGATCAAGCCAGTTGCTCAGTATTCGTTCCCAATGGTGGCCTACTGTCCAGTGTAGAGCGACTTCACAAAGGCTGTGGGGCCCCCATGTGACAACATGTGTGAGAGAACACCCCGACAACATTCTATAGTTAGCCACGGTCAACGGGACTGAATTGCACCAACCACTTCTGCCAGAGTCTACAATGCAAATAAATTCTAACTGGTCCGGACATTTCTGACCCCAAGTGAACCGTCCATTTGCAGCCTTTGCAACATTTTCCCACAACTTAATATATGCGTGTCTGTTAACACGACGCCTACTGAGGCACCCCAGTGCACAGGCTCACTGTACCTGCTACAGTTACAGGGCGTGACGCCTACCCAAACCACCAGAGCATCCAAACCATCCATCAAACGGTGGAGGTTCACCTCCCACACTTAACGGCCACGTCTTCATGCTTGTTTGTTTCGATTCACGGGCGGAAATTTTTGGTCAGCAAACTGAGCGCCATATTTTCATACGGTACTATGTAGGGAACAGCTAGCCAAAGATAAGCCCTGCAAGAGCAGCCTTTGCTAGATAACAGGAAACAGGCACACCGCTGACTGGAGATAAACCCTACATTGACATAGTGTGTACCCACAACTCCTAATCTTCAGGATGTGATCCGATCACCCTGCCACTAACAGATCATAAAGATAAGCCCTGGAAAACACCAATCTATGCCAATGTACTTGTTAAGACTTTAAACTCCTGCCTTGTTAGACAGGGCCCAATAAAATATAACCAGATTTGCTTATCATGTGCGCTTTCCCACCTTCATGCGCCTAATTAAATACTTAATCCTAATCAGAATCTTAACTACCCAGAAAAACATCTGAAATGTGGTACAATGCTCTCAGGAAGATAATTTATTGGGAAAATTTAAAATAAAAAAAAAAATACAAAAGACCTTCACACATTTACAAGCTGAGCAAAACACAAAGAGCGTTTGTCTGGACACAAATTTGTGGGTCTTCTGGATAAGAGTCTCCGAGTTGTCTTCTGGTTGGGCTCGTCTGGGGACCTTGGGCATTACTCGGGTTGGTCATTCTGGTAGGAGCCGAGAGAGGGCGCGTCCAGCTGGGTCTTGTTCTCACGTGTTCCTCATCCCCAAAGCAGACTACAATGAGCAGAAATTCAC
The DNA here is from genome assembly GCA_026774425.1 of Petrocephalus zakoni. Classification (NCBI taxonomy): domain Eukaryota; kingdom Metazoa; phylum Chordata; class Actinopteri; order Osteoglossiformes; family Mormyridae; genus Petrocephalus; species Petrocephalus zakoni. The sequence continues at coordinate 2,994,363 of JAODKN010000046.1, forward strand.
CTTCATCATTTTTGAAACGGGAAATACAAAACAAATCTGCATAACACACATCAGATGGCCGTGTGCACATTTACAGGTCACGCGATCCGCCGCATGACAGAGACCGCATTAGACCCACGCAGCCACCTTACGTGCAGGGATGCACTGCAACAAATCGGGACGCAAACTCTTGGAAAATAATCTAGCAGAACCACCACCTAGGATCGTAGGCTGGGAGCACAATGAGGAACGAGAAAGGAAACATCCCGTCAAGTGAGGCACAGGTCTGTATCGTCACGCAGTGTCCGGCCATGTGCTACGCAGGGCGAGGGATGTCGCAACTCGGCACACTGCAAGCATCCAGATGCTTTTGCGCACATGCGGTGGAGATGTACATTTCCTGAGTTGCTACAGCAGAAAAGGACCTAGTGTTCGGGACCTCGCGAGAATGATTCACAACGAGAATCAGAAACAGAGAAACAAACAAACCAAAGCTTGCAGGAACTTTAAAATACATCAATTACCCTAGAACATCCCGTTAGAAAGACCTCAGATTCTCCATGTTATCGGCTGCAGCATAAGGATGTTAGCAGGAACATTGTACACAGTGAGACACAAAGAGACTCGCTTGGGCCCTGGGATTCTAGCAGTGGAACGTGGGAACCCAGCTTGTTAGCAGGAACATTGCACGCAGTGAGACACAAAGAGACTCGCTTGGGCCCTGGGATTCTAGCAGTGGAACGTGGGAACCCAGTTTGTTAGCAGGAACATTGTACGCAGTGAGACACAAAGAGACTCGCTTGGGCCCTGGGATTCTAGCAGCGGAACGTGGGAACCCCGCTGGCATCGAGCCGCGTGCTTTTCAGCCCATGTTGGCTTCGCACAGGTCTCTCACCCTCTAACCAAACAAAGACTAAATGACAACGTGCTGCAGGGCTGACGTGAACTGAGAACAAATCTGGTCAGCAAATGTTCTCTCTTTTTTTTTTTTTCAATTTAAATTGTCTATTTGACGGTTTATCTAGGTTGACTTGCATGGAGCCCAAAGAGGCCGCTTGACGTGGGCACTTCCCAGACTGCCGACGGAGAGCAGACCTGCCACCCATGACGTTAGCGACCCCCCATTTCGGCATCGTGGACATGGTACCTGAGGACGTTGGGCTCCGGCATCCCCGGATCGGCACCACGCTTGAAGCCTGCAAAGACAGACACAAAAAAAGGGAAATAAACGCTACAGTCTCTCTCATCACAGATGAAGGATGAAACATTCATTCAGGCCTGTATGATAGGAGCTAAATAAAACGCAAGAAAAGGTGTGGGGGTGTACTGCTTATAAGTCTTATTAACCTCACTGATATGTGGCGCGCAAAGCCAGTAGCAATAAGAGACGTTTTCATTCAAAAAAAGGTTGATAAATTTATGCGTCTGTACAGCAGGAAATTTCACGGGCCGCTTTAGATTTCTCAAGCCAGTCCTCGTGAGACAGCGGACAGGGAGGGGGCCGAAATGTGAATCGAGGAGGGAAACACTACTTTAGAGGACCACAGTTAACCGTCCCACCCAGGGCATGAACCGGCAGCCTTCCGGTTACCGGGCCATCGAACCTGGAACAGAAACTAATTTCAAGAGCCAGCATGTGGAGGTCGCGACACCTCGGCGCTTGGCGGCAAAGCGAAACACAGAGAGAGTTACTGTGTAACAGAGATCACCGCGTAATAACTAGATAAAGATTCATCCCAGCATGCCACCAGGGCTTGGCCAGCGCTTCATAAGTATACCACCTGACTTCGTCAAAAGACACCAGATGACTACAATGAGCTATTAATGTTTCCAGCGCCTATCAGCTGGTGCCAGCTCACAGGAAATTGCTCATGAGGATGCGTTTACGAAACACAGCCCCACTAACTGGAAAATTAGCTAAAGACACGTTAAAAAAAAGAAAACCGCTCCCATTTCGCTGCTATGTTTCTGATGATGGACTAAAATTTTCCGAACACAATCTTATCGGCATCGATCTGCTGCTTCACACTAGAATGACTTGCATTTTTTTTTATTTAGCTGATACTTTTAACCAAAGACACTGCAGAAAATTATTAAATCAGATAATTTTAAGCTGCAGTAGTAATAAAACCTTTGCACGGTGTAGAGAAACAGCATTTAAATATTCATAGATGTGTACTAAGTGGCATAGGAAAAGATCCGCTGTCTCCCCCACGTGTAGCTTTCTAACGATTGCACGTTATAACCGTATACAGCGTTTCGATGGTATTTAAAAAGCAACGTTATTCCAGCATTCTGCGCCAGGGGACAGACGTATTTTGTTAATAAATCCACCGTCTCCTGGTCTGGTGGGCTAGCACTGCTGTATGCACGAGCAGACAGTGAGAGTCTGCATCCACAGACACATGCAGCATGTGCACAAGAGTCCATGCACAGGAGCATCGCATATAAATGCACATGGAACAGTGCAGCACGAACGGTTCCGCGCACCCGCGTTAATGTCGGTAGGTGGTGATGTCATCATGTGCAATTAGCACAGAAAAGTGCAAAAATGCAACCAATCGCCAATGAATTTGATCGTCAGCTATTTTAATTAGTTCTTGCAGCCCTAACCCAAAGCAATGCACAGCTGAGAAAACACAATCAGACAGTCCCTGTAGCTACTGGGGGGTTAAGGACCTTGTTCAAAGGCCTAACGGTGATATCACTCTGCCAGCCCTGAGATATCAATATAGATATCAATCATGGTTGCTAAGCTACACACCACAGGCAAGCTTGTGCTGAATCACAGACTAAATAAACACCTAAATGTTTTCTTCACTTAATAGGATTGTTGGCAATTAACAAGCTTATTCTATCCCTCACAAATTCAAATCTGATACATTCGGATCACTAACCACAGCACTAGAGCTTTTAAGAGAAGCTTTTAAGGGGTCACCAGCAGCAGGACCTACACAAGACAGAGAAAGATGCCTAACTGCATAAATAAACACACACGAAATAAAAAAGGAAACCTGAAACGTTACCCCAAAGTCTCCGGTGGGTCTACAGTCGTACGGAACACACACAGGATGCTGACATACAAATATCAGGGGCGCTGAATGAGAAGTGACAAAGCGAGAGAATGTCGGGGGCTTCAGGCCAGAGGTAGGGGGGGTTATCAGGAATAGCCGACACCATCAGCGCCATGGGACGCCCCGATACCATTACGTCAGCAGTGACCGGGCCACTGGCAGAAGGATTTCGTCACAGAGTAAATACCCAGAACCTTATCTTCGGCCCACTTACCCCCCCCCATCCCACCCACCCCGCCTGGTGCAGCTGCCGCAAGAGTGCGTTGACTGTTTCCGGCACAAATCTCACCAGATGACTGGCACTTTGTTTCAGCTCCGGAAATCATTAGATGCCATTTTGAATGGGAAACGGCGCTGACCACAAAACCCTACAGAAGTGAGGATGACGAGGATGATGAGAAACCGTCAGTCAGCTGCTGGGGGATCTGCCACTTAGGCCAGCTTATAGTAACTGAACAACGTCAAATAAGTTCATTCATTCTGTCCTCCCAGATCTATTTTAGGTTCTGCGGAGGTAATTCCCATTCCCGTCCAGACATGATTACAGTTCCTCAATAATTCTGGGGTCGGTTTCGTTTTTTCAAATTTAGCTCAAAGAAGGTGCCGACACAAGTAAGAGACACTATATAAAGTATATAAAGCACCACAGATTCAGAAAATGTGATTAGATCATTTAATTAAATAACTGCTTGCGGTACTAATTCAGAAAAAAACTGGATTTTGCTACAGATAAATTTCAATAACGAGACATTATTTTCTGCATAATCATAATGAAGCTGCAACTTTATAAACCACAGAAAAAAATATGAGGATTACTTGACCACAGACGCGATAAGAGACCACAGAGGGCGCCACCTGCCGGTGAGCACGCGTATTGCTGAGAGCATGGACCGTAACGACACAGTGCCCCCTACTGCCCGATCGAGGCAATTAGGCCACTTCGGACGTCTCCAGTGACTATCGCGCTCTGTACGGCTACATTCCGCTAGCAGGGATGCAATTACATGCAAATTATCTGATTTTATGTTTTTTTTTCTTCATTCCGTATTATGACAATTTAATATATAGTTGCTAGCACATACTAAAAAGGTTACATATGATAAAAACTTCATAAGAATATAATAATGGCGTTAATTGCGTAACAACAACCCGCATACTGGTCGTATGATATTTAAAGAAAAATTACAATCGAACAATTAAAAAAGAAATTAACGACGCAGAGAAAACAAAGGTGAGATCAAATCACTAACGGCCAGCTAATAATAATAATAATAATAATAATAATAATAATAATAATCCTTATTATTCTGCCACAGGGAACATCTGAATGTAACAAGCTCGCTTACAGCCGATAGATGCTCAGAAATAAACACTTCGGTATATACAAACCTAAGTAAAGTACCGTTGGGATAAATCCCCACCGGATTATAAACTGTCCGCATTGGAAAACCTGCTGCAACCGCTGTTTTGTTTCTTTGCTCAGTTTAGCCATATTCTTGTTAGAATTTAGTGGATGTTTCCCCACGCTGCGTCCAAGGACAGGAAAAAAAAGTCGCAGTATGATGACGCTTCACGTCACGACTATTATTTGCGACAGTTATGCCACTATCCAAAAGGTGCGCCATCTGATGGGAGCACTGAGAAGTACATATAT
>JAODKN010000046.1:3010971-3021081 GCA_026774425.1 Petrocephalus zakoni
CCCTTTTCTATGGGGTTTTTTCAAATTAACCGGGCTGGCCCCCAAAAAAAAAATTAAAAAATTTTGGGTTTTGTCGCCGTTGCCTTTAGCCCGGGGGGGGGGGGGCCACAAACCGGGGGGGGGGGGGGGGGGGTAATCACGACTTGGAGGAGACAATATCAGAGCAATGTAATGCAGAAAAAAAAATCCCAATTAAGGGAAACCAGCACATTATACAAATGAGAGCAGAAGTAAAGGTTAGAAATAAATGGGGTTCGGCCCAATTTAATGTGGAAGTTTCCCCACTTCTGCTGTAATAACGAGCACCGCTTTAAATCCGTCCTGTGTCAGCCGTCGCTTAGTGCGTGACACAGAACCACACGTGTGCCCACCCCCCTCTGCTGGCTCCTACAGGACAGAAAACCAAACAGCCCACTGCCACTGAGTCACCACAGCTCTTCCTCAGATCCCCCCCCCCCAACAACACAGAGCTGACGGATGGTAGCAAAACGACCATTTGCTCTCCCCGCACCCCCCCATCACCTGCCGCTGAGAGTGCCGAGCGGAGGGGACTCCACCAGCCCTCTCTGGGCACTAACAGCCGCCCCCAACAACGAGTAAGAAAGGAGCTTACCCCCATGAGCAGGGCCCCCCCCCTGAAAGACGCCCTGGGAAAGCCGCCATGCTCATCGCCAATGCCGCGGGTAACGGCGACTCCTTAGCGGCGCCCTCCAAATAAAGGGCGTGTGACGATGTGAATAACAAAGCGAACAGCGACCCAATAACGTCGAGACGCTACGCGGCAGAGATGCAAACGGCCTCTCACGCGTGTGCACGGGGGCGTCTTGCAGGCCGAGGCCACCCCCCCCACCCCCGGAAAGGGCCGTACCGTGTTAGTCATCGCAGACGCAGGCCAAATGGGGCCCCCTGTGGGTCCTGGGGGGGACACGATGGCCTCAGAACTTTAAGAGGCTGCCCTCCTGACGCAGTGTTTAATGTCACTGGTGGGGGGGATTTTAACACCCCACACACAGAATGCAGGGAGGCGATATCTTAATGAGCAGTCACTCCCTAAGATGCTGGCCGAGAGAAACCGGAAATTTGGGGACAGAAATCCAGCCCTGGTGTCAGGACTGGGTGACATGTGCGAGTACAGGACACAAAAGGTCCCCCTCCTGGCTCGCTCGCACATGCAAGTGGACTGGATTTGATGACATGGATAGAGACATGGATAGAGAGTGCAGGGGTTTGGGTGAGGGGGGGGGGGGGTCGTCATCAGTGCCCTCCACTTGTGACAAAGTGTAAAAAAATGTCTTGTTGCAAAGAAAAAAATGCTCGCTGCCATACCTGGCCCAAGGGCCACTCTGCAGGCTCTCACAGGAAGTGGTGTGCAGCCTCTAACCAAACCCACCAACATCCTGAAGCGTTGTTTGGACCTCATCTCAACTTCCTGCCTTTAAGATTGGTGACCCCCCCCTAGCACCTCACTTTCTGGGTGCCACGGATTACTGAAAATAGCAATGGTGAGGTTCCAGGGTCGTGACACCTCATAAGTGAAAAAGGCTGGGTATTTCCACCCAATCATCTAACAGGAATTGAGCTTAAATTAGTTGCTTCATTAAGACCAGCCCACACGGCACCAAGTCGAAACCCATTACGTTTTTTTCTGCACTCCGACGTGAAATGGTATTTAGGACTGTGTACCTTTTAAAATAAAAGGAAAAGGAAAGATGAAAACGAACAGTGAAAGTGCTTATCCTGAAATATCACATGCGTGCACTGAGCATGACTCACGCAGGCAAGCAAACAAACAAACAAACACAAAACACGGATAAACACGTCTGATGACACAGGGAATGGCAAGCGAGGGTCTAACGGGTCCGGCCTCGCTCGTAATCGAACCCTGGCATTAAGCAGGCAGAGCACGCGTCAGCTCGACAACGCAAGTAACATGCGGCCGGGCGGAGAGGCCAATGGGGATTGCACAACTCCAGGAGACCGGCTGACTTGCTCACATTTTCTTTCAAAACCTGTTTCCAAAGAATGAAGACAACAGGAGTGAAATATTCTTCACTGAAACACTTGTGGATGTGGGGTGGGTGTTTGGGAAGGGGTAGAGGGTGGATCACAGAGGCTGGCTGTTTCAATACACACCCAAAACAAACTGTCATTAGTACTTAATCATTCTGGACTGAAGTGAAACTACATTACCTTCCAGACAGGAGAACCTCTCACAACTCAGTTGCTTACAAACAGTCGGCTCAAATCCTTTCAGAACCTCCTGATCAGTGTCTGCCAGACAGCTGCAACTTAGCTAAATGCTAATTAACAACCCTAACTCATACATGCATAATGAGTTAGTTGGTCATCACCATCCTGGGCATATTTCCGACAATCTGACTTGGCTACAAATGGACAACAGAAGGTCTGGTTATAATGTACCTTCCCCTAGCAGGTGGTTCGGTTGCACCATTGACAGCCATCGACCTACTGCAGAGGCAAGACGTACCAGATCCAGATGTGAAGCTGTGGAGATCTCCAAAGACACGCCCACCGCGGAACCCCCCAAGAGGCCTGAAATCTTCTGTCATTTCCTGCACTCGCCGTTTCAGAATGTCCCACCCGAACAAGGCAAAGCTGAACACGTCAGACAGACTCCAAGCCTCTGTATTATACTATGCGAGGGCAGAGCCAGGAAATGAGTGCCCACCAATCAGGAGGCAGAGTGAGAGAGAGAGAGAGAGAGAGAGAGAGAGAGAGGGAACGAGCTGCACTTCACAGGGGAAGGGTGAATGACCAAGGCATGTGCTCACTCGGACACAAATATCAACCGCAGGGCCAGAGTTACAAGTTATACGTTTATTTAAACATCTTTTAACATTCAATATCAAACGAGTTCCTTCATGAAACCAACCAAGAGGTAAAAGGCATAGTGACGAACCTGGCTGGCTCTCCCTGGTATCCTGACGAACGCCCACCTGACCTACAAAAGGCAGCGCCTGCTTTACTGGATGTGGTTTAACGGGTCACGGTTTCCTACCAAAAGAACAAAACGTGGCTTAAGAGGTCACGGCTTCCTTAAAACACGGACGGGTGCCACTTATATGGCACAAAAAAGCTTTCAGAGTAACAGCAGAAATCATCAAAGGCTTCACTACTGCTTCCACTACACAGAGTCACATATGATAACGTCTGTAATAAAATGGGCCTTTTGCACCTCTGGTGGTTCCCATCCGTTTAAATCCTGTGAAAAGTTCCCAGTTAGCTCCATATTTATCCAGTGCACCATTACGAATCCCATAGCCACTACATTCCAGCCTGGCTTGCAATCCCACCCACCCCCCCCACAACCCAAGTTACTGGTGAGATTTCCCAGCCACTATCAGTCATGGGGAGCATGTAAGATCCTGACCCCCCCCAACAAGACCCGAGGGAGAGCCGAAAAGGAGCAAGGAGGGCTTGCAGGGAGGGGTTATGGAACATCGAACCAAGATCTGCAAATAATGAGCCTGGTGTTGGATAGTGCAGATAACAGGCATCTCTCCAGAAACCACCTACATAAAACCATTCAAAATAACTACCCCTGTAATTCCTGACTTCATTTTCCTCACATATTTCCAGTCTGTTCAGCAAACTGGGGATAAAAATCGATTACCTGACAATCGCCAGGATGCATTCATTGAAAGATAATACAAGGAAAACTGCATTTTAATACCGTCAAACCAATGTTACCCGAGACTCCAAAATAGGCTCTAGAGCCACCAGTGCCATAGAAACAGAGCCAGCCATCTCCGCAGCCTGGGAGCCCGCGCAGCCTCTGTGACACGCGTGACGAAGTGACTCATGCTTACCAGGCCGAGTAACTCCGGCCTTCCCAAAGCCCTAGCTGTACGTGCAGGAAGACCTCCGTCCGGATCCGTCACAGGCAGGAATTCCAGAAAAGCAGCCAGCCCCAGATTTGTCAAAGGTTATGTTCTTCAAAAACCAAACACGGGACAAAATTAAATACAGCAATAGAAGGCCACTGTAACGTGCCTGGCGGTTTCAAACTAACAGAAAAACTCGCAGTAGCACGACAGAACTTAAAGCTCAGGTTTATCAGGAATACATCAAACAGGTGTGAGATTAACATCCGACTAAAGCATAATCAGCCTGCCCCAAAGATACCAAGAGAAATATTATAAATATGCACACACGTATCATCTAAACGTCCCCTATATTCAACCGAAACAATGCTGGAGGCTAGAATAACACCAGCAGTCAACAGCTGTGGCTGAACAACATGTTACTATCCAAATGACATTTTATGCTACAAAGGTTGGGCAGGCTCAGAGTCACAGGCCAGCACAGCTTGCTATGGTTCCAACCAAAGTGTATAGAGAAACAATAAGCTTATACATAAAAAGGTACCAACAGTTACAATCAAAGACAGGTTAAAACACTACTATAATACTTATTACACCAATTATCCATCGAGCCTTTATGGGGGCACTGACCTTCCTAGACATGATGCATTAGCTGGAAGTACTCGAGTTCCTCGGAACTGTCTTTATGATAATTTTCCATAAATGGTATGGCACATTAACAAAGCCATCATGGGCTAAGCCCCTGGGTAAAAAGTAGATGATGCTTACAGGGGTGGCCGCACTGAGCTACAAGGAAGAACTGCTTGTCTACAGACTGGGACTTCATTAAACAAAAAAAAAATGTGCATCTTTAGCATCACATTTGTTTACAATTCCAATGCCATTTTTAATTTCTTTTCAGCTGAACGTATTTGGTGGATTCTGGCATACCATTCGTTTCTGCCTCGGCCTTTTCACTGTCCTGGCTGGGATAGCGTCCTGCTTCCTCCCCACACCCCCCAAGCCCCGCTACTCTAAGATAAGTAGTAGCAAGAGAGGTGGATGGATGGATGGATCAACTGCAGTAAATCTTCCAGGTCTGGGCCTTTATGTTTTTATTAAATTACACCAGTTACGTTAAAGTTAGCAAGCGTCTGAAACATCATACGTGGTAACGACAGGAAAAACAGGGCTTTCGAAGCCACAGCGGAGTGGATCACCGAGGAGCGTCAAACACGAGCCGGATTATCCAAAAGGGAACAGATAAAGCAAGCAAGCAGAAGTGGGTTAGTAGGTTACCACTGAGTCGCTGATTGACAAGGCATGATAATCCATCCCACTGAAACTGAATTTCTCCCTTTGTCAGAAAATGACATTTAAAATTGACTCGTGGATGCTTTTTAGAAGGCAATCTCAGAAACTGCACTCAAGAGGAACAAAATAGACCCACTTTTCGGCATGACAGCCAAAACGGTAAACGATTTAGTCAATCGGTCACTCTATTCAAACGTCACAGCGCTCAAGTGCAGTAATGCCTTACTATATTTTTACTCATTGTTTAACATTACAATGCCTTACTCATGCTACGCACTCTTATTTTTGACAAACAAGGTCCTCGGATACTTGGGCACATGCACGCCACTGCCCCCTGCTGATGAGGAGAGCTCCCGGTGAATGTGACAGCAGTCTTATGACACCACCGCCAGCGATTGAAGACAAACAAGGGATCTTTAGTGCCTGACAGGTGCGTGTTTTGGCTTCATGGCTGCCTTGTGTAAACACCTCTGGCTCTGGGATGTTTCTCTTCATCATGATGAGCCATCAGGGCGCGGACGGCAGACCATTACTTACACGTCACACGACTGCTGAAAGCTGGAAGCCTCTACTGAAATTACGTTAAAAAGTGGGACGCGATTCAGGCCCCACACAGATGCAGGAACACATCGCTTGGGAAAGCTGTAATTACCCTGGCGTTTCAAATTCCCAGTCTTCAGGACGGGTCAGGAAAAGCAAGTCTAAATGACTGGCTTTCCTGCCATTTAAACCTTATTTCAGAGAATCAACCCACGCCACATACTGTCTAAGGAGAACAGCGGAAGTTATTGACCTAATATTCTCATAATTGAATTTCACCATAATAAACCAGGACAGAAAAAGAGCAAACTGACAATACAGCCACATTTCTAATTTTCTGTCTTCATTCCATTTTTAACAACACAAATCCCTTCATGCAAAATAGCTGACACCTTAAAAAAACATGCATTTATGAAAACGGAAGACTCTCAAAAACTTCCTCTTTCATCCAAAGGAAACGGTTTAAGTTTATAATGCAAAATCCACAGAGTATCTGACATTCCTACAGAATCCTCATATATGAGGCTTAGCTCCACTTTAAGAACAAAATATCCATTTCAAAGCAGCAAATACTCCAGCAGACATCCGCAGTCATATTAAATTTGAAACAGCAGAGATAAGACAGGCGGCTCTCCAAAACGGCCCCTGGGGATGTCGGCCTGTCGGCGAGGACCTTGAGAGCGTTTCCAGGGGAGACGGTCACAAAGTGGGAGCTTTCCTCTGGGTTAAATCACATGCCTCCACAACCCTACCCCACGCATACCAAGTTACCCCCCTCCATCCACAAGGCAGGCCCTTCCCCAGAAGTTTAGGGGTTTTGTGTCAGAGGAGGCACCGTAACCTCACAGCGCCTGAAGCCCATGGTCCCACGGTGTCCGAATTCAGGGGCGCCAAGGACCGGGTTCCTGTGGCCTTCGTGGGCTGCGTCTTAATGAATCTCGGGACATGATGGGCCCCTGAATTGGGACACAGTGACACAGTGCCCCCCCCCCAAAATGGCGGCCTCACTTAACCCCTATCAAAAAGCAAAATTTCCTTCTGAAAGGAAACGTCAGTTACATGACATTTAAAGAAAAATGTCAGGCAGCGGGGCCGAACTAACTAGACATGTAAAATTCACAATGTATGCCTGTGCTACATAGTTACCACACTGTTGCTGTTAATGACAAGCCGCCCGGAGCGTCACAGACGCACAAGAACGGCAACAACGGACAAAAGCAAGACATTTGCAGCCTCTAGGCCAAGTTCCCGGCTTAATATAAAAGCAGTTATCTGGTTAGAAACAAAAATTGCCCAGTGTGCTGAAATATTTATTGCCTTTAAACGGAAAAGTCGGGAGCGTCCCCACGTCAAAGTGAGAACGTCACGGGCTAGAATGTAACAGGCGCTATTCATAATTTAATATTAACGTGGAAATGACGGGGGTTAGGCGGCTAGGCAGACCCTCGCCTTCTAAGCAAAGCAAAACGGGCCGAGAATAAATCCGTAAGACGCCATACACCGCGCATGGGGACACCCCTGACCCCTCCAGCCCAGCCCTGGGCGAGCCACCTTAACGCTTAAAAACCCCGGGTAACGCACGGCTGGGTCAGGTCACGGGTTAGACTGCAAACACGCCTCGTTACAGGCGATCGATCTACCTAGTTTACTGAGAACGACACGTCCAGTAACTTACACAGGGATCAAATAACGCAGAAATCAATCACACATATATACTCATGCGATTCCGTTAAATTTCCCAAAATGCTCCGAGTTCAGGTAAATGGGCGTGTCCGCCAGTTAGACGTCAAACAGGTATCGCGCTTTCACCAATATTATTATACGTTATGATGCATTATACTATATACACATATATGAGCAGGCACCCCGCAAAGGCAGCGATTCCATATTGGAATCCGTCCTTAATCCTTAATAACCGTCTTCTGTTTTCTGACACAAGCCGTTTATTTTAATGCCGCATTTCGCTAGTCCGTTTTTCCATTTTACGTGGTATGAAAGTGACCGTTTTGCATCTTGCGAGCTATTCTAAGTGCCGGATCGCAACCGATAATCCACTATTCATATATATTATAGAAAGGTGCACGCTGGCCATTCACACATACTTATAACCACGCTGACACGGCTGTGTTAACGAATAATACTTACTTGCATGCTATCCTCCAAATATTCCGCTCTCCCTGACGCTTGTGTGTGTTTTCTGTGCAAGCCGCTGGCTATCAATTACTCCATAAATTCACTTAATAATTGAACAACACCAATTCCTCCATTTTCATTACTTTCGCCGCTCGCACAAACTTGATGCCAAGTCTTAGAACGGAGTGGCAGTGCTCCTCAGCCAATCGCAGTGGAGGACATCAAGTCTCCAACGGGGTAACAAGCCAATGGGAGGCGGCTTTAGGGGCGTGGTGAAATATTTTCCACGGAAGATGTAGGTTGTCACAACTGAAGGGGAAGATGTCCCGATTCTGGAGCGGACTTGTGGGATGGGTCGCTATGTGAAAGCAAGGGAAATATACATTTCCCCGTATTGTTTGAGTCAAGTCGATTATAAGTTTTTTTTTGTCAAATATAATGCACGTATCGCTGTATGCGTTTTATACTAAGTAAGCATCGTTTCTTTAAAACGCAAGTGTATGTATCATGCTCTGACATATAATAAATAGCATCAACTAAATTTGGACTAGCTTTGCAATCACATTGCATGCTTTGCCGTCTTTACCGCGGCACTTCGCCTGGAAACTGGTGATTAGAGGCATGTAAAGAAAAGAAAATAAGCTTATGGAAGGTACTGAGAACAACCTAAAGACGGAGGTCCGGCATGTAACGCAATCCCTGGTGAAACTCTTATGGCGTAACAGGCAGCAGTACGTTGGTCACTCATAAATATTGCACATACAAAAAGACATAAACCTTTAGCTACGCGGGAGATTTCAGAATCTAGAATGAATTGATTATTGTTGGAGGGCATGCAGGATCTGAAAGATCTGATCATATAATTAATGAATGGGAAGTTATAATGTAGTCTTACGGGGAGGTCTTGCATGTACGATAACTACGGAAAAATGCTCTACTTTTAATATTCAAAGTTGTTTTTTTTTACGGAGCCCCGTAATTTATAGATTCCCCCCTACAAATAACATACCTACTAACTGGAGCTGAAAGGACCGGTTTTATTCAGCTTTTGCAAACTGCATGCACTGTCATGGACAGACATTTTGCGCGATGAGTCATTTGCCCATCAGGAAAGGCTTGGTGCTTCGAAGTTACAGAACACGTAACAATTAAGCGGGAATTACATTTTATTTATCTTTTGCAAAAATACATAATGTTATGATGTCAAAAAACTCAGAATTCATTGTTGCTTTATTTTTCACCAGTTCTGACTATATAAATATATAAATATCCAAAACAGAAACTCCACAACCTGACAAATATTACATAGAGTATTTTTTTTCCTTTTCTATTTCGTAGAAATGTATCACTTAATCTTAACTTCAAATTTGGCGTCGCAACGATTCCAAATATTGACAGCGTAAAAACGTTAGTTTTCTTGTGTAATAAAAGCAACAGGTGAGCTGCTTCCATACAGGAGCCATGCTACATATTCCGCAATCAATCTGTCAGCTTCTTCCCAGTTCAGCCGTAAGCATACCTTTATTAATATTAACGTTAGGGTATGACAAATTAGTGAAAGTGACAGATTTTAAAAATGTATTGATAATGGATTCAATGCATGGTGCTGACCGTGAGTCATCGGAGAACAGCGTTTTTCCTCCGCTTGACACCGGCACTGTACGTCATGTTTTGAAACACCGCGGTCATTACTCAGCCTTTCCGTGCCAACCATGGTAGCCAGCTTAATTGAGCCATGAATCAAATCTTATCTCTCCGCCGTCAAATTCAATTAAGGTCACAGCATAGACTGGTGCTCCAGGCAGTGGTCCAGAAAGATTTCAGTTGAGGTCTTCTGTTCAAACACTTTAGACTCTCTCTGTCTTTGGAAGGCCACAATGATAACTGACTGCCCTTTTCCCACAGCTAGCGGTCTGTTTTTCTGTCTATAGTTACATATCTGGCAGACATTTTTATCCAAAGCAACATACTGTTCCTGAAGTAATTGAGGGTTAAGGGCCTTGCTCAAGGGTGAAATCACTCTGAGGAGCTTGGGATTTGAACCAGTACTGTTACTGCTGCCTATATTGATTATATGAGGTGATTAATATTGTTGTTGTTAACACACAACATGTCCTTTGCATTTAACCCATATGTGACATACAGGGACGGATTATGGGTTGTGTGGGCCCCTGGGCAAAACGTTCGCGGGCCTACATTCTTTGATCCTCTGCCTACAAGGCCCCCCCCCCCACTCCATGTTTCCATCAGAGGCCTTATAGGGTCAGGGGCCCTTGTAGGCAGAGGATCAAAGAATGTA
>JAODKN010000046.1:3114731-3130360 GCA_026774425.1 Petrocephalus zakoni
CCCCCCCCCCCCCCCCCCCCCCCCACGAGACAGAACGGAGGAAAAAGGATAGATGGAGAGAAAGAAAGACAGGGAAGGACAGGATGGAGAGGAGCAAGTGAAGATATGTCGGAGAGAGTGGGAGAGGATGGCTTGCTGAGAATCATGGGAAATGTACCCTGCAGGGCAGAGGCCACCAGGAAGCTAGAGAGAGGCTTTCTGGGATACGAAGCTCCTGCTGCTCTCCCTGGACCCAGCTTCTGCTCTTTCTTTACACTAGTCAGTTTTAATTACCACCCCCAGTGGTGGGGGTAGGTATTACACTCCTCCTGCATGGGTTGTGGTTGGCTGTGGCATCTGCCTTTGTTTCTTAGTTAGCATAACAGGCAGGATCTTGGGTTTTGCCGGGTTTTTGTTAGGTTTCATGTCGGTGGTGTTTTTTTTTTTTAGCTCATGATTGTTGTTTCTGCTGTCATTTATTTGTGACGGACATTTGTAAAGACGCCCGGAAGTAGCGGCTCCTTTGTTTTGTGCTTTGTGTGTTTTGTGCCGTAATTTGGGCCCTGGCCCGTCTGTACCTGTGATATTACTCCCAGACATAAGCCCGACGGCACCAGTCCTTACTCAGCCTGGCCTGCGACAGGACGGGCAGTAAGGGGCAAGCCGCAGGACCGGCCCCTCACCTTGGGTCAGAGTGCTGGCCTAGCAGAAGGCCGTTCGCCCAGCTGGCCTGCCTCTTTGGTGCCCCTTGTAGGTTTTCTCTTTGATATTTTAGGCACTAGTTGCCGACGGCTTCTCATCCGCTCCATCTATAAATAGCCTCTCCCACTGCCCCCCCCCCCCCCACAAGCACTTTTCCCCACCAGCGTGCTCGTTTGCTGTGCCCGGATTTCGGCCGCCAGCCCTTTCTTCTCGAACCCGATCTGCCACATGCACTTTTCAGTCTGGAGGAAGTTTGGGGTGGTGGGGGGGGATCCCTGAAATATTCCAATGACAGAACTTTGGGGCAAAGAAATGGCAAGAAAGTGCTTGAGATATGGTGGGTGGGAGTGGCTGGGTGTGAAACCTCGCGACGTACTTATTGAGGAGCCCCAACACCGACGGCCTGCTTAATATCGCCCCATCTGGACTTAATAAGGCCCTAATTGAAACGTTTAGTTCTGCCGGGTAGGGCCCGTCCGCCACAGCTGTTTCCAAGTCAGGCCCGTTTAACAACGATGTTTAATCGGCAAATAATGGTCGATATTAAGGTTTGTTGAAAAGCGAGTGATGTCAGATTCTTGGACGCGGGTGTCCCCTCTTCCCATTTGTTTGAATGCCGTTGGGTCTCTGGTCTGGGGTGTTTTTTTGTTTTTATCTATTGTTATGTGTACAGGATAAACATTTTTTACAGTGCGCTGAAGTGTGGAGAGGCAGGGAAAGGTGGGAGTTCACTGTGAGTGTGTGGATGCGTGAGTACGCGTGAGCAGCGCCCGTGTGTGTGTGTGTGTTCACACTGTCACCCTGTTTCCTCAGTACCGATGTAGCATCAGATTTAAGGCAGGCACACGGTGGACAGCCTCCCGGGTCCTGCTAGGCCCCCTCTCTGTTGTCAGACCACTCTTCACCTGTGGGTCGACATTTCAGCTTCCTGCATCCCTGAGCACACTCCCAAGAACCCGATCACAGCTGGGTGGGTCAGGGCGGAGGCCTGTCAGGGCCTGGTGGTCCCGATGAGTCAGTATGGGCCTGTTCTACACGGCCAGCACCTGCTGGGGGTTATATAAATAACACTCACAAACACCCGTATGATATTTTCCTTGTGGTGATGGCCTGCTTGGATAAACAGGGGGCTTACGCTGTTTTAAATAGTTGTTGGATGATTTTATCAATCCTGATATAAAATAAACAAAAAGTACAGGCTTTTTTTCAGAGCAATTTCTGACATTTTTTGCCTCTCGTCTCACGCATCGAGTCTCTTAATGTCTCTCCGTCTGACCTGCTTGTTCTGCGGGCCTAACCCAGGGTTGGGGGGGGGCGCGTGATCGGAAGTACCCAAAACAGGCCAACCTGACAAAATCTAAAGTAAAAACAAATCAGGTTGTATTTTGCCTGCGAGTGGTGCTTGATTATCTCTTGTGTGTTTACTTCTGGCATAATTTTTCCGGACGTGTGACCTGGGCTTTGAGGGGTTTGGGAACACTGTCCTCTGTGACCACCACCCCCCTCCCCCCCCCCCAAGGAGACGCGCCTGCCCCGCCTGGACCCGGATGAAGCAGCTGCATTTCATTTTTACCATGACCCCTTGCTGACCAGTTTGCAAAGTCCGCATTTTTATTTTTACGGCGAGCTCTCGTTTTCGCGGACGGTCTCTCCTTGCCTCCCTCCCTCTCGCTCTCTCTTTCTGCTGCACCTCTCCCCCCCCGGTTGTGTTCAGGCTGACGTGGCCCGCGGGGAGGGGAAGCCGCGGGAAAGTTGTTTGTGTTGGCCCGCCTAGGTCCCGGCCGGCCTCGACGCCCATGCCAGTGCGAGAGGATGCTCTCCCTGCGTTTCCATGGAGACCGCCACGGCAACGATCCCCTAATGTTTGAGCAACGGCTTTAAGCCCCCGGGCCGTGTCCCGGCGGGGTTTCGATTTGCCCGTTCCAGGAGCACAGGTTAATGGTTTTAGGAGATGTGCGGTGAACAAAAAGAAGCCCGTTCCCCCTGGCGAGTCGATCCAACACGCGCACGGAAGATAGCACGCTGGGGGCCGGGCATCTGTTGGGTACGCCAATGGAGGGGGGCACAGACTGGCGCCTCACCATCTTGACGTGTCAGGGTGAGGGTCAGGCCGTCATTCTATACCAAGACAAACAATGAGTGCACGCCGTCCAGTCACATTTCCTGGTTTGTTGCCGATCTCCGAGACCTTCCCTGAGGACCGGTGCATCGCCCTCAAGCTTCCTCATGGACGGCAAACTCAAAACACTCGAAACTTGTTGAAATACAGAACCGTCTGTCCCCCTAGGTGCTCCAAATTAAACCATCGATTCGACCAGCAGACAGGGGGTGTTTTCTCAGCCTGCCGCTCTGGGGCTCAAAGGCAACCTAGAATTATTTCGAATCCGGGTCAGCTGGAGACACAGGTCTAGTCTCTTGTCTTTCTTGGGCGCCCGGAGGGAGGCTCAGATTCGGAGGTGCTGGGTGAGGGTCACTCCTGGAATGGAGGATCAGCTGCTAAAAATACAGAAGGGAGACACCATCCTTTGACCCCCCCCATTTCCCATAATGCACCCCGACCACCTCTGACCCCATGGCTCATGGGTAGTAGAATAACTGTTTACAGGTTCTCAGGAGACCTCCATCTACACTGGCACGGACATGGAGAAAGGGGGTGAGGGGTGTGGGTTCCAGAACTGCCTCTGGTCACGTTAATCAATGTGTTTTTACACGTTATGACAAATTACACGTCTGCGGTCCCACCCTTTAGATTTTCAGCTGCAGCCCATAAAAAGCAGCTGAGGTATTTGCTGGTGAGGCCCAATCACCCCTAGAAATTCGGAGCCCCTGCTTACCCCCACCCTCATTTCCCTGTTCACACAATGCTACTTTATACCTGGAACCTGGATTTCACAAATTAGTGACCTTCCACTGTTAGGGCTTATCTTGCTGGTAG
This sequence comes from Petrocephalus zakoni, assembly GCA_026774425.1. Lineage (NCBI taxonomy): Eukaryota > Metazoa > Chordata > Actinopteri > Osteoglossiformes > Mormyridae > Petrocephalus > Petrocephalus zakoni. The sequence goes on from JAODKN010000046.1 coordinate 3,118,348, forward strand.
AGGGGTGGGGCCGCAGGTGCCGTTGATGCCGGCTTCGTTTGGTGTTTTCCCACTCTGGAGCGCTACTGTTAGCATTAGCCACTAGTGCTAGCATTATCCATTAGCGTTAGCATTAGCCATTAGCACATAGTCTTTGGGCCTTAGTGCCAGCCTGGGGCCTAGGCTCACACCAGAGCGGCTGATATAGATACAGCTGCTGATTGAACCTCATCCTTTCCTGTAACATGAAGCGCATGCGCGTTAGCGCAGGTCGCGGAGCGGTCACCCTGCCTCTCTGTTGAGCATAGCATCTGAGCTATATTCAGAGCCCTGACCGCAACACTGAGACACTTGTTAGCTAAGCACAGGCTGACAAATTTGAACTTTTCTGGAATACTTGATTATTACTTTTGCATTATGTGACTAGCTAATAACTAGCATCGCTAATGTGATTAGCGTGTATGTTGACCTGGATTGAAGCCTATCCTACTGTCACTAACATTCCTCACCCATTTGCTGCGTTCTCTTTTTTCCAGTCTTTCAGCTGAATGCAAATCTTAGCATTCTCCACATCCAGTAAGCTGCCATTGCTCCGAGTCCAAGATCAGCCCGGAGGACGTTTACATCTGAGGAGCCATAATTGTGCCGTTTCCTCTGGTCCTCCCTGCTCTTTTTAATCATGTAATATTTTAAACGAGCTTGAGTTTGTGTTTTTCTCTCTGTGCCGAGGCCGCGGGGCCAGCGATGGCCTGACCTTTTCCTGGGCCCGTTATAGAGCTCAGCTGCACTGGCAGAAGCCCACGACACCCTGTGGAAGTGCCGTTGTGTCCCCTGGCGCCGTGTGGCTTCTGTCGGGCCGCTTTCTTCCGCAGCCGGGCCACTTTCGGTCTTGGATCTTGGACAGACTGACTCAGGATGGGGATTTTTTTTTTGTCTGCCACTTCTGATTGGTCAAGCCTGAAGGCCTCCTTCTCATAGATAACCAATCGGGTCAGGCTCGCCTGGGCGATCCCGCAGTGACTAGACTGGAGTATGCCCGCACCGGGCTGGATTCAGTTCCGACACGGGCTGCTCCTTGCCCAGCAGGGCAGACTTTCTGAAGAGGGCCGGCGGCTTTCATCTCCAGACCGCTGTGACGGAACACGGCAGGCCGTGTCGGACTGCAGTTCGCATGGAGGATGAGTCAGCCTTTTTCTTCCTCTCAAAGGCCTTCCACCGCCGCCCCCTGCTGTTAACTCCATCAAATTAAATTATTCATGGAACCCAGGGCCTTCCTAAATTATTCAAAGGTCCAGTAATGCAATCTTTATCGACCGTGCAGTGTGGTCGTTCTGCGTTCATGGTCATTCCCCTTGGGTCGCCTTGATCCAGAATTGGGTGCAGGTGGTTTGATTGTCAAGGATTCACCTCTTTGAAGAAAAAAGGGGATACATCTGTTGTACCCTAACGGGGGCTGGTGGAATTTCCAGCCCTATGCAATCACATTAAATCCACACCTAATCATTTAATCGCTTCTAAATGGGCTGAAGGTGTTTGGAGACAAAGTTCAGTCAATGCCCTGAGTATCCACACTTATGACCAGCCTAAGTCAGCGCTACCGACATGTTTAAAAAGCCCAGTTCTGACTTTGTACTACAATCCAGCCTAACCAGCAGCAGGTGGGCTTCAGACAGAGTGAAAAGGGTGGGCTTTTTCAGAACCCTTCAAAAGAGATTATTTCTGTAACTTGTTTATTTTTAGTGGCCCAAAACGCCATTATTATTACAGCAGACGGTATTTGTAGAATTCATAGCTGCAAATAGCAGGTTCTGAAACAGCCCGACGCCATCAAGCAGAAGCCGGAGGCCGCCGATGGCTATCAGGGCCGGCGCTTTGAACGGCATTGGCCATCAAAGGCCCGTGCCATTTCACACAACATTAGAGTGATAAACCTAAACCTGGACTGTTCCCCGACAGGCCCGGTCCGCGGCGCAGTTCCAAAGTGTGTGTGTGTGTGCGTGTTCCTCCTATTTGGGAAATACCCTTTTTATGTACACTGTGACCATATACAGCAGTTATGGAAGTCATGGATGGATGAAAGAGCATAATTCTAAAATTATGACCAACAGTCAGTTCCCATGACAGCGACTCTCTCTCTCACTCTCTGATAAACCTTAAATATACCACCTTTCCTTTATATATCTCCATTTGCATATACTGTATATAGATATCCCCTAATGCCCTTTATATATACAATATCTCATTCTAATATTCTTCATACATCTCCTTCTTTTTTCCTGCGTTTCATGCCAAACCACCTCATGACCCAACACATATTCTCCTCTTCTCCCATATGCGGACCAACATTCACACCTACAGTGACTGAGTGGGTGATTTGCTGTATAAAGATGATCCCTGAAGCAGAAATGCTGCCTTGCTGTAGCAGAGCTAAAGGAGCCCTTTCCCTCCACCCGCTCGTGTGTGGCATCTGCTCGCCGGGGAAGGATGAGGATTATCTTCAGCAGTTAAACCGGGGCGATGATTTACCAACACCACGGTTGCCAGGGTAGCAGTGTTGACTCGCTGCCAATGAGGTGGACGTATTACCGATAGTGTTGTACTGAGTTCCAGCTGAGTTTGTGCATATTTACATGCGACCCGCGGCGGTAATCACGGCTTTAGGGTGAGGGGCTGCGGGGAAACCCCTTTGTCGAATGGGGGCTGTAAAGGAGGGAGACAGAGATGTGCAAACACACAGCGCCCACCTGCTTCCACCTGAGTGCCCCCATCATTAATGGATTAGCTATTTGCCTAGCAAGGCCTACAGAGTGTTAGTAAGGACGGCTAACTGTCCCGATGTTTACCCACCTGTCATGGTGTGATCTAATGCAAAACTTATGCAAGTAGGATTTGAGCATGACCAGGGAGACAGTGATAGCATGATGCTGAAAAAAACTTGATCCCGTCACATGAGTGTGAGTAGTGCGACTGCACAACTGTTGCACGATGGGGCTTCTCATCATGTCATATGTCATATTCTCATTTTTAGATATTTGGTTTGTATATTGAGAAGGGAACATATATAAATATTCAGATGCTCTTCACTTTCGAGTTAGTTTGACAGTTCAATAGCGATGCACATTCAGTAGTCATCAAACTTTGAATTTTGATGTGTTCCAGCGGTCGAGATTTTTTTTCCTCCAAAGCTGACACGATAAACTCCGGTAAACTTTGGGTCTCACACAAAGTCACTGAGGGTGGGAGAAGGACTGTGGGATCTCGCCCATGTCTCTCTGATTGATCCTCTGTATGTTACCTGCATCTGACACCGTGTCAAACCGACGCCGTGCATTTGAGCACTCCATCGGAGTGTCAGGCAGACAGACGGTCCTGGAGGACGCCTCCTGTCCCAGTTAGTCCAGGGTGATGGATCTCGAAGCAGCGTTTGCCTTGGCCCTACAGTGATAGATCAGGGTAATGATATCATGCAAAATCAGCTGTGATTTAAGGCTGTTTGCGTGCCGAGGACATAACGGTTCTCATAATAAATCTCACTGCCTGTCTCCCGCAGCTTTCTCCACCCCCCCCTTGTTCTCGTCCATATGATCAAAAGTTAACGTCCCTCTGTGCAGATTGCGTACATGTGGCCTTACTTTTACAGGCGAGACGCGCCATGTTCCGCTAGAAAAACCCTCACCTGCTGCCCTTGACATCACCCTGATTTCCGGTGGGGTTCCCCCAACTTAAAGCTGTTCTTGTCAGTCTCTAAAGCGTTATTAACGTTATTTAGAGACCCCGATTTCTGGTTCCCTGATGTGGATAGAGACCCGGAGCTTACACAGGTGCTCGTCTGGATGCGTGTTGCGGGATGAGTCATCGTCGCGTTCAGGAGAGGTCGGGATGGCTGATCCCGGTGGGAAGGGACCGGAGGTCATCCACGTTGAGCCGTGGCCCCGGTTAAACCGTGAGCTGAAACGTGTTTGTGCTGGAATGCAGTTCCTACTACCTCAGCTTGCAGTCTGCGGGTAGACCCTGCTTTGCTTTCAGGTGACACTTTGGCTACCATTCACCTATCTGGGAATCCTTGGAGGGTGTGAGGTGCAGTTACAGGTACGATTAGACAGGGGGCAGCAGGGAGCGGCCTACTTACTGGCCGTGATTTATTTTTTATTCAGATGTCTGTGTGGTGGCCCTGTGGTTGGCCCTGCCGCCTCATGCCTCATGCGTGTGGGCTTTGTACGTTCTTGTGTTTCCGCGTGGGATTCCTCTCACAACCCAAGGGCGTGCAATTAGATGAATCGGCTTTTCGAAATAGCTCCCGGCGTATGAGCGTGTGTGTGCCCCCCGATGGCCCGGCGTCCCTGCCCAGTGCTGCCTGGGATCAGCTCCAGGTTCATGGTGACCCCATAATGAATAATCAGCACAGAAATAAAAGGAGAAAGGTCCAGTTAAGCTACTACGGAGCATTGCTTCTGACTCTCGGGGCTTCGGAAACACCAGAAATGCCTTCTGGAATAAAGACGGGTCCAGGCCGGGAACATTCTGGAATCTGGGTCTGGAATGTCCATGGCACATGACATTTCAGGGTGATGACAGAGGACGTCGAGCTGGGGAGGGTGGGGAGGCTTAGCCCAAAAGCATGTATTATTCTATCATATCAGCAAATTAGAAAAAAAGGCATTTGAAAAGCTCCATTTTCAGTCGCTGTGTTTCTTGGGAAGTTCACCTGTGTTTTCAGATCTTCCGCAGAGGGAATCTCTAGGACAGGATGAGGATCGGATCATTTGCTGAGACAGGTCTAGGATGGGGTGAGGGATGGCACCGACGGGGTTGTTTTTGGAGCTCTCCATCTTGAGAGGCCTGCTGGGTCAGAGGTCATAGGTCAGAATGATCTGTTTCCTGTCTGCTGGGTCGTCTTTCTCCCCACTTCTCCTTTTTTCAGTCGGGTGGGAGTCTCAAAGGCATCTCCTGGTCCGTTACTGAGTAGTGCTGTTACTTATTTTGTTTACATGTATAAAGCTCAAAAAAGGTCATAGTACGGAAAAGGTCTTTTCTGGAAGCCTCATAATCCTCTTCATCTTTGTCATTAAGCATGTTACACAACTTCCTGACCTGAGATCCCCCCCCAACTCCACTCCAGTTTAAAGCAGATTAGCCCAGGAGCGCTCCCTGGGGGTCACAGTCTGTCAGTGCGCTGTCTGGCCTCGAGGCGCTCTATTCCGCCGGGGGCGAACTCCTCAATCATCAGCCGTCCGCTGTCGTGTCACCACCTCGGCATTAAGTCGCCGTGAATACTGCAGCTCCCTAAACACGAGTCGGCTACACACTGGGAGCTGGGAGGGGGCTGCGAGGTGGATCCAGTGGGGCATACGGGGCCATCGATTGTGCACCTCTGTGTCTTGGACTGAAATGGGGGGGGGGCTCTGTTTCGACCATCTCGAGCTTCATGAGCAAGGTCGTCTTCTACCTTCTAGGGACACAAAATAAGATTATCACAAAGTGCTGTAGCCAAAATGCCCCTCATATCCCAGGTCCTCTTTTGGGGGCCGCATCAGGCAGATAAAAAGCTGCATGATCTCACAGATTCCGCACCAATCACATGACACATATCGCTGACGCTCGGTGCTAATTGGGTAAAACCTGACCCACGTTCAGTGCTTCCCAGAACTGCGGCCAGTTCTGCTTCAGCAAATGATTGTATATTGTTTGGAAGCCCTCCTCCATGAGGCACGGGACCTGGCCATTTCGTGGCCCAGCTCTGGTATCAGAGGATTTCGTGTTACTTTGAGAAGTGACCTACTTGGAAAAGGGCATCTTGATATGACACTTGGCCCCAAGTGAAAACATCAAAATGTCAGCTTTGATAGTCTGGCTAAGTGGTTTCGGGTATGACCCCCAAATACCCCGAGGGGGTGGGCTCATACACGTGGCCTTGCTGGGCTGGCCCTCAGACTCGCTAACCGCCTGTAGACACACCGCTGGCCACTTGTTTTCTCAATGCACTGCTTGTTGTCTGAGGTGTGATTAGCCTCTCGTTCAAGCGGAGGAGCTTCTGATTGGTTTGTTTCCTTGATTGAAAGACTCATCCAGCTGTTTCACATTAGTGACACATGCATGATAATAGGAGACTGACCAATCAGCACACAGCAAGAACTCAGCACTTAAGTGAAATCCAGATCCTTCAGATTGAAATGGTAATTTACAAATTCTGTTCTGGCTCAGTGTCCTCCCTGAAATGGATTACCATGTCCCTACCAGTGACCCCACATTATCAAGGAAGCGGAGAACCTTCGCTGGTTTTGGGATGGATATCAGTCACACTAAACCCTAAACAATGAGTTATTTTGGTATTGGCTCCGATGCTGTTATGTTTGATAACACAAATGTCACCAGCTTTAACTAACAGATGCTATTAGCTTTGGTTGACCTGAATGTCACCATGGTTAGCTCACAGATGTTACACATTTTGATAACCTCAATGCCAATTGTATTAGCATCCAGATGCTACTGGTTTTCATAACCTGAAGGTCAATTACATTAGCATCCAGATACTACTGGCTTTAATAACCTGAAGGTCAGTGTGTTAGCAGCCAGTTGCTAATGTAATTGCTTACTTCAATATCAACAGAATTAGCATCCAGACATCTCAAGAACTCATCAATATTGATATGTTTGTGTCTCTGGTATAATATCTCCCAGTATCCCACACAAATTCATCCACCTTTCTGTCAGCATATAGAGTATTCCCAGAAGCACAGGATAAGGTGCCAGTCAAATACAGCCAAAAATACTGTTTACCACATACACCCCTCCGCTAGGCCAGTATTAGGGCGGCGTTTTCTAGAGACAATAAACTCATGCGGCAAGGCAGCGATGCTCAGAGCCAGTATAAGTGAAGAACACGGATTCACTTGATAAAGGAAATCCATTCGACGATGCTGATGGCTGTTTGCGCTTGTAATGTTTTCGCCGAAGGCTGACCTGTCGGGCCCAACACCTATTAGGGTATTCCCCGAGGAATGAGCTAGCTCTTGCCCAAGGTTTTGGCACAGTTTATTTGCACTGGTCGTACTTTAAATTTGGAAAGGCCTTTTCCCCCTTCGGTTTAATGAGGTGCAATTAGTTTCAAAGCTTTGTCACACGCTGGAAAATGCGAAGCAAGGAAAAAGCACGGACATATAAACGCCAGTGGTGTGGTAATCTCTCTGAAACCATTCTGGAAAGTAAAGTCATAGTGTTTTGTTAACATACCACATCAAAAGAAATCTAAATAGATGCTATTTACTGCACATAACATGGGTAAGATTATGATCGACGATAGCAGTGGAAGGCCATCGTGTGTGTGTAAGTGTGTATAATCATACTTTCCTAGCATTTTTTTGTCGATTTTAATGTCTTTTAAGTTTTGTTGGTGTAGAGTTCTGAGTCCTTCATAGCATGAATATGTGCAGCTACAACATCTAGAGGAAGATCCACGATGCAATATTTACGGGGGCTTCTCCCCGCCTGGCATTCACCTCCTCTCTGTATCAGCGGCTCCCCCTGCCCGCCTCGTCCGCCACACGCCATCTTTTATTACAAATGGCTGCCATCTCACAGGATAGACAGGATAGACCTCAGATGGAGATCTCTTCAGAAAACAGCCAAAATCTTTTCATTTCTGGATAAAGGCTAGTGAAAAAAAAAAACATAATTTGTCTACATCGTCAGGCCCTAATTGTGAATATTGGGAAATGGGCAGTCGGGGAGAGCGCCCGCAAACTCTCAGGTCTGAGCAGGTGTCTCGGACGCAGTGTGCCTGCTGGTGGCCTTCCCTGCCTCTTCTCACGCTGCACATCTGGTTTCCAATACAAGCTCCCGGTGACCTGCTCCCAGTTACGGTCACATCCCCCTGTCAGCCTCCCTCACCGCCAGCTAGTTTATGGGATTTTCTTTAGGTGACTCTTTGTTGGAAACGACAGTGGTGATAAATTTCTTATCGCGCCACGTCCAGTCGGGGTCGCCGCCGAACGCTTTGTCCAGAGCTGGCTTCCAGCTCTACTGCCTGACTTCACACCAATTTTTTTCGGGGTTTTTTTGGAGCTGGTAAAACTCCTCTTGACCTTTGGAGTCCTGCTGGGCTTTATGAGATGGCCCTGAGCAGTGTGTGTGGTTTAAGCACCAAATGAATTGCTAGATCCTGCCCATGTAGCTTTTTTTAATTATTATTCATTCAGGTGACTTTTCCAGGCAGTACACAAACTTGTATTTGGGTCTCTCTCTGCTATTTTATCAGACTCTGTCGATAATTCCGCCCCCTAGTTAGCTTTCACCAAAGAGAGAGTCGCTTTACCTGCCCATTAAGTTACAAGTTTCTAGTTAATGATTAGATCTGGTTTTGGATTTAGGAGAATTAACCCATGTTTTTGGGGCAGCTTGGGTTTTTGTCTGATTCACTGTTGTGGTCCTGGAAGGGTGGGGTTGTAGCTCATTGGGTGTCTCCGTGGCTCTCACACCTCCAGAGTTGGTGTTTCGTTCCCTGACTCCATGTTTTCATGTTCACTGGATCCCACCATCTACTTTAATACCCTACCGTGGTCCAAAGACGTAGATGAGGTGACGTGCATGCCCAAAGTGTCCTCGTGTATGTATGACGCCTGCATTGGGCTGACATCCTGTCCGGGGTGCGTTGCTTCCTGGGATGGGCTCCAAGCTCGCCATGACCCTGTGCAAGATAAGCAGTTACAGACGATGGATGCTTCTGGAGCCCGAAATTAGCAGAAATGTTTATACCTTCCACCTGCTGTCTGATGAGACCATATGCCTAGCAATTAATAATTCAGGTCACACCATCTCTCACCAACTTTTCTCCTCGTATCAAGACAAGTGAAAGTAGGGAAGCGAAAACTTCATCACCATGCATGCACTTTTATTCAGGATGAACGTCAGAATTGATTTCGTTCACTGAGGTCATGACCGTGTACATGGAATTAGCACCTTGGTTGGCCGTGATCCCATGGAGCAGGTGAAGCTTGAGGTGGCTAATGGTGAGGACACCACACGCCAGCAGGATGCAGACTGCGTTCCTGTGTCTATCCTTGTGTGTAAAACCGACATAAACATAAACGCATGATACATGGAGGGCGAAGAAGCTAGAAGAGGCTCTTCAGCAGTGCGATCATGCCAGCATCTAGTCAGCTGGGCTATGCCAGGGTATTCCTACCCTACCAAAGAGAGAAACTAGATCTGTCCTCCAGTCCTCTGGAGCGGTCCAGTTACCTCCCCCCTTGGGGGATCCATTGGGAGGGGGCAGCAGGTGGCTTAATGGTTCAGAGACCACCCTTTGAGCCGCATGGTTACAAGTTCAAATCCAGGCATATGAATTAGCATCATAGCCTCAAATAGAACAGTCTTAGTAAACAGTTTTACAAATGGTTGAAAGTGTAAACACCGAAATGACCGAAGAAAGAATACAAGGAAGCTGGACTTAATATAGAAAGAAGCTGGTCCAGAGAGGCCATTTAATTACGGCGGAACTGTGAAGCTGGCCTTAAGCTTCACCGCTCCTCAGCGCTCGAAGCTCCTCCCACTTTGGGGGACGTTGAAGGGGAATTTCAAAAAAGGCTTTTTTTAAAATGAAAATCACAAGTTAAATTTTTTCGCACAGACTTTTTATTTTTTTTCCTTTGAGAAATTATATGCCACCGATCGCCAGTGCAGAATGATCTGTGCCACTGGGGTGTGCATGCCAAGTGTCTGATGTAGGCCTGGAGATGGATCGGCACGCAGTCGGGAAGGATGTTTCGATCTCGAAGTGGCGGGACCTGCAGGGCACATGTGCTTCGGGGGGGGATTCTGTGAATTTTCCACCTACCTTTGTTTAATGTATGTTCATGGAAGTCCACGGCTCAGGGGTGCCTGGGAGGACATATACCTTGGGGGGCTCCCACATGGGGTGGGGGAGGGGGCAAACACCGGCCCCATCTCAGCTGAGACCTGAAGCGGCCACTCGTGACCGACGTCCCCCCCCCGGCCCGCATACCAGAACCTTCCTTTTTCCATGCGACGTAAATCAACTGCGACCATCATTCCTTCGCTCAAGTGTCGCGAACCATCACATAAGGACGACAGGGAATTAACTGTGTGCGATTCGCTGTAAATCAGACTACAGTGACATACACATCGAGTCCGGTATTACGGAGAACAGGTGTACCAGTGGTCGGGAAGTTATCTGGAACGGCAAAAGGGGCCCAGAGCCCAAGTCTAAGAACTATTGTTCTTTGGTGGAGTAAGTCCTGCAGAGTTACACAGGGTTGGTTTGTTGGAGACCCTGTAGAGGTCAGGAGGATTGTAAGCGACAATAGATCTTGTGTTTTGTGATTGTGGGGCTCTGCATTTACCTAACGACCGTAGCCTGCTCCTTAGATATTGCTTTTTCCAGCCCTGTGCTGCTGGGTGATTTTATTGGGGCAAAGCAAGATAAGCACTAAGGGCACAAAGGGTGCAATGGCAGGGCTCCTCATGAGATTTCTAGCCCACGAGCCTCCACCGATCAGTACTGCAGAGTAAAACTCACGGGGGTGACAGCCAGCGGGAGTCGTCGACTCGCGCTGCAAAGCCTGCGCCCACGATTCTGCTATTTTTAAAACTGCATCATCGAGAAGAGTAGGATCACCACTGAGGACAACCGCGCTCACCTCAGAGAGAATCCGTGCCCCTCACTCCCTGCCCTCCCAGTGCGCCCAGCCAAAGCTCACCGTCTAAATTTGTCCCTGCTGCCCTGAGGGAGTTGGCCCGGACAGTCTTTGGGCAGAGGCAGCATGGACATTCAGCAAAACAACAGCTTCGTGTCCTCTGTGTCCTGCTCAGTTGCAGGGCCTGGTAGCTAGCGATCTCTCTATCTGGAGTAAGAAGACTCCACCAGGGATGAGAAAAAAACTCAAAACTATAAAATCTGTGGTGGGCGGGATTGTTTTACAGCATCAATTACCAAGCAGAACGACCCCATTGGTTACTTTACTGATTGACAGCACATGAAAGTCCTGCCCACACTGGGTTTCCAAGGCTCTTTCCCGCCTCCCTTGCTGTGCTCCTGCCAAGCTTTTATGGTGCCTCTCTCGGGCTGTGGGCCTAGGTGACTCAGTCTTGCGGGTTGAAGAACTTTCAGATGTGACATTTTAGATTAGCGGGCGGGTTGTTTACCTTAGCCTTGTGCCTGCTAATCGTCTGTGACAAACATGCTGATTTAGTTAAAGAAACTACCGTAATACTAAGCCTCTCAGCGATCCAGGCCTTATATCGGGTTGGTTTTATGTCTGGAAAATGACAGAAGGGCGGAAATGGGGAGTCAGTTGGCGAAATGAGATGCCGGTGTGTGCATATTCGAGTTTAGCACAAGCCTTATCATGTCTGACACGCGAGCGAGAGGGCGGGCGGGCGGGCACGCGAGACCCCGGTTCCGATCCGCTGCTCTCAGACTTCCGACACCCTCTCCTCATTCCTCCGTTCCCTCTCGGATCTCAATCCCGGGGCAGTGGGCCTGCGGGTCGCTCTCTCTTGCCACTGGCTCAGTGAATGCCCTCCAGCATTCCTTCCGAAACCGAGAGTGTCTGACTGAGATCCAGCGTCTCCCCTCAGCCGTGGAAAAGTCTCCGGCCGTAACTGCTAATAAAGTCCCACCTGCAGACGCCTGGGGCTCAGAATTTCCCCCCATCGTGCCGAACATGTGCAAGACCCCAAAGCCCACGCTCAGATCTGTGGGGATCTAACGCGGCGCTGGAATCTCCTTCTTGGCATTGTCCACCTGTCAGTGTGATCACTGACTTCCTGTCCAGATTCTGCTTTCCCTCATTCTGGGGTCATGAACGCAGGCGGACCGGCAGGACGAGAAACGCTGGGTTACTCAGTAACGACTGGCCGTTACATGGGAGCCTGAGGCAGGCCGGACCCAACCACCCCCCAGGGCTCTGCTCCCCCCCACCCCCTAAGGTGCGTGTGAGCTGGACATTCCTCACGCCTATACAGTAATCCTCAGAGACGGACTGTTAGCATTTTCGGTGTGTGTTGGGGGGGGGGG
>JAODKN010000046.1:3132651-3143377 GCA_026774425.1 Petrocephalus zakoni
TGTATGTATTGTAAGTAGGATTATCATGGGTGTGTAGAGTAATAATGTTTAATGACTGAATTTCAGTAGTATGCAGGGTATGTATGTCTGACAGCACTTCTATATTCCTATAAGTAGGACCATGTAGCTCCCGTTCTGTGTATAAATAGTAGAATATAGTATAAAGCCTAAGCTACAACGAGTAGCAACTGGGATGTTAGCAAAGCTCATGTACTACACATAGAACTATAAAAAGATAAACTAAAACCTAAATGCTACCAACACATCTGTACTATATATAGTATAAAAAATAAGGTAAAATTATTAGCCACCGGGATGCTAATGGAGCCCCTTGTACTAAGTGGTTCTATAAAAAGGTAAGCTAAAATGATTATCCAACAGGATGCTAACATAGGCCCTGTACCATATGATAGTGTTAAAGGAGAGCCAGTACAGAGTTGTGTGAAAGGATGGTGGCCAAACTGTTACCTACTGAATGAAGGGGAAATGAGGATAGGACAGACTGGACAGACTATGTGCATGGTACAAGAAAGGGACAGCTTGGTTAAAGTCCTTATTTCTGTGGATGTGCCTTCCCTGCTTTGAGCGGACATTGGGTCATTTTAACTTTGCTCATGGGAGCGCAGAACAGTAAATTATTGGTTCAGAGAGGTAACCAAATAGAGCTTCTGTCAGATGTCAGACCAACAAATCAGATGTCTTGGCCCCGCCTCTGATTGGTTATCTCTTTGAACCAATAATTTTTCGTCAGAACATTTTCCTGTAACTAAAACTCCCGTGAGCTTGAACCTCCCCCACCTGTCGCTAGTGTTTATCTTTTAGTTCACAGTTTAGATGCTTGCTTGTTCAGTCACCACAGAGGCTGTTCCAGGAACAGCTCCAGTGTGACTGAAACCCGTGTGACCAATATCATTCTTCGAAAATGGCATATCCGATACTGCTGTTTGTACTCTTAGTACTAGGACAATTAAATAAGTACATTGAGAACCAGGAATTATAGCCGCCAAAAGCCAGCTGAACATCTAGCAACAGGCTTTGCTGTTGTGCCCTAGAACAGAGTACTTAAGCTGGGTTGCTGGGTTGTTAAATGTATTAAAGGATAACAGTTTTAAGATGCGTTATATAAAATCTCTAGAACTTCAGTAATACTGTACTGACTTCCCTATTTATTATCAGTGTTTAAGAAGTTACTTACATAAGTAATTACAGATAAGTTCATGTCCAGAAAGTAGAAATCCAGACCAGGGTTTTATTTCAACCATCCAGTTGAGCATAAAGAGTCACAGTCACAGAATGCTTAACTAGTTGGTGGAAACAAAACCTTGGTCTGGATTTGTATGTTTCTGGATCTGTTCCCCCCACACTGTTTATCATGTCCTTTTGCGTCTTGCTGTGCTTGTCATTTGCGTTCAGTGTACGCCCTATCTCCTTCCCAGTGCCGTATAATGTTGGGAAGAGGCTGTGGTCGCAGAGCGTGTCACGTGACCGCTTCTGCGGTGAGGGAGCGCGACCTTGTCAGTCAGTTCGCCGTTGTCTGTGGTCTCGGGTTCGCGTGCAGGAAGAGGGGCTTTTGTGTCCATCCTTACAATTGCTTCCCTCCCAGACAGATTATAAGACCCGTAATGTGACCTCTGCCTGTCCAAGAGCCAATCACGCAACGCCAGGCGGGTACAGGACTTCACACATGAAGCGGCGCACACCCAAAACACTTCTAATAAGACTCTGAAATTTCCAGCTGGACAGGGCTGCACTCCCCCCTTACATTTACTAGGACGGCCTGATACACAGCAAAACATTGTGTTTTAATATGTATGTGTCACGCTACATGCCTGCTGTGTTTCAGGATGACAAGGACTTGGTCCATGAGTTCGTCATGGCTGAGGGGCTGACGTGTCTAATAAAGGTCGGAGCAGAAGCAGACCAGAACTACCAGAACTACATCCTCAGAGGTACCTGCATTTTTACTCCATGATCCCGTCTGCTCTTTGCTTTGCTTGCGAAGGCACATTAAATCTGGTCATGACAGCAGACACAGGACGCATGGGTTAGAGAGCCTTACCTCTTAGAGAGAGGATTCCTTGGTTAGAAACATAACTCCAGGTTAGATCTGACTCTTGGGTCAGAGATTGGGCCTCTTAGAGGTAGGATTCCCCTTAATGAGACATGGGCTCCAGACCCCTGCTGCTCTGCATAACACAAGCAGGCGTAGAAAATGGATGGATGGATGGACAATCAGTCATTCCCAATGAAGGTGCAGAGACCAGGGAGAGAGGGGACCTCACATATCCCTCAAAAGGGGGGATAACTTGTGAGAGGGAAGGTTTTCGGGACGTTGTTCCTGGAAGGCCTAAACCATGGACCCTCTTTGCTTTTCTCCACGTTTTTGGCCCATCTGTTGTGCTTTATTGACGGCACGTGTTTGTTTATTTGCGAAGCCGTTTCTGCATTAGCTCGTCTGTGTATGCATTAGTGTAACTCAGGCTGACCCACGGCATGGGGCACCGTCCCCGGGGGATGCTGGGGCTTTGGACACACGGTTTGCACGTGGTCTGAACATGCATGTGCTCGTACCTGTTGTTGTTTGAGCGGCCCATGGGGGCCATTTGGCCGGGGCGTCCTCACACCCACCAGGCGGGGGGGGGGGATTTAGTGACGGCCGATCCCCTATGGGAGGCAGACAGATATCCACGAGACTTCGGCCAAGGAAAACAGTGCGCGTATAAATCATTGTTTTAAAGTTTAGCCTAGTCTGGCCCGGCGCTCACCCCCACAGCCCCCAGCATGCTCTGGCCGGACTTGACCCACATCCAGCCCAGCTGCACCATCGCATCACAACCCTTCCTCAACATCCATCGGCGGAGTCCCAACAGCTCGGGAGCCACCCCTGTGGTGAGGGCTGTCTCCCGTGAGGGTCCCGTCAGCCCCCCTAGGCATTCAGAGTGGCCCCCGTGAGCCGGGCCCTGCAATGATCCGACCTCATCTGTCCATCCGGTTCCCCCAAGTCCCTCCCTTCCTCGAACGCCGTCAGGGGCACCGCGGAGCGGCTGGCGCAGAAACACGATGCCGCCATGACCCGCCAGTGTAAACATGCCTGGAGGAATGGGGGGGGGGGGCTCGAAACTGGCGTGTGTCACCGGACCCGGACCACACAAGGGGAGCACCGATTAACCAGAGCCTTCATCACTGAGGCCCCTAATGTAAATTACAATAAACAGAGACCCTCACAGAACCCCACCGTCTCTCCCCCGAGCCTCATGGCGGCACTTGATAAGTATTCCTCAATTCTGGGCCACCGTCTGCCTCCTTGGCCAGTCGCCTCATCAGCCTGGATGACGGACAAGCTTTCTGACAGCATTACTCAATAACAGGTGGGAAGGTTTTAAGTGAATTCATTTTAATGAAGTGCTCTACCTGCCATACTGTGGTACTCAGAGCGCGGGCTCAGCTAGCAGCATTTAGGGGTGCTAAATCGAGCATGAAAGCAGCCGGGAGAGAGGAAACAGAAACTCCCATGGGAGTGCAAGGAAGGGGCGGGGCAAAGTCATGTGGCCAACCTGGGCCAATCCCTGTGCCGAATTACAGCAATATAGAATGGGCTTCTGCTATTCCTCGCAGGCTCCAGACTACGCGTCCAGATCCCTTTGCCTAATTCTGCGTCCTGTTGTCACCTTTCCGAGACCCAACGCCCAGTTTGTTCCCTCATGCATCCCTCATTTGTTGTCCTTTGTTTTCCGAGTTTAGTCAAACCCATCTCCCCTCTTGCACCCTAATAAAGCCCCCGCTTCATCCTTCTGCCCCCAGATGGCACCGCGGATTAGAGGAAAGTAGACCTTATATCGTTTTTTAATCTTGAAATATTGACCTGTGGGTCCCATTCAATAATGAATTAAAAACAAATGCCAGGTCATATAAAAAATGTAGGCCTGTGCTTTGAGACCGCCATCCTTGAGTGCGCAATAGCGAAAAGTGTTGGGGTACAAAGATCACCTGCAGTATCCATCCACAGTGAAATGCGTCTAGAACGGCGCAACTCAGGTGCTCATCATCAGTTCAGGGCAGCAGGAAGAAAGCTATATATGAGTAAATCTGCTTTCTCATCTGCTTCCTTGTCTGCTTCCTCATCTGCTTCCTCGTCTGCTTCCTCATCTGCTTCCTCGTCTGCTTCCTCATCTGCTTCCTCGTCTGCTTCCTCATCTGCTTCCCCGTCTGCTTCCTCATCTTCTTCCTGCCTCTCCCAGAGTGTCCTTCGTCTTCACCAGACCTTGGGAACGTGAGAGCAGGGAGCGAAATCTTGGGAATTTATGCAGGGAGCGCTGGGCCGCAGCCGATGGGAAGGTGCGTTTCCGCCAGCAAGGAGACCCTCACGGCAGGGAACACGGCCCCCCCACCCCCCAGCAGAAAGGAGCCTTTCCCATGAACCTCCACCGGCCACTGGAACGGGAGTCCTGGCGTCGTCATGGCGCTGAAAACCGCATGCTCCAAACAGAAAACACATCCTCGTAGGAAACGTACTTTGTCCGGGGTGCCCATGCCAAAACATACACGACTATATATTTAAAATTGTGTTGCGGCCCGTAGCTATCAGTGCATACATAAATCCATGCAAATAGATGTATATTAAAGCTGACTTCTTCAATCCAAACAGTAAATACTCAGCGATGCAGACGAGGCATGAAAGCCTTCCATGTGCTGAAATCACAAACTTTAAATAACGTAGAGCTGGCAACAGTATGACCAAGGCACAGGCAGTGCGGATTTTTCTGACGTCCCGCTTGTTTTTTGTCTTTAAATCCCGAGTTTTGCCGATCTGTAATGTCTGACAGCTTTGTGGCTTGCATCCCCCCCCCCACACAGATGACACATAATCCCTCAGCCCCACCCAAACTGCCCCTGCCAGCCCCGAACATGGACGTCTGGTCACATGACCTTGAATCGGGTTTCTCCGTCGGCGCTGGGCCCTGCGGTCGTGGCAGTGTTTCGTATTACCCTCACCTCCATACCTTCATGAGCAGAAAGGGGCTGATTTCAAACTTCACGGGATCAATGGCTTCAGTGGATGTGTGCGCGTTACAGCCCACTATGTGTTTACATTCCGGAGAGATGGAAACACACGCTGGGCGGTTAACGACCCATTGCCCTCACTTATTGTCCGTGCCCTGTCTGCTAGTGGGCTCCTTAGAGAGTAGCTGTAACGTGAGGCCTCTGGCTCTGTGTCTGTTGTATCTTCCGTCATCGTGTCCTCCAATCCCAAAATGCGTGGGTGAGAGTGGGTGGCTGTGGTTGATTATTACCAGGTTAATCAGGCTCTAGTAAAAGATTTGTATGATTTCCCCTTACTGTAGGATGTGGTGAGTCACAGCTTACCAGCATCCCAAATGACCCCATTCCAAGCCAATTGGGTAAGGCGTCTCCCTCCTCTTTGCCATGGGTTTGGGTCCTCGATACAGTGATGGGAGCCCTAGGAGCAGACATCACGCACTTAACGTATGGCTCCGTGAACTGGTTCCTCACTGGAAACTGTGGGCAGGAATGGCTCTTCATGATCTCCCATCATGCCTCACGACTTACTCATAATGCACCCTAGGATGCCCTCGTCACCCCAGAGGCCCTTCTCTGCTCCTTCCATGCTATTCCTCACTCATCATCTCACCTAACGTTCCACCCAAAATCCCACATTCCTTTCCATCTCATTCTTCTCGTTCTTCGATTCCCCTCCTTCTATTCCAGTCTGCTTCTTCCTCATCCCATGCCCCCCCACCCCCAAGTAAGGTCACAAGATGTTAACCCCTCAAGTCCCAGGCTCACACAAAAACGTGTGATCTTCTCATATATCTTCTCATAATTGTAAAACGTTATAAGACTGAGATCAGGTTGTTCCTAAATCAGGAAGGAGATGAGCATTATCTCCCTTGGGCTCTTTGAGATAGATATGATGACAAGTGGATCAGCACAGACAGGTGGGTCAGGTGGGGTGTGCATGATCGGCACAGACTGAGAATGCCTACTCTGTGACTTTAAAATAAAAAATAAGTCTTTTTATAAAACTTCTACCAAGAATATGGTAGTCCCTGGAATTAAATGATGAAAATATGATAATTGCAGTAATCAGCAGGTGTGGGAACAGAATTAAGAGCCTCAAATGAAGCAAACGAAATAGGCACTTTAATTCTCCGCGGGGCAGTGACCACGCCATGGTCTATGAGGACTATCGGATCATTATACGTGTTTGGAAAACCTGATTGTAGTAATTAGCAGTCTCAAGGAGACCTTACGTAGCCCACGGTCTCAATCATGGGAAAGAGCTGGACGTGTGTTAAGAAAATGAGTCTGACTCTCTGACGTTGCTTGTTACGTTCTGTGTGTCGTTTCAAACGCGGGCGTCCCTCTCGGCCAGATGGTCGTGACACCGTGGGCAGGTGAAGATAATGGAACTGTAAATATTTAAGTGGAAGTGGGATCGCGGCCCACTGTGGCACGCGTGACTTATAGCGGCTGCTAGGGGCATGGCCGTGTGGGGCACAAACCACCGCACCGCAAGGTGCTATGTATCTTAATGGCGGCAGTCCACTTTCCGCTCCTATATTTCCATTATGGCTCCTATATTTCATGTGTTCCATCCATCCATCTGCTCTGGGCGTGGAGGCTATCACAGGAAACACAATGCAAGGACACCCTGGATGGGACGCCAGTTCATCGCAGGACACACATTCTACACCAATTATACATACTGCCTGCTGTTTCGAGACATCAGTTCACATAGCTGCATGTTAGCATGTTAGCATGTTAGCATCGGCACTGAGAGAAAACAGATAGAATGTGCAAGAGTCTGGGAATTGAACCCACAACCCTGGAGGTGTGAGGCCACCCTTCTGTAATGTTAAACTTTAACCTCAATTTTATAAAATATCTGCGAATGCAATTGAAAAACTAAAATTGCCAAAAGTCTTGTTTTTTGTTTGGTTACTTATTGTTAAGGCTTATTATTATTATTGTTAATCCCCATAAGACAGGAATATACGGACTGTGTGTGTATGTGAGCACATGCAAGCCTCCACATCTTGCATTATTTTTCTGTCCAGCTCTCCCCCCCCCCCCCCACCTTCATCTCAGCTGGCCCCCTCCTTCCTCGCCATGGGTGTGGCTACGTTTCTCACTGGGAGGCTGCTCAGCGCCCCATTGGTCCTCTTAGTGTTACTGATGGGGCCAATCGAGTTCGACGAGTGTGTCAAAGTGGGACCAGGTGTTACTGACGTGTCCCCATCATTAACACTCCAGTCGCCATCCCTCCATCGGCATCCAGTCAGCCCTTGCTAATGCTCGTCATAGACCCGGGAAGGCGGTCAGTGCTCTTGGCAGGGGTCAGGTCAAAGGTCACACCAAGAATAAAAGGCCTGGAGAGGAAGTGAACTGGGGCAAGGGATGAAGGGAGTGTTTCGCTGCTGCTTTCGTTTTTACTGATGCTGTGGGGATTCGAACCCATGACCTGCAGGGGATACAACACAGCATAGGTGAACTTCTGCAGCCAAAACGCCACGCAATCATCGCAGAACACGGAAATAATGGCCGTCGTTGTGCCAAACGCGAGCCACATGCGTCTGTGGAGTAGCGTGCCCGATCCCTGTACCGCATACACGCTAAGCTCCCCACCATCACAGTCGCATTTTGTATTAATTGCATGCGTGCTCTCGGGCTCAAATCGGGAAGCTCCCAGGGAAGATCACATATGGCAAACAGTGATGCGCGTGAAGGCTGAGATGCTGCCATCGACCCCACCGCACTGCCCCCCCCCAGAGGATTGCGTCGTGCTCCCAGGCTGCCCCCGCGTCAGTCAGTCGCGGGAAGATTAATAGCATCAGGCCCGACCGCGACTCTGGCCAAGGGGGAGCGCGGCATCATGGGAGGAAGCAGGCAGACTATCCTGGCAGGCCTTTTATCTGGGATTGCACGCAAGCACCCCCCCCCCCTCGCCCACACCACCTCGGGCCAAATCTCGGTCTCAAAGGGGCTGATCTCGGTTTGCTTCGGACGGAACTGGACCTAACAGTGGTCTACCGATCACTCTGTCGTCCGGGTCGATTTTTCACAATGTTTTGATGTTCATCTCCTCCATAACCAATAACTCCCCCCAACCCCCCCGGACCACAGTTAAAAATCAGCAGCCGTAACTCATTAAGACTGAAACAAATAGGGTTTGGTGCCCTTGGATCTGGTTGCCATTGTTTCCATGTGGGGGGGGAGGGGTTCTTGAGTCTCACTGATTAAATGGGCATTAACCCGATTGGACGGGGGCTTTGGAGGGGGTCGGGGCACAATCATTTCTCGAGCCTTCTGTCATTTCCCCTCTTCCTCCCTTCTGAGAGCGAGTTTTTCCCATGCTGGAAGGTCGGAGACGACGCTCGGTGTCTCATTCTGGGCCGCGTCTGATTGGACGGCATTAAGGGCTCATGACGTGGCATGTGTTAGGCTTAATGCGATTGGATGGCATTAAGGGCTCATGACGTGGCATGTGTTAGGCTTAATGTGATTGGGTGGCATTAAGGGCTCATGACGTGGCATGTGTTAGGCTTAATGTGATTGGATGGCATTAAGCCGTCTGCTCACACGGCGGTTAAGGACAAGGAATTGAGAAATAAACAAAACACTTTTTGTAGTGGGTGCACAAATTGGGTAATTTCCATCCAGTCATACTGATGTTTTATTATTCTGTCATAAGTCTGCTCTCAAGCAATAAAGTATTTCATATGGGCAGCAGGGGGCATAGTGGTTAAGGGCACAAACTCTGAGCCCTTTGAAGGTCGCTGCTGTGCTGCCCTTGACCCAGGGTGCCTGCCTGGTCTGAATGGGTCCTATAAGGATATCCGCCCATGTCGATGAGTAAGGATAGAGAACCTCTCTTCATCAGCCATGTCAGCTAATCGATTTGGATGGGAGCCGACATGGCAAACACACGCTGGTGGATCCCTGCCTTTGTTTGGACAGGTGGCTCTCTGTCTGCTGGACGGGAGGTGTGTTTTTTTCCAGTCCTGCTGTCTTCAGGCCCTGCTGACACTTTTCCTCCCAGATCCCTCTGGGACCACCGATCTGGATGGCGTGTCCGCCTGAGCCTGGGGCTCCGGAAATAGGACAGTTTGAGGATTTCCTCTGTATACTGCTTGCTGGGCCCCCCCCACTCCGTCCACCACTACCCCCCCCCCCCCCTCTTGCAGGCTGCTTAAGTTCCCGCCAAGGGGTCATTCACCTTAGACACTCTTGTATCCTTCTCAAGTTCACGGCTCCGTGGCCTTGTGTCCGAAAGCCCAGCTCTGTGCATTAAGTGTCTCTGGGTAATTTAAGGATACTGGATTCCCCTGGGTCCTAAAGTTCACAGTGTACCCCTCAGCAATACCGGGGCACTTGTCCTGCCATGGATGTCTATGTGGATCTCCCTGAGGATCTCCCTGTGGATCTCCTGGTGGATCTCCTGGTGGATCGCCCTGAGGATCTCCCTGTGGATCTTCTGGTGGATCTCCCTGTGGATCTCCCTGTGGATCTCCCTGTGGATCTCCTGGTGGATCTCCTGGTGGATCGCCCTGAGGATCTCTCTGTGGATCTCCTGGTGGATCGCCCTGTCCTCCAGTGACTGAATCTGCTCTTTCCCTTCTGCAGCCCTGGGACAGATCATGCTGTACGTGGACGGAATGAATGGGGTCATAGGCCACAGCGAGACCATCCAGTGGCTCTACTCCCTCGTTGGATCAAAGGTAGTTGTGGCCGCCGGGCCCGCCGGGCGACGCCGTGTTTTACGCTGGTCCTCTCCTGGAGCTGTGCGTCAGTTTTAAGAAGGTCCTAAATGCTGCTCCTTCTGGGGCTCCTTAGGGGAGAGAACACATAAAGCCTATCAGATACGGGCTTTGCTGGTGGATTAAAGCTTTGAGTTACTCCTAATAACAGTAGACTGCGCTGTTCGGTTTAAGTGAAGGGGCCAGCCTGTATTTACTACTACAGATTTTGACAGAATGTTCTTTCCTCGCAAATGAAAAATCTGTTGTTATCGTTACGGCTGACATTTGATCGCAATCTGGAATCAATTGTCCCCAGAAAAATAAAAATAATACTCGGAATGGAAGGCCCATTTATGGCTGATGGGAGCCGATATTTTGAACATTTAAATTGTCCCTTTTAACCGGGATCATCGTTCATTGCGGTTTGGCTCTGACTCGGGGAAACGTGCCTATTAATTGTGATTGAAATTAACGCCTCGTTGTTTTTCCGCTTAATATCGGAGGCACCCCAGGGTTGCCTGCAAAAGCTTCCTGGTGTGTTCCTGCTTCATCTGGGAACACAGGATCGACCCACTCAGATCCAGTGGCTTTTTTGCATGTTACAAAGTTGAAACAGGGAGTGTCTGATAAAAACACGAAAATTTACAATTAATTTACCTAGCAGGCACATTTATCCAAAGTGACACACACTTGTAAGCAGGGTCAGAAAGTCCCTTGAGTGATGGTTGGGGGTTTTAGGGTCTTGCTGAACGCCCCAAAAGTAAAATCACTTCTCCAACCCTAGGATTTAAACCGGCAACATTCCGATTACAGGCACCGTTTCCTAACCTGACGAGGCATAATTTTGAAGAAAGATGTCAATAGCGATGTGGGTGACTCTTAAAACCTTACCCTACGTCCCCGGTGTGTATTTGTAATTGGGCTCTTAGCTGCTGATGGCCATCCATTCTCTCAGAACGAGCGAC